>JAPZIH010000157.1:0-38057 GCA_027410445.1 Discoglossus pictus | reverse complement strand
AGATAGATCTGGAGATAGAGGAATAGATAGATATGGAGTGAGAGAGATAGGGAGAGAGTGATAGTAAGGTAGAGAGAAAGGGAGAGATAGGTAGGGACAGATGGAATAGAGGGATAGCAGAGATTTATTAGGGAAATAGATATTGAGAGGGGTAGATAGAGAGAGAGAAGGATAAATCAAAAGAGACAGAAAGAGAGAAAGTGATAGTGTGGGAGAGAAAGGGAGAGATGGTATGATAGGCAGAGACAGAGGGATAGAGGGAGGGAGAGGGATAAATAGGGAGATAGATAGAGGGATAGATAGAGAGAGAGGAAGGTAGAGAGAGATGGGTAGGGGCAGATGGATTAGAGAGTGAGGGATAGATAGGGAGAGAGATGGATATGGAGGGAGAGATATAGAGAGGGGGAGGGAGAGACAGAGAGATAGGGAGAGGTATAGAGGAAGGAGAGAGGGGGAGAGAGAAAGGAAGAGGGAGATATGGAAAGGGGATATGGAGAGAGATAGGGAGGGGGAGAAAGATAGGTAGGGTAGGGGAAGAGAGAGATAGGGAGAGCTATAGAGGAAGGAGAGAGGGGGAGAGAGATAGGAAGAGGAAGATATGGAAAGGGGATATGGAGAGAGATAGGGAGGGGGAGAAAGATAGGTAGGGTAGGGGAAGAGAGAGATAGGGAGAGCTATAGAGGAAGGAGAGAGGGGGGAGAGAGATAGGAAGAGGAAGATATGGAAAAGGGATAGGGAGAGAGATAGGGAGGGAGGAGAAAGATAGCTAGGTTAGGGGAAGAGAGACAAAAGGAGGGGAGAGATGGAGGGAGATAGACAGATAGAAATAGGGAGAGAGAGATAGGGAGGGGGAGCGAGATAGGGAGAGAGGGAAAGAGAGAGAGGGATAGAGAGAGGGTTGTATTTTCCCCCCCAGTAATTTAGGATTTTATCTTTTGTAATTAGTGGGGTAAAAGGGATTTTATTAGGGTGTTAGGTAGGTAGTGTAGGGGTTAATAGTGTAGAGGTGGATTAATAGTTTAGAGGGGAGGTTAATAGGGTAGAGGGGGGTTAACAGTGTAGTGTTTAGACTTGGTTAATAGTGTCCTATAGGGGTCTATTTAGACCCCTATTGGATTAATGGGATAAGTTATTGTCCCATAGGGGTCTGTATAGACCCTTATGGGACTAATGGGGTTTAATTAGTGTCCCATAAGGGTCTGTATAGACCCTTATGGTACTGAGGGGTTAATTGTAGGCTCATGGGGGTCGGTTTAAACCGCCATGAGAGGTGGGGTTAATTTTAGATGCCTGGGGGGGTACTTATAGTATTTTATTGGTTGGGATATATAGGGGTGAACCTGGAGTGAAGGGGAGGAGTCTATACTAAGGGGAGGGGCCAGGTCTCTGTCTTCCGCCCCCCCCCAACTTGTAAGGTCACCAGCCGCCACTGGCTGATATGGACAGAGATAAGGAGAAACTACATTCTGCTTATTGTATACTGGATCTCATAGGGTTAACCATCAGGAGACTAAAGTCCACATCATAAACTCTCCAAGCCCTGTGCTGGATAAGAAGAGACTTCCAGTTTCTATTCCTGGAGTTACTCCCAAGCATGGCGGCTGATCTGAGAGAGGAGCTGAGCATTTATACAGGTCCTGTAACTCTGGCCTGTGGAAATAACTTCTGCCAGGTCTGTATTGGGAGTGTGCTGGATACCCAGAAGGGATCTGGAGTTTATACCTGTCCTGAGTGCAGAGAAACATTTAATACCAGACCTGCCGGGCAGAGGAACCTGAAGCTACGTAACATAATGACACTTCTCCTTCCTACTCACCCAGAGCAGGAGGAGACCGGGATCTTCTGCACTTACTGTATTCACTCTCCTGTACCTGCTACTAAATCATGTCTGATGTGTGAGGCTTCTCTGTGTGATAACCATGTGAGGGTACACAGCAAGTCAGAGGAACACGTCTTATCTGAACCCACCACTTCCTGGGGTGATAGAAAATGCTCCGTCCACAAGAAGCTCCTGTAATATTACTGCTCTGAGGACGCGGCCTGTATCTGTGTGTCCTGCTCCTTGGCCGGAGACCACAGGGGACACCAGGTGGAGCTGCTGAAGAAGGCCTCTGAGAAGAAGAAACTGAGAAATGTTCTGGAGAAACTGACCTCAAAGAGAAAGAAGAGACTGAGAGAAGAGCTAGAAATACTGATCACTGCCCAGCAGAGGGAATCCAGAGAAATAGTATATACTGGCAACTTGCCCGTCAAAAATGACGGCATGATAGATTTTTTATAAATTGTGTCTCCCCCGCCCACCTCTCTGTCCCGTGTGTATCTTTCCTCTCTCTCTCTCTCCCCTGTGTCTCTCCCCCCCTTCCTCCTCTATGTCTCTTCCATCTCTTTCAACCCTCTCCCTCCTGTCTCTTTCGCCCCCTCTCCCTCCCATGTCTTTTCTCCCCCCTCTCCCTCCCCTGTGTCATTTCTCCCTCTCTCCTGTGTCTCTTCGCCCCTCCCTCCCATCTCTTCCTCCCCTCTCCCTCCCCTGTGTCTTTTCCACACCTCTCCCTCCAATGTGTCTCCCCCCCTCCCTTGTGTTTTCCCCCTCTCCCTCCCGTGTCTCTTCTCCTCCCTCTGTCTATTCCTCCCTCTCCCTTCCCTTGTGTCTCTTCCCCACTCTACCTTCCTGTGTCTCTTTTCACCCTCTCCCTCCCCTGTGTCTCTTCCCCCTGTCTCTCCTCTGTGTCTCTTTTCCTCCTCTACCTCCTGGTGTCGCTTCCCCCACCTCCCTCCCCTGTTTCTCTTTCCCTCCCCCCTCCCGCCCCTCTCTTCCCCCTCCTCTCTCCCCAGTGTCTTTTCTCCCCCTGTGACTTCCCCTGTGTCTCTACCCCTCTCCATTCTCTGTGTCTTTTCCCCACCTCTCCCTTCCATGTGTTTTCCTCCCTCCCATGTGTTCCCCCCTCTACCTCCCCTGTGTCTCTTCTCCCTCCTTTCCCGCCCGTGTCTTTTCTCCTCCCTCTGTCTCTTTCCCCCTCTCTCTTACCCTGTGTCTCTTCCCCCTCTCCCTTCCCATGTCTCTTTCTCCCCTCTCCCTCCCCTGTGTCTTTTCCCTCCCTCCCCTGTGTCTTTCCTCCCCTCCCCCTTCTCTGTGTCTTTTCCCCCACCTCTCCCTCCCATGTGTCTCCCCTCCCTTGTGCTTTCCCCCATCTCCCTCCCCTGTGTCTCTTCTCCCTCCTCTCCCTCCGCTGTGTCTCTTCCCCCCTGTCTCTCCCCTGTGTCTCTTTTCCTCCTCTACTTCCTCTGTGTCTTTTCGCCCCACCTCCCTCCCCTGTGTCTCTCCCCCCCACACCTCTCTCCCCTGTGTCTCTTTCCCCCCCCTCTCCCTCCCCTGTGTCTCTTCTCCCTCCTTTCCCTCCCGTGTCTTTTCTCCTCCCTCTGTCTCTTTCCCCCTCTCTCTTACCCTGTGTCTCTTCCCCCTCTCCCTTCCCATGTCTCTTTCTCCCCTCTCCCTCCCCTGTGTCTTTTCCATCCCTCCCCTGTGTCTTTTCTTCCCTCCCCCTTCTCTGTGTCTTTTCCCCACCTCTCCATCCCATGTGCTTTCCCCCATCTCCCTCCCCCGTGTCTCTTCTCCCTCCTCTCCCTCCGCTGTGTCTCTTCCCCCCTCTCTCTCCCCTGTGTCTCTTTTCCTCCTCTACTTCCTCTGTGTCTCTTCGCCCCACCTCCCTCCCCTGTGTCACCTCCCTCCCCTGTGTCTCTTTCCCTCCTCTCCCTTCAGTGTGTGTCCCCGGCCGGTCTCCCCTCCCCGCTTCTCTCCCCCCCCCCCCCCCACTTGTGTCTCCAACGCTGGCTGCAATCAGCGCTGGCCCCCTCTACCTGATGGGTGGCTGGGTGCTCGTGGTACGTGCCTCGCGATGAGGCATGTGGGTTGTGGGCCTGGCGCGGGTCTCTGGCCCCTGGTGCACCCACTGCCTGGCCGGGCCTGCGTGTGGGGCTGGGGGGGGGGCAGGTGTAGTGGGTGCGCCTGGGGCCAACACCACGTGGTATAATTCCTAGTAAGACAAGGTAGTGGCTTACACATGCCCGGTCTGTGTTTTACAATAAGGAACTCACACATTGTTATTAATCAGCATACATTTGTTGCATACAGATATGTTGCATTTGTGAAGATTGGCTTTATTACAATTTTATTCTAACATGTTTATAGAAAAATGGTTACTACTAAATGGTGACCTGGCTGTATTTATAAAAAAAGAAAGCTGTAGATTCAGGTATTTCAAATCACCAATAAGAATACAATGATTGTAGATCAATTATCACATGTTTTAATTAAAGGTAATTCTTATTTATAAATAGTTTATTAAAGCATTACATAAAATAATGTATGTCATTTAATTGATCTGCTTTCAACTAATCAGTTTAGTTACTGTTTTTATTCATCATTTTTATGATTTCACTTTCTTAGTTCAGCTTCAATTCATTTTAATCCAGTTTATTCCATTCAGATGTATCCTTCCCTTATACTTATTTATCAGTCATTTCATTAGGACATTTTCAATAAAAAATAAACCATTCAGTCAATCCATCTGTATTATGAAGTTTTGACAATTATTTTTCTTTCATATCTATTATTTAGTATAACTATTTGTTTGTAATTATTTCCTTCTTACCATTTTTTTTAATTTTAAACAATAAAAATACAATATAAAAATCATTTTTTTCGTTGTGTACTACTCTACTTTATTTTAGTAACCAACAACAATATATCTATGCAAATTTAGTTTTCCAGTTCCTAACACCTCATTACAAACAAGCAAATTATCCAAGTGGAAAACATGCTGTTGTAACAATAATAACAAATGTACATTTTATTTTATTTACATATTGAAACATTGACCCAACCATCTGATGACTTTACTCTATATAACAAGCATGGCTATAATAGTCAGGTGAGAGAGATCAAAGACCTATGACCGACAATGGAGTTCCTCCTGACTGGAAGGCTTAACCTGTGTTAAAGCCGTAAAATCTGACTGTGATCCCTATTACATGTAGTTAAGAGAAAGAAATAGATAGGTCAAGAAATGGTTAATTAGCTATGTTTTTTGTACCAAGATAAAAGCTAGTACTTTGGATGTATTTATTTAAATTTTTCTTAACTAAATTCAAACACTTAGACTTAAAGTGGTATCTCAAATGTCAGTAACCAAAGTCTCTAGTTTATATAACAATATAAATTGTTGCAAATATTTTTAACTAGTCATTTACACATCATAAATGACGGTATAATTATATTACATTCCCCTGTGTCTCTTTTCTGCCCTTTCCCTCCCCTGTGTCTCTCTCCCCTCTATCTCCCCTGTGTCTCTTTCCCCCCTCTCCCTCCCCTGTGTCTCCCCCCTCTCCTCCCCTGTGTCTCTTCCCTGTCTTCCTCTGCTGTGTCTCTTTTCCCACTCTCCTTCCCCTTTGTCTCTACCCCCTCTCCCTCCTCTTTGTCTCTTTCCTCCTCTCCCTCCTCTTTGTCTCTCCCCCTACTCCCTCCACTGTGTCTCTCCCCAGTCACCCTACCCAGTGTCTCTTCCCCCTCCCTTGTGTCCCTCCCCCTCCCCTGTATCTCTCTCCCACTCACCCTCCACTGTGTCTCTCCCCCTCTTCCCTTCCCTGTGTCTTTTTCCCTCCTCCCTCCACTGTGTCTCTTTCCCCCTTTCCCCTTCTGTCTCTTTCCCCCCTCCTCCCTCCCGTGTGTCTCTTTCCCCCCCTCCTCCCTCCCCTTCACGCATGAGCAGTGTGGCATGTACAGAATCTGTACAAATAGTTTCTATAGTGTGCATGAGCTCTGACTGGATCATTACATATTTTTTAGAAGCGATATTAGTGACTAGCGGGCAATAAAATATGGGGCAATAAAATATGGGGCAATAACATTTTAAGCCATGGCAATGCTGTTTGACCCACAATGTAAGACTTTTTTTTTCCACTGTGGACCTTTGGCGCTCACTGTGAGCCTATCCCCTCGTGTACTTCAATTGTCCGGCTTTGCAACAAGTACAGTGCAAAATGTGAAAAAATGTGAGTACAGTGAATTAATAAAGTAATATGGATTAATAAATTGATATACTTTACCTATTTATATTTAATATGCAGAAATCAATATCCTGAAGAGCTAACAATCTATTTGGATTTTTCTGCATCTGAAAATTTTCAGTTGGACTGTTGATCATGTGAGGAGAAAGTGTCAGCAATGTGCCAAGTGTGCAGGGTAAATAGGCTGCGTGCGCGAGGCCAAACCGTTTGTTTAGGTGTGTAAAGCGCCATTTTAGAATCCTAATATTATGAGTTCTAAGTAAGTGTTGTAAAATTGCATTTTTTTTTTTTTTTTTTGCGTTTTTGTTTCTTCTCCCCTCTTTCTATGTGTAACTTGGCTCGCGAGCATTTTCCATCCGTTGTAATAGTATATTTTGTTATATATGTGGTATTTTTTTTTGTTGTTGTGCTTGTGCGCGGTTCGGCCTTTAACTTCATATTTTTTTTACCTCGTATTTTTTTTTCAGCGGGTCGTACTTGTTGTTTGTAAAAGTTGTATGTCCTTGTCGGTGTTTTCTGCGATTCGGGGTCATTTTTTTGGCCACCATTTTTTTTTCTTGATTAGCCAATTTTCAAGTTGCGAAACTCTTTAAATTTGAATTGAATTCGCGTGCAACCTCACCCCCTGTCTCTCCCCCTATGCTGTGTGTGATGTTTTTGTTATGTTTTGTTTTTATTTTTAAGTGTTTTTGTTATTTTTTGATGTATGTGTTTCGGCCGTCAACTTCGTATTTTTGTGACATCCCCTCTGTCTCTCCCCTGTGTCTCTCCCCCCTCTATGTCTCTTCCCCCCCTCCCTCCCGTCACTTTCAACCCTCTCCCTCCCACCTCTTTCCCCTCTCTCTCTCCCCTGTGTCTCTCCCCCCTCTTCCTCCCCTATGTCTCTTCCCCCCTCCCTCCCGTCACTTTCAACCCTCTCCCTCCCATCTCTTTCCCCCCTCTCACTCCCCTGTGTCTTTTCTGCCTCTCTCCTGTGTCTCTTCCCCCCTCTTTCTATGTGTTACTTGGCTCGCAAGCATTTTCCGTCCATTGTAATGGTATATTTTGTATGTGCTACGTTCCTGGCTAACTCATACGTGCCTGGTGGTGATTTTCATGGCTCTGTGTCCTTTAGCCTCATTTTAATTTATTTCGTCTGCCATTTTTCTTCTCGCTTAGCCGATTTTCAAGTTGCGAAACTCCTTAAATTCGACTTTAATTCGCGTGCAACCTCATCCCCAGACGTCCTTGCTCTCCCCCCCCATGCTGTGTGTGATGTTTTTGTTATGTTTTGTTTTTATTTTTAAATGATTTTGTTGTTTTTTGATGTATGCGTATCAGACTTTAACCTCGTATTTTTGTGACCTTGTATTTTTGATTTTTCTAAGTCTGTATTTCCTCATTGAGTGTTATTGTTTTTTTTCTGAGTCCCGCGGCTAGGTTGTTTTTTTTCAAAGTCACGCTTTTCTGGGGTGTTTTTAACCACAAGTGAGGAGCCGTAGAGCCTCCACCTTCACAAATGCGGACACGTGCTTCGCGAAGTCTGCATTTGCGGCCTGCATTGAGCCCTCAGTTTATGTCCCCCTCCACAAAAGCGGCACCTTTATAACTCACTGCAGCACTGTCTACTGGTTGCAGCAGATGCTGCTGTCTAGCAGTGCTGCAGTGTGGATACAATGTGTGTGCAGTGCTAAGATCATTGCTAAGTTTTGGTCAGCGCATCCTGTCCTGCATAGTGAAAAGCATTTTCATTGGTTCTCTTTCCGTTGTGTCTCTTCCGTAAAAGTCTGTGGTGGCAGTAGAAGTTGACAGGAAACAAACACATTTTCTCTTTAGAGGAAGTACCTGGCATTATAAGCCTTTAAGATCAGGCGATGATTGAATTTCTGTTCTGCTGCTGCATTGTGAACAGCCACAAACAAAAAGACGTCGGCACATTGGCAGAAACATGAATTAGATGTGCCCACCACAGTGTGCTCTCTTGTAGTATAGCACCAAGTTTAGCTATTTAGGATAAGCCTTGCAATAGTTTTTCTTCGTTGTTGTGATATTGAGCAATTTACCAGCAGACAGGGCTACAGTGAGTTATATTGTCGCAAAGTGTAAAGGTTTAGTTTATATCCCTCTGCTTTGCAACAGTTGCTGGCACTGACATTTTGAGACATTTTAAATACTGGCAAATATGTTGTATACTGTAGCTATGCCCATATAGTCCCGCCAGGCAATGAAACATATTTGCAACAATTTAGGTATTTATATTAACTAGAACTTGAATTTCTTGCAGACAAATTATTTGAATTTGACTTTTAAGATACCACTGGCAGACCAACAGCCCATTAAATTCCAGCCTCGAAAATGTCCCCCCCCAGGCCCCTAAAATTAACGCCATCACTCATGGGGCTCCATACAGAGCCCCATGAGCCCTTAATTAACTCTATAGCTCATGGGTCTCTATACAGAGCCCCATGAGCCCTTAATTAACCCTATCACTCATGGGGCTCTATACAGAGCACCATGAGCCCTTAATTAACCCTATCACTTATGACGTTCCATACAGAGCCCCATGAGATCTTAATTAACTCAGTTGGGGTTAGATAGGCCAAATTAAGTTTAGATAGGCCCAGTTATGGTTAAATAGCTCTAGATACGGTTAACAGAGTTTAGTATGGGTTAGTGGGGCATAGATAGGTTAAGGGGTCAATGGGGATATAGTTAGGCTTAATAGTGTAGTGTAGTGCTTAGACTTTGTGTCATGAGGGTCCTGGAGGACCCTCGTGGCACTTATAGTGTTATTATAGGGGTTAATTAGTGTCCTATAAGTGTCTATATAGATTCCTATTGGCCTGGTGGGGTTGACTAGTGTCCCATAAGGGTCTGTATAGACTTTTATGAAACTAATGGGGTTAATTATGGGCTAATTGGGCTCTGTATAGATCCTCATAAGTGATAGGGTCCATGAAGGGCTTTTAGGGCTCTGTATAGAGCCCCATGAGTGACAGGGTTAATTAAGGGCTCATGGGGCATATCTATATATATATATCTATATAATTATATCTATATAATTATATATCTCAATATATATATATATATATCTATCAATATATATATATCTCAATATATATATAAAATGTTTTTTTAGTATTTTTATTTCATTTTTTTAATGTACAGTTTGGGCCTATATGTTTTTGATTGGTTTGTACTCGTTCAACTTACTGAACATGAATACCCTGAGAAGAAGAGCCGACTAATGGTAAGTGTCACTGCTTTAATTTTTCTGTTAATGCGTATAGGTGCAATTATGATATTGCTGTAGTCTTGTCACATGAGTTTTTTCAATCTATATTGTATACCAATTAATTTAACACATTGTTACTTTACTTCTTGACATTGCTGCATTGCTGATCATGTATTTCAATGGGCTTTACAAGTATAAGGTCATTGGGCGGGGCTTAAAAAGGTCATTATGACGTCAGGGGGGAGGAGTTATAAAAATAGGTGTGGTTTGAAAAAGGGGGAGGGGCTACGTTTCGCCCTGGCGCCCCTCCAACTTGAAAGTTCCCCAGCCGCCACTGGGCAACAGAGATCATCATCATTACGTCACTGAAAAATGGAGGTTAGATTTCAAAGCCTTACGGGCCTCAATTACGAGATTCGATCACAACCACATTCCAGAAATAATGCAACATTAATAATTAAATATGATATTCTAGTCCATGCGAGTTTCATTATATGTATTAACACATTGATTACTGGGATCAATATAACACAGAAATTACACTGAAAATAAAGTATTTTATATTGCAGATTTGCAAGCCTGACAATGTTGTGCTTATTTTTTAATACCTAACACCACTTTCCCTTTACCTATAAGTACAGTAGTGTGTGTATATTTGCATTTACAGTGCTAAGTATAGGACTTTAACCCACTAGCAGGTCCTCTATAGTACCTATTGGCTTTTTGGCTCCATTTGCGGGTTCCGGGCTTGAACGCCAGTGAATTTGTTGCAATTTAATAGCGTGATTGGAACATAATAGTTACAGGCTTGACAGATCAAAGGATTTGTGAGCGCCCAGTTAAAATGTTCACATTCCATAGCCTTTTCTCGCCCTTACCCCGCAAGTCATTAGTGGGTTGCTTTACGGGGCCAATTTAATAGCCTCAAGTCTTGCTACATTACAGGCTACGTTTTTACACATTGAGGGAATTTAATAGGGCTATATGTGTTCCTGAAAAAGATCTTTATTTTTGGGTTATTTTTATACAGTTTCAAAACATAAAAGATCAATAACAAAGTTACATAGGCAAACACAACGGGCAACTTTGATACTTTTGAAATTGCCCGCTTTGGCCTGGGTAAAGCAATCAGAGGCAGCACTGGTTGGCACTAACAGGATTGGGTACTCTCTTTACTAATCAGCAAGAATCCTGTTGGGGATGCTACATCCTTACCGGTGGCTGAATTTGTGTAGCCATCTACACAACATTATTCACCACACAACTGGGTAGTTGGCTACACAAATACAGCCGTCGGTGAGGATGTAGCATCCCCAAGCAAGTTGGGCAGTAGCCCTTCTTTGGGATTGCTACCAATAGCAGCACAGATGGCCATGACCATAGAGGCTCCTTCCTAAAATGCTTTCAATTGGTCAATGTGGGCTGTTCTTCTCTGATAATGTTCACCCTTCCCAAGACGCTTGCTAATGTTCTGGGGATGGGGGGCAAGCAGGTGGACTAGCTGTCCATCTGAAAGCTCCCTATGGTGAGCATCTATATCACACTTCTTTCTGTTTCTGCTTCTTCTGAGCTACTTGTAAGAGATGTCAAACTACCCCAGCAAGGGTGGTTAACCGTTCACGAAATGCTAGCAGATAGGAGACTACTGGTACGTCACTGTGCTTATATTCACATTTGCATGCCTCTTGAATGATATCTTGGGGACTTCTCACTTTTCATCCATGCAGGAGTTCAAAGGGGGAGATGGGACAGTCATTTTTCACAATCTCGCTCCTGCTCTAAGTTGCTCAAAGCATGTTTTGGATTAAACCGTTCACATAAGCCATTCATTTGAGGATGTAATAGGAACAATACAGATGTCAGATACTACATTGCTGGATTAGATCTGAGTTCCCCTGATATGACAGTATCTCACTTGGGAACCTTACTCCCAAAAAGATATTGATCAGAGCTTCTGCCACATTAGTAGCAGTGATTCTTCCCAGGGCTACAGTTTTTTTTTTCCATAAAGTTTTTATTGACACATTCACAAGACAAGCACATTTGAAAAGAAGGAGCGACACGCAGGTCCCCCACACTTTATGATTTTCATTGTATACAATTGTGCTAGCCCAAGATAAAATACATATGTCAAATCCGTGTGTCACCCTCCGCCTTTTTCCTTTTTCTATTATTAAGCTAGTCTATGTATGCAACCTATAACAAGTTAGGTACATTACCCGTGCTTAAATGCTCTATCTATGTCTCGCATGTGCTAGATATCCTGCTATGGTTACTTATTTCAGAAATTAAAACAATTTTAACTAACAAAAATATAACATAACTTAATACAAAATAACTTGTGCCTTTCAACATTACGTTGTACAGAAATTGCTTACCACCTTTCTTATCATCCACCTCCGCAGCAACCTCAAACGAGGTATTATGGAGAGCCCTGTCCCGGACCGTACCAGCTATTATCTGCCTCCCCCTCTCGATCAGTGCACTACCGTCAGTGTATCTGGAATGAGTGTTCCGTCCCGCTCCAGTCACCCCATATTTCCTTATAAACAGCCTATGTATCGTTTAATGTTGCCGTCATATGTTCAAATGTCATAATAAAGTTGATTTTGTTAATGACTGAGTGGATATCTAGTGTATTCTTCCGCCAATTTCCTGCCAGACTGCTTTTAGCCGCCAACATAATAAACTGAAGCCACTTATTTTGGTGACTACGTAAGTTTTGTACTGGAAGCCCTAGGAGACATGTTCCCATCTCGGGATGTATTTTTATTTTAAGTGTGTTAGATGCCAGTTCGGCCACCTTGTGCCATAATGATTGAGCAATTGGGCAATCTCACCAAATATGGCGGAAGGAACCTCCTGTGATACAGCCTCTAAAACACTCAGGAGAGATGTTAGGGTCCATTCTGTGTAGCCTGTCTGGCGTGTAGTAGGTTCTAAATAAAACTTTGGCTGATGTTTCCATATGGCTAAAGTATCTGGAGCCTTTCGTCAGTTCCATGCTGATTTTGGACCACCTACTCATGTCCCATTCTACTCCCATATCCTGCTCCCATTGTGTAACATGCTTGGGTTTGCTAGCTATGTCATTAGAGTTGGATATCGCGTACAGTTCCCCCAATATTCCCCTGGTTAATGGGGCTTTATTACATATTAGTGTGAACCAAGTTGTCTTGGCGGGCCCCATTTACGGAGTTTAATGGTGACATTGTGGCGGATTTTGTTGTAATTGAAGTTGGGCTACAGTTTCAAGGTATCAGGTAGCATAGTATACCATGGTGAGAATATACTTTTCCCCCCGATCAGCTGGGCTGAGCCAGGGGACCCACTATATTGATGGCTACTCACTGGAACAGGATATCTATGATTGGTCTATTCTGCATTGGAGTCCAGGGCTCTCAAACTCTGTGACTAAACCTTTAGCACAGCTTGCAGGTGTCCCAATACTATATAACATCTCGGTTAACACAGTAGAATACCCAGCTAGGGGATATTGTGGGCAAATTCTAGTAAAAAGTCTAAAATTTTTAAAGAATTATCAGTTGCTTCATTAGCTATAATTTTGGGTCATGATCTGCTTTACCCTGGCAGCGATTAACTCCATTATCTAACAATCCATATTTACAATCTATATTGTGAAATTATTTTTCCCCAATAACCAACAATAGTATATGTGCCGTGGCCTACAGCTATGTATAGCTATGTGTACATATTAATCTATGTGTGTGAATTATGTGATATCAGTAATTATGTGTGTTGTAAAGTAATATTTACTAATAGGAAATCACATTTCCCAATTAGTGCTTGACACATAGTAACTAATCTAATATATACAGTTAATTGGTCAAAACAGAGATAAGAAAAATATTTTATTAAATAAACAATGGCGCAGTTGATAAAAGCAATTAAAAGAAAGACATGATAAAAAATCTCCCTTTGTTTCTTTGTTTATGTCACTTGTTATGTAAATTTAAGCACAATATCTATTTTTTATTTTAGGTATATCTTGATGAGCCAAGAAATATGTCCTTGTGCCCCAAATTAGTTGATTAAACAAGTGTGACTAGTAGCTTGACGACATATATCATGTTTTCCACATACATACCACCTGCCTTAATAGTAAATTATTGTTATAATAGAGCTGAGGTCCAGGGGGTTTCTTATAGAAATTTTAGAGTACTTATAATATACCCATAATTGTAGAGCGTAAATAAAACTATTCCCTTTTCTAGCTGGCTGACAGCTCTGTGTTCAGATTGCAATATAATGCTGACAATAGGGACGTGTGCATAGAGTTTTCAATTCCTCTATCTGAGCTAGCTGGGAATAGATTGGTGTATAGGGTTAACCCGTCCCCCTTCCATATCCTCTTGATACATATAAGATGCTACTGCATCATAAGTCTAATGTTGATTGGTGTTATCGTCTTACTATCTGAAGTCAGATGCCTGTGTATTACTATTTGAAGTCAGATTTCAGTGTCTGTGGACGCTACACTGGCTGTCCCTCCACGCTACTGTCGGGCTCCGGCGTCTGACGTCAGACCAGGAAGTCCCACAATAATCTAATGCCCTGATGTACGTATCTACACCCTAAAGGCGTTTTTTTCAAAGGGTAAAGCACTACATTCAAGCAAAGAAACAAAAAGGGAGACGTTTTATCTTGTCTTTCTTTTAATTGCTTTTATCAATTGCGCTGTTGTTTATTTAATAAAATATGTTTCTTATTTTTGCTTTTTCCAATGCACTTTATATATTAGTGTTGTAAAGTAGGGGTTAAATTATCTTATAGGTCAAAATATCAAAAACTTACTATGCTCCTTCTCTCTCTCTCCTCTCTCTCCAATGCTCAAAAACCCACCAAGACCTAGACCTGTGTGTTCACTCGCTCAGCTACAGCACAGTCAATGATTTATGGGTTTAGCTCCCTTTTAAAGCCCTTCTTGCGGCTTTAATTGCGTTTTCCCGCTTTCTATTGGCTTTTCGGCCTACGTTATACAGCAATTGTTAATTGGCAGATGAACGTAGCTCGTACAATCCTTTTACAGCTTGCGTACATTGCAAAGGTTTACGGGCTTGGGTCTCTAACTCGTAACTTGCAGCTATTCTAATTTAATAGCACCATAACCAAATTTCAAGCTTCACGTAGGAGTTACTGGCTTTTAATACGTCTCATCGTTGCTACATGCACTGTAACTCTTCATATGGTTCTAAGTCTCTTTCCCTCATAGCAAAGGTCCACCACAAAAATCTAATTAATCTCAAATGACAGACAGCGGAAACAGGACATGACATATATAGTTGTGAGCATGCGAGTTGTTTTTCTAACGCTTGCGGGCTCGCGTAGCGAGGGCCGTGGGCCCTCATATATAGTTGTGAGCGTACGGGCCATTGCTCACGCTTGCGGGCTCGCATAGCAAGCCCGCGACCCTCGCATATCGAGGGCTGCGGGCAAGGGCCTCAGTTGCTGGGATGGAGCGTACGGGCCGTTGCTCATGCTTGCGGGCTCGCTTCGCGAGGGCTGCGGACAAAGGCCTCAGTTGCTGGGATGGAGCGTACGGGCCGTTGCACACGCTTGCGGGCTCGCGTAGCGAGGGCTGCGGGCAAGGGCCTCAGTTGCTGGGATGGAGCACCGAAGGCCTTCATCCCAGCAACTGAGGCCCTTGCCCGCAGCCCTCACTGCCCTTTCTCGCAGCCCTAGAGCATCATTTATTCTATCATTATGACAGCATCATTGCTGCTCTCTGACTTGCTGCTCATGGTAATTGCGTCACCGTTTCCTCCTCGTTCGGCCAATTATCTCCTCCAGACTAATGCGGAAGTGCTATGCAGTCAGTGCTGGAACGCTTGCGTTTCACGACAGGCTGCTCACTCTATAGGGGCTCGCGAGACTTCAGCGTCAAGTGGGCGGCACCGGTAGAAGATGGAGGCCACCGGGGCGCTGACAGTGAATAACAAGATGAAGACTGGAGCCGGCGGTATCATAGGTGGAGGAGTCGGGGGGCCACAACCGGGCAAGGGACGAGAGTACAACCGTAACCAACGCAAGGACTCGGTGGTCAGACATGGACACTAACAATGATGATATAGTCAGAGGGCTGTGTACATATACAGGACATGGACACTAATAATAATGATATAGTCAGTGGGCTGAGTACATATACAGGCCATGGACACTAATAATAATGATATAGTCAGAGGGCTGAGTACATATACAGGACATGGACGCTAATAATAATAATGATATAGTAAGAGGGCTTAATACATATACAGGCCATGGACACTAATAATAATGATATAGTCAGAGGGCTGTGTACATATACAGGCCATGGACACTAATAATAATGATATAGTCAGAGGGCTGAGTACATATACAGGCCATGGACACTAATAATAATGATATAGTCAGAGGGCTGAGTACATATACAGGCCATGGACACTAATAATAATGATATAGTCAGAGGGCTGAGTACATATACAGGACATGGACACTAACAATGATGATATAGTCAGAGGGCTGTGTACATATACAGGACATGGACACTAACAATGATGATATAGTCAGAGGGCTGTGTACATATACAGGACATGGACACTAATAATAATGATATAGTCAGAGGGCTGTGTACATATACAGGCCATGGACACTAATAATAATGATAAAGTCAGAGGGCTGAGTACATATACAGGACATGGACACTAATAATAATGATATAGTAAGAGGGCTGAGTACATATACAGGCCATGGACACTAATAATAATGATATAGTCAGAGGGCTGAGTACATATACAGGTCATGGACACTAATAATAATGATATAGTCAGAGGGCTGAGTACATATACAGGACATGGACACTAATAATAATAATGATATAGTCAGAGGGCTGAGTACATATACAGGACATGGACGCTAATAATAATAATGATATAGTAAGAGGGCTGAGTACATATACAGGACATGGACACTAATAATAATGATATAGTCAGAGGGCTGAGTACATATACAGGACATGGACACTAATAATAATAATGATATAGTCAGAGGGCTGTGTACATATACAGGACATGGACACTAATAATAATGATATAGTCAGAGGGCTGAGTACATATACAGGACATGGACACTAATAATAATGATATAGTCAGAGGGCTGTGTACATATACAGGACATGGACACTGTCTATATCATTATTATTAGAGGGCTGAGTACATATACAGGCCATGGACACTAATAATAATGATATAGTCAGAGGGCTGAGTACATATACAGGACATGGACACTAATAATAATGATATAGTCAGAGGGCTGTGTACATATACAGGACATGGACACTGTCTATATCATTATTATTAGAGGGCTGAGTACATATACAGGACATGGACACTAATAATAATGATATAGTCAGAGGGCTGTGTACATATACAGGACATGGACACTGACTATATCATTATTATTAGAGGGCTGAGTACATATACAGGACATGGACACTAATAATAATGATATAGTCAGAGGGCTGTGTATATATTCCCGGACATGGACACTAATAATAATGATATAGTCAGAGGGCTGTGTACATATACAGGACATGGACACTGACTATATCATTATTATTAGAGGGCTGAGTACATATACAGGACATGGACACTAATAATCACATATATAGTTGTGAGCATGCGAGTTGTTGCTAACGCTTGCGGGCTCGCGTAGCGACGGCCGCGGCCGAGGGCCTTCGTTGCTGGCATGGAGCGCCCCACAAAATTTACATTAATACATACCACCTTTTTACGTTAATACGTACCACTTTGGCAATGAGCGCCACAGGCGCTCATTGCAGGCGAGCCTCGCATAGCGAGGCAAACCGTTAAACCGTACACCAAAAATACGGCCGCAACTCGCAAACATTAAAAAAAATCAAAACACAATAAATACACACAGCACATACATAAAAAGCTTACCGACAGCAAGAGGGAGCATCCACGACCTCAAAAAAGCAACTTACACCTTCATTTACCTCAAAATAAAACAGTTTACACACCAAAAAATTCTCTAAGCGAGAGAAAAAATGGCGGACTAACAAAACGAAAACGAGGCTACAGCACTCTAACTACGAAAAACACTTACGGATAATCCGCTAAGACGCATACCACACATTACGACATCGCAAAAATCGGACGCAACCAGCGGACAGGAAAAAAGCAAAAACACAATTAATACACACAACACATAAATAAAAAGCTTACCTACAGCAAAAGGAAGCATCCAGCACCTCAAAAAAAATACTTACAGCTTCACTTAACTATAATTAAAAGAGTTTAGACACTACAAAATTCTCGAAGCGAGAGAAAAAATGGCGGCCGAACAAAACGAAAACGAGCCTACAGCACTATAACCATGGAAAACACTTACGGATAATCCGCGAACACGCATACCACACATTACCCACTATTAAACGACCTACGGAAAATCCGCTAAGACGCATACCACACATTATCCGCCATTTTACGCTAATGCCGAAGTACAAAACTACGCTAACGGTTTGGTCTCGCGCACGCACACTATTACACTGCACACGTTCATCACGCTTACACAGCACCTTCACACCACTAATGCTGCAGCAACATCAAACAAGGTTCACAGCTCTTCAACACAATGCTTCAAAATAGGTAAAGTATATTCATTTATTAATTTTTAATATATATTTTAGTACTACACACCAAACACCATTAGCTACCTTACAATTCCATATGTATATTAATAACTAAACAACTTTACAAACATACACATCTCATTACCGTCATTTTTTGATGGGCAAGTCGCTAGTATAGAATAATAGCAGGGGCAGAGCTAGTGAATGGAGGGCCCAGGGACACCCCTTTCAGCTTCTCTATTCACCCCTTGCGGTCAATAAAAACATCTGAAAGTATATGTAGGTGATCACATCACTTTTCTATAAAGCATTTATCATCCATTCTCATGTAATAAATGAATATTCTTCATTAGACGCTCCCTTATCTGTTGTGAAAATCTCAAGGGTCACAGATATTCAAGCACAACTAAACAACTGAATAACTGACTGGGCATGAAGCTGTTTAAGATAAACTATACACCTATATGGCTGATATGGACACAGATAAGGAGAAACTACATTCTACTTATTGTATACTGCAGCTCAAAGGGTTAACCATCAGGAGACTAAAGTCCCCATCATAAACTCTCCACACCCTGTGCTGGATAAGAAAAGACTTTCTCCTCCTCAACCACCCTCCTCATCCTCAACCCCCCTCCTCAACCTCAACCCCCCTCCTCATCCTCAACTCCCCTCCTCATCCTCAACCCCGCTCCTCACTTTGCCCCTCTAATTACCCCACCCTCTCCCTTTCTTCTCACTTACCTTCCATCAGCAGCTGCTCCTCCGTGCGTCTTCCGGCTGCGTCGGGACCCAGCCAATGCTAATGAAGTGACGCGCATGTGAGACCGGCTTAAAATGGTGTAGTGCTTACACTTTGGGTAATGAGGGTCCTGGATTACCCTCATGGCACTCATAGTGTTATTACATTACATTACTGTGTTAGAGGGGTCTATATTGTAGCACAGTAAAGGGTAGGCTTGGAACAATAAAAGGATGTGTATGAATTACTAACAGGAAAGATAAAAGGATGTGTATGAATTACTAACAGGAATGATAAAAGGATGTGTATGAATTACTAACAGAGGAATGATAAAAGGATGTGTACGAATTACTAACAGAGCAATGATAAAAGGATGAGTGTGAATTACTAACAGAGGAATGATAAAAGGATGAGTGTGAATTACTAACAGAGGAATGATAAAAGGATGAGTGTGAATTGGAGGAGCATTACAAACTGACCTGGCTATGTATAGCAACTAGTGATGTCGCGAACATAAAATTTTCAGTTCGCGAACCGCGAACTCGAACCGCCGCAAATGTTCGCGAACCGGCAAACCCGGCGAACCGTCATAGACTTCAATGGGCAGGCGGATTTTAAAACCCACAGGGACTCTTTCTGGACACAATAGTGATGGAAAAGTTGTTTTAAGGGGACTAACACCTGGACTGTGGCATGCCGGAGGGAGATCCATGTCAAAACTCCCACGAAAAATTACATAGTTGATGCAGAGTCTGGTTTTAATCCATAAAGGGCATAAATAACCTAACATCCCCCTCCATCATCATCCTCCCCTGTATCTCTTTACCCCCTCCCTCATCATCCTCCCCTGTGTCTCTTTCCCCCCTTCCTCATCATCCTCCCATGTGTCTCATCCCCCCTCCCTCATCATCCTCCCACCTCTCTCATCGTCCTCCCCTGTATCTCTTTACCCCCTCCCTCATCATCCTCCCCTGTGTCTCTTCTCCCCTCCATCATAATCCTCTCCTGTGTCTCTTTCCCTTCTCCCTCATCATCCTCCCCTGTGTCTCTTTTTCCCCTCCCTCATCATCTTCCCCTGTGTCTCTTCCCCCCTCCCTCATCATCCTCCCCTGTGTCTCTTTCCCCCCTCCCTCATCATCCTCCCCCTCCCTTGATGATTAGGGCTGGAAGAGACACAGGGATAAGTGTGAGGGGTGTTACGGTAAGGGGTGTTAGGGATAAGGGTGAGGGGGTTAGGTGTTAGGGTGAGGGGTGTTAGGGCTAAGTGTGAGGGGTGTTAGGGGGAGGGGTGTTAGGGATAAGTGTAAGGGGTTTTAGGGTGAGGCATGTTAGGAATAAGTGTGAGGGGTGTTAGGTCTTAGGGATAAGTGTGAGAATGTTAGGGTTAGGTGTTAGGTTGATGGGTGTTATGGATAAGTGTGAGGGGTGTTAGGGCTAGGGTAAGGGCTGTTAGGGATAAGTTTGAGGAGAGTTAGGGTTAGGGTGAGGGGTGTTAGGGATAAGTGTGAGGGGTGTTAGGGTTAGGTGTTAGGGTGAGGGGTGTTAGGGATAAATGTGAGGGGTGTTAGGGTTAGGGTGAGGGGTGTTAGGGATAAGTGTGAGGGGTGTTAGGGTTAGGGTGAGGGGTGTTAGGGATAAGTGTGAGGGGTGTTAGGGTTAGGTGTTAGGGTGAAGGATGTTAGGGATAGGTGTTAGGGATAAGTGTGAGGGGTGTTAGGGTAAGTTTTAGGGTGAGGGGTGTTAGGGATAAGTGTAAGGGGTGTTAGGGTTAGGTGTTAGTGTGAGGGATGTTAGGGTTAGGTGTTAGGGATAAGTTGTGAGGGGTGTTAGGGTTAGGTGTTAGGGTGAGGGATGTTAGGGTTAGGGTAAGGGGTGTTAGGGATAAGTGTGTGGGGTGTTAGGGTTAGGGTGAGGGGTGTTAGGGATAAGTGTGAGGGGTGTTAGGGTTAGGGTGAGGGGTGTTAGGGATAAGTGTGAGGGGTGTTAGGGTTAGGGTGAGTTGTGTTAGGGATAAGTGTGAGGGGTGTTAGGGTTAGGGTGAGGGGTGTTAGGGATAAGTGTGAGGGGTGTTAGGGTTAGGGTGAGGAGTGTTAGGGATAATTGTGAGGGGTGTTAGGGGTGTTAGGGATAAGTGTGAGGGGTGTTAGGCTTAGGTGTTAGGGTGAGGGGTGTTAGGGATAAGTGTGAGGGGTGTTAGGGTTAGGGTGAGTTGTGTTAGGGATAAGTGTGAGGGGTGTTAGGGTTAGGGTGAGGGGTGTTAGGGATAAGTGTGAGGGGTGTTAGGGTTAGGGTGAGGGTGTTAGGGATAAGTGTGAGGGGTGTTAGGGGTGTTAGGGATAAGTGTGAGGGGTGTTAGGCTTAGGTGTTAGGGTGAGGGGTGTTAGGGATAAGTGTGAGGGGTGTTAGGGTTAGGGTGAGTGGTGTTAGAGATAAGTGTGAGGGGTGTTAGGGATAAGTGTGAGGGGTGTTAGGGTTAGGTGTTAGGGTGAGGGGTGTTAGGGATAAGTGGGAGGGGTGTTAGGGTTAGGGTGAGGGGTGTTAGGGATAAGTGTGAGGGGTGTTAGGGTTAGGGTGAGGGGTGTTAGGGATAAGTATGAGGGGTGTTAGGGTTAGGTGTTAGGGTGAGGCATGTTAGGAATAAGTGTGATGGGTGTTAGGTCTTAGGGATAAGTGTGAGGGGTGTTAGGGTTAGGTGTTAGGTTGATGGGTGTTATGGATAAGTGTGAGGGGTGTTAGGGTTGGGTGCTAAGGTGAGGGGAGGATGATGATAAGGGTGGAAGAGACTCAGGGGTGTCCTTGCAGCAGAGATCAAAAGAGTCCTTCAGGACTGTATTGCACACTGTGTACAGTAGCCTAGCTATGGTTTTCCCTATTGATGCAGTATCACCTACACTCAGCCTCCTCTCAGTAAGACTGCAAGTTAGTTATGATTCCAAAATGTCTGCTGTCCATGAGGTAGAAGGCTCTGGAAGGGAGTGTATGCTGCTGATTGGCTGGAATGTGTCTGCTGACTGTGACATGCAGGGTCAAAGTTTGCTCAATGATAAAGTACAGGGGGCCGGTCGAATATCGCATATGTTCGCAGTTCGCCGCGAACGCGAACATGCTATGTTCGCCAGGAGCAGTCCGCCGGCGAACTATTCGCGACATCTCTAATAGCAACCAATTAAGTCTCCTGGCTAGCAGATGATCTGCACTAGAGGCTATTTTTTAGATCTGTATGCTTGCCTATAGTGGATTATGTATGTTGCTAGTATCACTTCCATTTTGTATTTCCCATGGCAAATGTTACTGTTAGACCCCCTACTCAAACACTGTGGCCCCAGAAGTTAATATCACCCCTGATGTGCCTCGCTGCTGTCAGAGAATACAAGATAAGCAGGACTTCCATGTGATGTTCAGATCTTGTCTGAGGAAACAGGCTAAGCAGGACAATGGCTAATTATCCCCATAACGCCCAACATTCTGTCTGTATTGGCCAGTGAGATGGTATGACTAGACTTTTAGGCACCAAGGGTTAGGGGGGACAGGATGGCCCCAAGTCCATCAAAGTAATCTAAGCATGAGAAGTTTAAAGAGGGCTATCGTGGAGGGGGTGGGTGGGTAACTTTTCTTTGCCCAAGGAAACAGCCAATGTTGATTGATGGATGTACTGGATACATATGTGACTGAAAAAATTAAGTTGATGCTCTGTTTGGGAACACATAAGCAAGGGGTGTTTTCTTTCTAGAGGGAGGCATTTATTATTTTACTGAACTATTAACCCTTGGCATCCTGTATCTCTTCTGCTGTTCTAAAAAGAAGGGACTGGCTCCCTTGGCCCCTTCAAGCCCACTGAAGAGCAGATTGCATTGGTGATGCTGACACTCTGGTCCTGTGTCCCTGATTATCTACTGGCTATCCTGCGGATGCCCCAAATCTTACAATCCTGAGGAGAGAATTCCTCTAGTAGAAGACACGAGGCTTTGGGGTAAAATCAGACATAACTCTCCTGGGTTGTGACAGAAAATAGAAAATAAAACTTCAATACTTATTGTATCAGGCAGTACTAATCCCATTATTATACAGAAAGACTTGAGGGGCCATAAAATACATATTCAGATTTTTACCTTGAAAGTAACAGTAGAATAATCAATATATTTTTCAATAATTCAGAGCAGGACGGAGTCACACGATGGACACATCTTCCTGAGCATTTTCCTCCCACTCCATGTAAATCACAGTCTACATGAACATGTCTGGTTTGTGGGCAAAAAATGAGGTTGAAACATCAGATAAGAAACAAGTATTTAATGTCCTGATGGTAATCAGCACTGGGTGTTGTCGCTTGTTTTGGGACTTACCATACTCAGTACAGTCCAAATGTTGTTGTGTATTCTGCTTGAAATGCTTGTAAATATATTAATTATTATATTTTACAAATGAACTTCTCAGTGTTTAACTTCAAATGCATTTAACATTAAATATCTTTATCAAACAGTCCGTGTTTTTAATGCCGTTCAGTAAATTACATTTAAACACAATAAAACAGTTAACTGGAAAAAACAAATTTTTGCAGTTTATGTCACCCCTTAAAGTTTAAAGTTCACTCTGATTTACATAACAATACCCAAACAAGCACAATGCATTCTAAACCGCAGAGCTTACAATCTAAAACCCTGAGACCATTATACACAGACACAATGCATTCCTCATGTTTGTTCCACATCACACTGCAGACACCATCTATGCCACACAAATTATATTGCCTGTTTTGTGTTAGTATTTCTTATAAATCACATTATTGTTCCAAATGCAGTCTGTACTGCACTGCAGAATATGTTGGTGTCAACTTCCTATCATGTATGGTAGTACAAAAGAGGTCAGGATTGTGTGTAGAAATGTGATATTTTATATCAGGCTCTATCTTACAAAATGTGCGTAATGTACAAGTGTCTAACCCACAGCTTCATTAATATTGTATGACAAGTATTCACTGGGTTATATTCTATAAGGTGAGATGTTTATCACTAGTAACACGAGACCTATATAAATGCTATGTTGTTCTACATCACTTTATCTTTAAACATTTAGATGTCTTTGCACTTTAGCAAAAAGGATCTAGAGAATCACATAGGAACCGGACAGATCTTATTTATCTAATGAAAAAAAATCTTGTACCTTAATGAATTGAGTCAGTGTATTAATGAGGGGGAAAATTAGGTATTACGGATGAAGGTTTATCTCACTCAGTACTGAAACATGTATTTATTAAACATTAAGTCACTCACCTATGTATAATTATTATTGTATATTTATTTTTATAAAACACAGGAATCACTGAAAAGAGCATAAAAACGTATTAAAACAGACTCACTATCTGTATTATTACACTTGTAGAATAGGAAATAAACAAGTTATAGTCAGATATCTGAAGGACTGTTAGATAATATATATAATTAAATCCTGTCTATGTCCCTCTTCTCCCTCCAGCCCCTGAGTCCAGTCCCTCCCAGTATATCCTTATCTCTATGTACTATATTATATATACTATGTCTCTGGATCCCCGGTGCCGGGCAGTGATCAGTATATCTAGTTCCTGATTCTGACCCAGCCGTCCCATACACAGAATACAACATGAAGAGGCTCAGTGAAGGTGGCAGTGAAGGTGTGTAAGTGTCTGATCGGGTCACACAGCTCATAAAAGGACAGACGCCCGCCCTCATAGTCCAGGGATATTCTGTATCTGTGACAGAAAGGACTGGGAGGTAAGGGGGTCTGTACTGAGGCATGTGACACTGAGAGAGCCTTATTATACCCGAAATAACCCAAACACCAGGACTTGTTATTACATCCAATCCCGGACTGATCTCCTCTCCTCTCTATACTGGGATAGCACATCCCGACCCTCCATATCCCTGACTCACTGATCTCCACTTCCCAGTAATGTCATCCTGAGGAGAAGCTCCTGGTGCTTAAAACCTGATAATACTGAAATCTCTCTGGTGTTTCTGGTCTCTTTTGGTTTCTTCCTGTCTAGGACACAGTTTTCAAGTCTCCTGATACAGTTACATCATTACCAGCCGTGTTTACATCCAGTAATATGTCTGAAGCCTCCTGCACATAGATCCCTCTCTTTACTTTTATATCAATCACAATATCTTCTAATCCTCTGTATAAGGTCTCTGAGATCGGACCCTCATCCAAATCCCCCTCAGCAGGGACCTTTTTATCCTCTCTCTGTGTGTCCTCATTATCTACCTTCTCAGTATCACAGAAGTCATCATTGTGTGATTCCTGGTCTTGTAGGACAGGTAATGGATCAGTCATGGTGCACAGCTTCTCAATGTGACTCATCTTCCTGGACAGCTCGTCCTTCTCTTTTTCCAGCTGCTGGATCAGATCAGAGACTTGGAGTAAAACCTTCTCCTCCTGCCGGGTGACCTCACTCAGGACTCTCTTCTCTAGGACTTTCAGCTGTCTCCTGATGTCTCTAATCAGGGTAGTGACTGTCTCTGTTACACCAGCTGCTCTCTCTTGCACTTCTCTCCTGTGCTCCTGCAGTCTCTGGACTCTTCTCTCAGTCTTATCTCTCTTTTAGGTCAGTTTCTCCAGAACATTTCTCAGTATATTTTTCTTCTTCTCAGAGGCCTCATTCAGCATCTCCACCTGGTGTCCCCTGTGGTCTCCGGCCAGGGAGCAGGACACACAGATGTGGGTGAGTAGGAAGGAGAAGTGTCATTATGTTACGTAGCTTCAGGTTCCTGTGCACGGCAGGTCTGGTATTAAATGTTTCTCTGCACTCAGGACAGGTATAAACTCCAGATCCCTCCTGGGTATCCAGCACACTCCCAATACAGACCTGGCAGAAGTTATGTCCACAGGCCAGAGTTACAGGATCTGTATACATGCTCAGGCAGATGGAGCAGGTTAGCTCCTCTCTCAGATCATATGCCATACTTGTACACAGAGTGATGGGAATCAAAACTGAAAGTCTCTTCGTATCCAGCACAGGGTGTGGAGAGTTTATTTTGGGAAGGTGAAACTCCCTACTTTTAACTCTTTAACGTCCCGTCTTCTGGATGTTTAGTAAAGCCTCCCTCCTATCTGTGGCCATATTTAACCACAGAGGATCTATACTTATGTATAGATATGATCCCTGTGAGCATGTTAATATTTAAATATGAAAACCTGTATATTGTTTTTTTCAAACAAAGACAAATTATCCCTTTCTAGAAGTTTAATTGTTATTTTGTTTGCACTTAATCCTTTTAAATTTAATAGGGTGCATTATTGTTGAGGGTTTTATATGTTCAGGTCATGATTTTTTTTTTTCTGGAGGCTATGGGAACCCAGTCGAGTGACTGACAGAGAGGTGCAGCAGACACTGTGTGTTGAGTATGGTATATGAGTCTAGTGGAGGCATTTATTGAGGATTGGAGTGGAGAGAGACTGATGATGGGAAGGTCAGCAAGGAGAGAGTTGCAGTAGTCAAGGCAAGATATGATCAGAGAGTGAATTAGAATTTTTGTTGTGCGTTGTGTGAGAAAGTGACATATTTTGGAGATGTTTTTTTAGGTGAAAATGACAAGATTTTGTTATTAATTATATGTGAGATAAAAGAGAGGACAGGATCCAGTATAAAATTGTATAAGAAGAGTGTGGTCAACTGTGTCAAAGGCAGCAGAGAGATCCAGGAGAATTAGAATAGAGAAATGACTTGCAGCCCTCAATCTGTTCTGAACATAATAGGACTGTCTCTTGGGACAACTGCAGATGCCAAAAGACAGATATAAACAATATAGAAGATCATAGATCAAATACTTTACACAAAATAAAACAAAAAAAAACATAAAATTCCCTAAACACCTCGGCTAACAATTTGTCAGAAGCAAAACTGATTCCTTTGCTTGAGATCAGCAACTGATTCCCGTGTAGCTGGGATGCTTAACCCATACTGTGCTGGGCCTCTCATCTTTCCCTAATAGCCCAAGTTGACACCAAATACCAGGCAAATTGGGTCACCTTTGGAAATGACTGACTGAAATTGCACCATGTCCAGTATGGCCTAAAAAATCTCCACATATGGGTATAGATAGATAGTCTTTCTATTACTTTGTCTTCATTATTACCCCTTTAAAGATTATTAATTCCAAGCAAAACTGTGTTTTCCATTTTGTAGCTCTGGAAAATAAATACCTGACTTCCCCAAAGACCAAGAAGACTCTATATATTAAACAAAGTACAGAATATTTATAAAGAAAATACAATGGTGATTTTAGACATTAACACAAAGTAACTAAAGGGACATGGAATGCAAACTTTGCTAGAATGCATTTACAGCTATATTGCAGCATGTTGACTAACAGACAAACCCCTAAAGACAGTTAGACATTCAGAGCGGTATATTCTGCTCCTGGAGCTTCATTTAAAAAAAAAAAACACACACTGTTTAACATTATCAAATGTCCTCTTTCAGATGCAACAAAGAAAAAAATGCCTTTAATAGCCCTTTAAACCGTGGTGCCACATGGAAACATACAGTGCCTTACAAAAGTATTCACCCCCTTGACTTTTTACCTATTTTGTTACATTACAGCCCTAAGTTCAATGTTTTGTTAATCTGAATTTTATGTGATGGATCAGAACACAATAGTCTAAGTAGGTGAAGTGAAAAGAAAAAAAAAATTTATATAAAAATATTTTTTAGAAATAGAAAACAGAAATTCGGCATGTACATATGTATTCACCCCCTTTGTTATGAAGCCCACAAAAAGCTCTGGTGCAACCAATTACCTTCAGAAGAAGTCACATAATTAGTGAAATGATGTCCCACCTGTGTGCAATCTAAGTGTCACATGATCTGTCATTACATATACACAGCTTTTTTGAAAGGCCCCAGAGGCTGCAACACCTAAGCAAGAGGCACCACTAACCAAACACTGCCATGAAGACCGAGGAACTCTCCAAACAAACAATGGTGTTGAGAAGTACAAGTCGGGGTTAGGTTATAAAAAAAAATATCCAAATCTTTGATGATCACCACGAGCACCATCAAATCTATCATAACCAAATGGAAAGAACATGGCACAACAGCAAACCTGCCAAGAGACGGCTGCCCACCAAAACTCACGGACCGGGCAAGGAAGGCATTAATCAGAGAGGCAGCACAGAGACCTAAGGTAACTCTGGAGGAGCTGCAGAGATCCACAGCAGAGACTGGAGTATCTGTACATAGGACGACAATAAGCCATTACGCTCCATAGAGTTGGGCTTTATGGTAGAGTGGCCTGAAGAAAGCCATTACTTTCATCAAAAAACAAAATGGCACGTTTTGAGTTTGCAAAAAAGCATGTGTGAGACTCCCAAAATGTATGAAGGAAGGTGCTCTGGTCTGATGAGACTAAATTGAACGTTTCGTCCATCAAAGAAAACGCTATGTCTGGCGCAAACCGAACACATCACATCACCCACAGAACACCATCCCCACAGTGATACATGGTTGGTGGCAGCATCATTCAGCAGCTGGGACTGGGAAACTGGTCAGAGTTGAGGGAAAGATGGATGGTGCTAAATACAGCGATATTCTTGAGCAAATTAAATTATACAAATCCTCAAACAACCAATGTTAATTCCAGGTTGTGAGGCAACAAACACAAAAAAAGCCAAGGGGTGAATACTTTTGCAAGGCACTGTAGACCTTTCCAATCGTCATATAGCTGCAAGAAATTGTATATGGAAGTTTCCCAGGCTTGTAAGTGTTTTTACAAATGTTTAACTGTCCAATTTAATATATGATAATACTATTTAAAATTTCAAACTTATTGTTCCAATATTTGCTTTAAAAAAAAAATCTAAATATATACCCCTTGGTACCTATGAAGGCACTGTGTACTAACCAATCACAAGAGCCCATGCAAGTACAGATGTTACCCTACTTGCAGCCTCTCTAGTTATGCACAATCCTACCTAAGCTACAAGCCAGTCCAAGGGAACAGCAAGCAGTTGTCTGCCGGGCTCTCATTGTGTGTGTCCCCCAGGCGGTCGTCAGTGGAGGCCTCTTTATCTCCTGCAGCCATGCTCTGAATTCTGGCAGGTACTATTTATATGGCAGCGCTTGATGCAGAGTCTCCTGGCGCAGAGTCAAGTTCTCAGAAAGCAGCTGATAACTCTGCAAGTGCCTGAGGATTGGGTGGGAAATAGGGGAGAGGAGGAGGGTGGGAGAGAGGGGAGAGCAGGGTGGGAGAGAAGGGGGTTGTGATGTAAGACAGAAGCAAAGGCAGGCTGCGCACTGGCATCACCCAAAGACACAGGGAGCAGCCTCAAATCGGGGGTAGCAAAATACCACTTCAACTAGGGGCACAGACAGGCAGGAAATAGCCTCACCAGGGGCAGAATACAACTGCACCCAAGGGCACACCCATGGGGACAATCAGCGTGCAGCTTTACATCTCTCAACAAGTGGTATACAAGCGCATAGCCCAGTATAGCCTCAACCAGACACACAGACTGGCAGATTAAAGTCACACATAGGGGTACCATCTCAACCAGGGACACAGGCATGCGAAAACAGCTTCACCAATAAGGTACACAGACAAGCAGCCTCAACAAAGGGTAATAAACAGACATGGACATGCAGAGTCCAACCTCAAGCAAGGTTTCAGAAAGGCCAGCATCCAGCATAGCCTGGTCCAGATGTACAGGACATGTAGAGTACAGCCTAACATACGGGTACATACAGGGACGTATAGCCTAGTGACACATATATGTTAGGAAACCCAAAACAAAATGAGTTTGGCAATCAATCAGCTTGGGACACAGGGAGTTCCCCAATACCATATTCCACAGACAGAAGTTGCTATCTCAATTAGGAGCAGACAGAAAAC
Organism: Discoglossus pictus; assembly: GCA_027410445.1. NCBI lineage: Eukaryota > Metazoa > Chordata > Amphibia > Anura > Alytidae > Discoglossus > Discoglossus pictus. The sequence continues at coordinate 8,523 of JAPZIH010000157.1, read as the reverse complement.
TTTAAGTGCATTGACACATTGAAGGAAAGGAGCAGTTATACTACTGCCACCACATCATTTATGGGGTGCAGATGGGCAGACCAGCAAAGGGGCCACAGGTAGGCAGGAACTCAACATCCTTCTTTAACCAAAGGAAACATATCCTGCTCTGGCATTTGCATTTTTAAAATAGGCCATGGCTACAATACAATAAATATGTTAATTGTAGGGAATGGACAAATATACCAGAGTATCCCACAACCTATCTTTCCACCATTTACTACAAGCATCAATTCCTCACATCTCCCTCACTGTCGACAACGCCATCATCACTCCTACATCCCAAGCCCGATGTCTTGGGTTTCTACTGGACCCTGCCCTCTCTTTCATTCCTCACGTACAGTCACAACAAAAACTTGTCTTTTCAATTCAAGAAACATTTCCAAAATATGTCACTACCTTACACAAGACACAGCTAAGATTCTAATACTTGCTGTCTTGCCACTACCTGTTTATCTCATTTGCGGAGGTGGAGGCTGAAAGGCGCCTCACACGTGTTACAAACACCCACACAAGCAGCACTTTCAGACAATACGACCCAAAACAGTAAAAACACAATAAATACCCACAAAAAAATACATAAAAAGCTTAACCCACAGCAAGGGAGGGAGCACCCAGGACCACTGCAGGTGAAGTTACACCTCCATTTAAGTCCAAATTCCTGAGTTCAGACACACGAAAATCCCTATGCGAGAAAAAAAATGGAGAAAAAATGGACGCCGAAAAAAAGAAAACAAGGCTCCATGACCCTGGACCGCCCAGCCACGTACAACTTACCCAAGAAGGGATCCGAGATATTCTCGGACACCCGCATTAACCCCACATTACCCATATCAGTGGAGGTCCCGATCCCACGCGATCGGGACCCCCCCGCTGCAATAAAAGGTAAAAATTCCTGTGTTACGGGTCCTTAAAGGACCCTAAAGGTCCTTAAAGGACCCGTGTATAAAAAAAAAAAATATATACACTATCACGCATGGGGCTCTATACAGAGCCCCATCAACCATTAATTAACCCTGTCACTCATGGGGGTCAATACAGACCCCCATAAACCCATAATTAACCCTGTCACTCATGGGGGTCAATAAAGACCCCCATAAGCCCATAAATAACCCTGTCACTCATGGGGGTCTGTATTGACCCCCATAAACCCCTAATTAACCCTGTCACTCATGGGGGTCAATACAGACCCCCATAATACATATAATTAACCCTGTCACTCATGTGGGTCAATACAGACCCCCATAAGCCCTTCATTAACCCTGTCACTGATGGGGGTCAATACAGACCCACATTAGCACTTAATTAACTCCTCACTGATGGGGGTCAATACAGACCCCCATAAACCCCTAATTAACCCTGTCACTCATGGGGGTCAATATAGACCCCCATAAGGCCTTCATTAATCCTGTCACTCATGGATAGAGACCCTCATAAGCCTCTATTTAACCCCATCAGTCCCATAAGGATATATTATGACCATTATGGCCTGTTACAACCCAACATTAACCACGTAAGTGCCATGACGGTCCTCAAGGACCATCATGACACTAAGTATAAACACTACACTGCACTATACCCCCCCAATAAAACATTAAATATCAACTAAACACCCTCTACACTAACCTATTAACACCTACATTACTACCCCCAATAACCCCCCACCACTCTAATTACAGAAAACAAAAAAAAATAAAGCCACGAAAAATAAAAAAAATCTACATTACATAAAAATAAAAACAACTAAATTACATAAAATAAAAAAATACATTACAACCCCCCCCCTCACAGAAAAAAAATTACACACCTGAAAAGGAAATACATATAATACATACAATACAATATATACAATACAAATAAAATTAAATACAATACAATACACCCCTATGAAATGTACAATACATACTATCTATCTAATATACATCCCCCAATCTAACATACAATAAATACTTTCTATCTAATATACATCCTATCTATGTAATATACATCCCCCAATCTATCTAATATACATCCTATCTATCTAATTTACATCCCCCAATCTATCTAATATACAATAAATACTATCTATCTAATATGCATCCTATCTATCTAATATACATCCCCCCAATCTATCTAATATACACCCTATCTATCTAATATACATCCCCCAATCTATCTAAATAAATACCACAATCTAATATACAATACATATTATCTATATTAAACACATACCCCTAGCTAACATACAATAAATGCTATCTATATATAAAATAATCTAAACCTAAGCAAAAATAAAATAAGTCAATACAGACCCCCATAAACCCTTAATTAACACTGTCACTCATGAGGGTCAATATAGACCTCCATAAGCCCTTAATTTACACTGTCTCTCATGGGGGGTCAATACAGACCCCCATAAACCCCAAATTTTACCCTGATCACTCATGGGGGTCAATATAGACCCCCATAAGGCCTTTAATTTACACTGTCTCTCATGGGGGTCAATACAGACCCCCATAAACCCCAAATTTACCCTGTCACTCATGGGGGTCAATATAGACCCCCATAAGCCCTTAATTAACCCTGTCACTCATGGGGGTCAATACAGACCCCCATAAGCCCTTCATTGCCCCTGGTCGCTCATGGGGGTCAATACAGACCCCCATAAAACCCTAATTAACCCGGGGACATCGCGGGGAGGGTAAGTACAATGTAGATTATGTTTATTTTACTTTGTTTTATCTTTATGTATGTGTATTAATGTTAGGGGAGTTTTTTAACAGGGGCCGCGCCGGAGAAGACGAAAAGAAGGACGGGACATGCTGGAAAGGTGAGTAGAATATTTAGAATATGTACTATGTTTATTTATTTTATGTAAACGTGTTGTAGTAATTTTTTTTTACCCTAGGTTGCTGATCTGAAGGGACATCTGCAAAGGTAAGTGGGCTTAATTATTTTATTTTAGCTTAGAGTTAGGGTTGCTATATAGAGATATTATGTATTGTATATTAGATAGATAGGGGGATGTATATTACATAGATAGTATTTATTGTATATTAGATAGATAGGGGGATGTATATTACATAGAGAGTATTTATTGTATATTAGATAGATAGGGGGATGTATATTACATACATAGGTTATATTATATACTAGATAGATTGGGTGATGTATTTTAGATAGATAGTATTTATTGTATATTAGATAGATAGGGGGATGTATATTACATAGATAGTATTTATTGTATATTAGATAGATAGGGGGATGTATATAACATAGATAGTATTTATTGTATATTAGATAGATAGGGGGATGTAATATTACATACATAGGTTATATTATATACTAGATAGATTGGGTGATGTATTTTAGATAGATAGTATTTATTGTATATTAGATAGATTGGGGGATTGAATATAGATAGGATGTATTGTATATTACATAGGGTGTATTGTATTGTATTTCATTTTATTTGTATTGTATATATTGTATTGTATGTATTATATGTATTTCATTTTTAGGTGTGTAATTTTTTTTTCTGTGGGGGGGGGTTGTAATGTATTTTTTTTTTTTTCTGTAATGTACATTTCTTATTTTTTGTGATTTAGGTTTTTTTATATTTTATGTAATGTAGATATTTTATTTTTGATGATTTATTTTTTTTGCTTTCTGTAATTAGAGTGGTTTGGGGGTTATTAGGGGGTAGGTAGGTAGTGTAGGTAGGTAGTGTAGAGGGTGTTTAGGTGATATAAAAAAAATTTTTTGGGGGGGGTTATAGTGCAGTGTAGTGTTTATACTTAGTGTCATGATGGGTCCTTGAGGACCGTCATGGCACTTATGTGGTTAATGTTGCGTTGTATACAGGCCCATAATGGTCATAATATACCCTTATTGGACTGATGGGGTTAAATAGAGGCTTATGAGGGTCTGGATAGACCCCCATAAGTGACCGGTTAAAATGGTGTAGTGTTTACACTTTGGGTCATGAGGGTCCTGGATGACCCTCATGGCACTTATAGTGTTATTACATGAGTTCATTAGTGTGTTAGAGGGGTCTATATAGTTGAGGCACACAGTACACTCACATTGTGTGGCAAACAGCATTTCAACACTTTCTTTTATTGACCGTCATTTTTTGATGGGCAAGTCGCTAGTATAAATATAATAACCTTTGGTTCTGAAAATGAAAATACAGAATAATCCAGTAACTATTTTCTCACATAAATGACAGTATGATTAAATTTCATGTGGAATGTAGATTTATGAAGATCAGTCCCTCCATCCATTCTCAGTCCCCCATATCTCCTCAGTCCCTTGTCCCTCCCCTGTGCCCCTGTACCTCCTCTGTGACCCTGTACCCCCATCTGTGCCCCTGTCCCTCCTCTGAGCGCCCCCCCGTGCTCTTGTCCTCCCAATGTGCCTTATCCCACCTCAGTGCCCCTGTTACCCTCTGTGCTGCCGTCCCTTTACTGTGTTTCTGTCTCTCCTCTGTGCCACTTTCCCACCTCTGTTCCACTGTCTCTCCTCTATGCCTCTATATCTCCTCCGTGCTGTTGGATACCCACCCCCCCCACCCGGTGCAACTGTCCCCCCCTCTAGCTCTGCCTCTGCCGACTCAATGCACCACGGGGCATTGCGGAATATGCTGGAAAGATCCACTGCTCATGAACCTGGCCAGCACTTGCCTGCACACGCGGTGTTTGCAGCTGTGAAAGACACTGCTCTTTATACATAACTAGCAACTTGCCCGTCAAAAAATTACGCAATGAAATTGTAAGTGAGCTAATGCTGTTTGGTGTATAATAATGAAATATTATAATACATTAATAAATGAATCTACTTTATGTATTTTGAAACATTGTGTTGAAGAGCTGGGAATCTGTGTTGATGTTGCTGCAGCATTAGTGGTGTGGAGGTGCTGTGTAAGCGTGATGACGTGTGCAGTGTAATAGTGTGCGTGCTCGAGACGAAACCGTAAGCGTAGTTGGGTACTTCCGCATTAGCGCAAAATGGCGGGTAATGTGTGGTATGCGTCTTAGCGGAATATCCGTAGGTCGCCGTCTGGAAGTTTTATTCGCAGGTGCCTGGTGCTGCGGCTCCGCCCTCTCATTCATTTGTTGTGGCTGCCAGGGAGACGTGTGTGAGCTGCAGGCCGTGTGTGGGTGGGACCCCCGGGAAGAGGATTAGGGGGGAGCCATACAGCCAGGAGGACCCGGGATATGTGATAGAGCAGCGCCCGAGCAATCATGGCCGAGGAGCTCTTCTGTAAAGTTGTGTCTATGCAAATCAAGTGTCGGGAACTGAGGCCCTCGGCGCTCCATCCCAGCAACTGAGGCCCTTGCCCGCAGCCCCCGCTACGCAAACCCCGCAAGCGTGAGCAAACTGCCCGTACGCTCACAACTATATATGTGATATACATACATTTTATGTGTGTGATCATCTTTGCATAGATATATATACTCACACAGAGTCACATATAGCTCACCACGCAGAGACATGTAGATCTCACTGCAAGAAAACACATGCTGACAGGCCGGGCTGGGTTAACATTTGTGGAGCCCCTAGGCAGAAAATGCAAAGCCATTGCCTGTAACATTTGTTTGCTGGGTCCCCCTGCATATATATATATATATATATATACACAACCTAATATGTACATATACAGTGAGAGAGAGAAAGAGATATGTGTATATGCTTCCAGCTCAGAATTCAGAGAAAAACAGTTTATTACACTGCATTCTGGGAAGCAGAGCTGGGACATGCAATCCAGAGCCATTTTTAAAACATGGCTTCCTTTAAGCTTATACATGCTGTATTACACAGCTTTAATGCAAAGCCAAGGCTGGATTTACACAAGCTGAGAATCCTAATCCATGTTACAAGCGGTTTCTTACTGGCTATCATCAGCATGGAGCGGGATCTTCAGCCTGTGTTCTGGACTTTATGAGTAGGTAGTTTATATATATATATATACACACACATAATACATACATACATACACATATATGTACAGGCATATACATACAAACACACATACAGAAACAAACATGCATACATACACACATATACACGCATACACACACATGCATGTACACACACATAAACATGCATACGTACATACACATGCATGCCCACACATACATACAGATGAATGTACTCACATGCACACACATGTACACACACATACATTCATGCACACGCATACATACACATGCATGTACACACAGTACACACACATACATGCCCACACAGACATACATACATATGTTATGGATTGAGATCAGTACAAAATGCATAACTGTATTCGTGCACCTACTTATATACCTTATCAGTATTATCGTATAACCAAAGTTTTACTAATAAATGCTGATTCAGAGGGAGCTCTAAGATGGAGGATTCACTGCTTCCGCATACAAAATGGCGCTGGCACTACTTCCGGTCTAACAAGGATGACGACAATGACCGCACCTTGAAAACACCAGAAGGAAAGCGCCATCTTCCCTTTGTCTTGATCTCTTGACCAATGGGGAGAAAGACTCATTCCCCTGTGGGATGAGTCTTGGAGACTCCTTAATGTATTAACCCAATACCTGATCGAGGTACCGTAAAAGCGGACACCTCATAACCAATGAATTGCCTTATAAACCTGATGTTTTGCTTAATTGTAACTTTATCTGATTACTAAAAACTATATAAATGACGGCTGACGTAATAAAACTAGGCGAGAGAAAGCTTTATACAAGAACTTTGTGTTGGTGTATTATTTCTCTAAGGTGTGCACACTATATATATTGGTAATTTGGCCAGGGACAAATATCTCTGAGAAATACTTTTGTTAATTCCAAAACAAAATGGCGCCCGAACAGGGACTTGAGGTTTAACCGAACCGCAGCAGACAGGAGGAGTTCGGACGGACTTTACGGGAACAGGCAGAGACTGATCACCACCAGTACACGGTAAGGACATGATTAGTACCTTATCCGCGTAGACCTGTTCCTGGGACTCTGCCCGTTGTCCAGTTCCGCTGTAAGGGGAGGTTACAAAAGTACAGGTAATAGCTTGCCTCAAGTCCATTTCGAATTCTGAACAAGAGATAGTGATATCTGTCGCCTGTGTGTGTGACTATTGATAGCGTGGTTGAACGATTGTGATTTCTTAGATATAGTGGTTCGGGGGGCATACACGTGTATGTGTGACAGGCTCTGGGGACGGATGACTTGTGCCGAGAGACGCACATAACCCCGGGTAGTCACACATACAAGCGTGCTTATACATGGCCCGGGGATTGGAATTGCTTTGCATACTTTCCCTGGGGGGGTCTGTGCATGCTGGATAGATGAATAGCTCTTGGGGGTCATGATGGTCATGCCTTGGTAGCGTGATAACCCCATGAGACGTCTGTCATTCACTAAGGGTGGTTAAACGTGTAAGTGGGACATAGACTTCAGTGGCAGATTGATAGTGTTACGAACACAATAAGCCCTGAGGGTGTCGGTTTGTGAGCACATGGTAGTGCGAGATCCCGAATCACATATCTTTGAATCTAAAGTTTTCTGCAGAAAAGATTTGATGATTATAATGTTATATGTTATGTCACTGCTGGTTATTAATGCATGATGATATGAACTGTGATGCGATTATGTCTTGTTGATTTACATGCCTCTGTCCACTATTCCCCTTGCTATTTCCAAAGCGAAATCTAGGAGGAGGAACAAGAAAAAGGAAAATGTAATGTACGTTGCATTCACCCCGACACAGGCCACCTCCCTTATAAACACCTTACCCGACCCTGAGAAACAACCTATGCCTTTCTATAGGAAAATGGTACAAATCCAAAAAACTAACTCTGCGGCCTGGGAGGACCTAGTTAGCCTGTGTGAAATCAAAGCAGGAGATTCATACTGGCCTATTATGCGGAATGCAATCGATCCTTATGGTACAAATCGCTCAAAGCATGACTTTACATCTGGTATACAATTCTGTGAACTATTAAGATACTGGGCGAAGGATAAATTAGCAGATCAAGCAGTTAATTTACAAGATATCAAGCAGGAAAAAGAAGAGTCAGTAGAAAAGTTTCATGCACGACTCACACAAGTATTTACAGATCTTGGCTTCAGTCCACATAATAAAACACACACGCAGATGTTAAGTACAGCTTTCGTGCTAGGATTGCAGGAGACACTTCAGAAGGGTCTGTTGACATCCAGACCAGAATATAGAGTGTTACCTTTAGACACCTTACTGCTGGTTGCTAAGTGACTAGAGACAGCAGCTAAACAACCTACATCATCAGCGTCTAAGAAGACGGCTGTACTTATGGTAAACCGAAGAGTCACCACGGAAAGAAACAAGACAGTGTTTTAATTGTGGTAAACCAGGACACCTTAGCAAAAATTGCAGGGCACCCAGGAAGCCAAGACCTAAACAGCAGGGAGATGATACTAATGCTGCGCCTGTGCTTCAAGCTACAGCATAGGACGGGGGTGAGCCTGTGTCACTGTT
>JAPZIH010000156.1:27500-30000 GCA_027410445.1 Discoglossus pictus | reverse complement strand
CCTATATGATAACATTCTAATATTAATAGGTTATTTCACATGCAATATGTGCAGACCTCTATATCTCCATATATATCACCCCAGATGCCTATAGGAGACCCCATCTACTACTACCTGACCCTCAGCATGTAGAGGCCCACATAGCAGTGCAGGGGTTAACCCTCTCAGTGCCATTGCCCATGCATTGCTGGGCACACTCACCAGTAGAGTCTGCCCCTGGAATCTCCGTGTGGTGTGGCTGCTGCAGGATCAGTGTCCTAACACCCCCCGGGGCACAGCATCCACACAGCCTCCTCCAGGCATAGTACCACCACAGCACTGGCCATCATTAGAGCAGCAGTGTCCTACAGGAGACGTGAGGGCCGCGGCTCCATGCTAGCAACTGTGAATCAGTATTATTCAGTTAGCTCTCTGTATCTCTCTCTGCCCCTCTCTCTATCTGCCTCTCTCTCTCCCTTTATGTATCTATCACTTCCTACACGTGTCTCCTTCTCACACAACCATGTTTCTCCCAGCCTCCTCTCCCACAAACACTGATCATTTAATTTAGAGAATTTTTTAGTGTCTAAACTCTTTTATTTTTTTGATTGTTGCGAGTCCGTAATGTGTGTTAACGTGTCTCGTATGTTGTTTGCGTTGAGATGTAAAGTTTGCGAGGGTTGCAGTTGCTTCGCGAGGGCCGCAGTTGCTGGCAAGGAGCCCGCAAGCACGAGCAACGGCTCGAGCGGGCTCGCATGCTCACAACTATATATGTGATACACACACACACATTATATATATACACACACACACAATATACACACACATTATATACACACACACACACATTATATACACACACACAATATACACACACATTATATACACACACATTATATATACACACACAATATACACACACATATGTACACACACACACACACACAATACACAATACACACACACACACACATTATATACACACACACACATTATACACACACACACACAATATACACACACATTATATATACACACACAATATACACACACATATGTACACACACACACACAATATATACACACACACACACACAATACACAATACACACACACACATTATATACACACACACACATTATACACACACACACACAATATACACACACATTATATATACACACACACACATTATATACACACACACACATTATACACACACACACACAATATACACACACATTATATATACACACACACACATTATTTTTATATATATATATATATATATATATAAATGTAATATTAAATATTGTTTTTATATATCAGTGGATAAGAATGGTGTTAATGATCAGTGTATAAGTAAAACAATTATCAATGGTAAGTGTAACTCTGCTAATCCACCTTAAATAGAAAGGTGGGCATGGTTATTCCAGAGGGGCGTGGCTTGGAGCCGGCTGCTGGTGCATGATCCATAGGCACTCTGACAGTACAGGCCTCTCTCCAACCCCTTATACCTGCAGCATGGGACCCCCAGAGTGCATAAAGCGATTTGAGAGGCTTCAGACTCAGGGAGCTGCTGTTCTCCTGCCCGGCTTACACATATGTCACACTGGGGAATCACTGCAAGTACACGGACGGTGGGATAATCAGCCAGTGTGTGCCTCAGTTGCTGGCATGGGGCGCTCCATCCCAGCAACTGGGGACCGCAGCCCTCGCTAGGCGAGGGCCGCAGGCTCACCGTGTCCTGGGGGCCCTGGATGTCGGGCTCGGCCCTGTCCCTGGGGGCGGGGTTCCCAGCCCCCTCCGTGGGTGTCGGAGGCCTGTCCGGGTGGCTGGTGGACTCCTGTGTGGTGGGTTGTGGGCCTGGCGCGGGTCCCCGGGTCTAGATCACATCTCCCAGCAACTGAGGACCGCAGGCTCGCTATGCGAGCCCGCAAGCGTGAGCAACGGCCCGTACGCTCACAACTATATATGTGATTATCAATATTTGTATGAATGTTTCTGTGATATAATATCTGATGAGATAGAAACTTTTACTAAGCAAATCCATACCTTTGCATTTGTCTGAAACCCCCCTTACTTTGCCTCCTCCCCCACCCCAAAAGCCTTGTTTTATTGCTTCTTATCTGTGAAATAACATTTGTCCATCCTTCTCACATTCTGTTGCAGTCTCTTCTCTCACACTCTCTCTCTGGAACAACAATCACGGCCCACCCCCCCCCCCTGCCCCTCACCCACCCGCCCCTTGTTTCCCTTGATTTATTGAGTCACTCAAATTTCCTACAGCTGACCAATTAGCAACACCTGCTAACTATACCTAATTAATCTATTACACAATGTTTTCTCATGCCTGTTCCTTCCTCATTACATCCTGTTTTTTCCTCAAGCTCCTCTTCTCAACTTTTCCACATCATGTCTCCAACCTAACCATCTCACCTTACATGCTCTCCTCTCCTCTTTTATGCTCCCATGAGCTACTCTTATTCCTCCATTCACCATCTCCTCCCCCTTCTAAAGC
>JAPZIH010000156.1:0-22500 GCA_027410445.1 Discoglossus pictus | reverse complement strand
AAGCCGTTAGTGTAGCTGTGTACTTCCGCATTGTGTAAGTTAGTGTTGTAAAATGGCGGCAAATGTGGATGTGGTTTGCGGGTGTGGATGATTTAGCGTCCTTGCTAATAGTGTATTTTGTGCTTCGTACCGGTTTGCATTACAACATAGGTGGTCATAACAACACATAGCGTCATATGTCTTTATAATGTTATCTATGTAGTGTCACTGAGGAGCCGGCAGGAGTCCTGTCTGGTCCCATAAGATGTGATATATTAATTATAATAATCTAGTGACTTGCCCGTCAAAAAATGACGGCAATGAGATGTGTATGTTTGGAAAGTTGTTTAGTTATTAATATACCTATTCGACACTTGTAAGATTTTAGTTATGATTAAATAAGTACTATTGTGATATTAAACATGTGTATTTTTGTAAAATGTTCTATTGGTGAACAGTAACTGTTAAAGCATTTTGTATTAAAAGTATTAACATTTGAATGTAAGAACAGTTGAACTTTAAATTAATCAGTATTGTAAACTTGAGGTAATGTTTTTTTAACATGCAAGTTCTATCTCAAGAATTGTTAACTTAAATATACATTGAATCCAGAGGAAGGCAAACAGTAAAAACCCTCCTTGAAACTTAGCCAATTGCATCAGAGAGGTAAAAAAATGTATTCCTTCCTGGCCCCATTTACTGGCGATCAGATTACTCCCTGGATTAATGTTTAACATAAAAGACAACATTTAAATTGTGACTTAAAACGTGGTTGAGCTCTTAACATGAACTTTGTAATATGTCTAAGTAAGGAACTTGAAAGTATATTTTTTGGAACTTGAACTTTCTTATCTGTCTAAGTAAGGAACTTGAAAATATTTTTTTTAAACTTGTAACATTAGAAACAGTAACATAGTTAATTAACATTTTAACATAATTTGTGAAAATAATGCAAGGCAAGTGTTTTGTGAGGCTAATCATCCATAAACAGTACTTCCATTTATTATGAGTGAATTGTTTATTGATTTGTATTTGTTGCTGTAGTAATTGTTTTAAATCACACATATCGTTTGGTATGTGGAAAAGTGGACGCAAGAACTTAAACTTCTTGTACGCTGTGTAAGCACTGTTCTGTATGTGTTTGACAATTTAATGTAGTTTAACAGGAAAAATTGTTTTTGTAAATGTAATTTCTGTTGCGTAATAATGACCTTTTGAAGGGAACGGACATTTATGTGTATTTGTTTTAAAAATTTGGTGGTTATATTATGGTTTTTTATATTTTTGCATTTGCTTTTAAATTTGTTTTGCATGGCTTTTGTTTGTTTAATGAAAAGTTAAAGTACTTCATAGTAGACAATGTTTTTAGTAAAAATACGTCCATCTTCTAATAAATCACCTTGACTGTCATTCTTTTCAATGTAAACTTTAATAGCCTGTGGATTTTTGCACCGTAATAAGGTAACGTACAATTGGCCATGTGCAAATACTGGTTGTTCTAAGAAAATACCCACAGATTTGAACGTTTCTCCTTGTGATTTATTAATGGTCATGGCAAATGCCATAATGATGCGAAATTGTCTTCTTTGAAGTATAAAAGGGAGACTACTTTTGTTATGGATCAGAATCTACAAGAAAATGCATTTTATGTTTGCCCTACTCATACATTTTCTCTTTTCAGTATTACATAACCTTATTAACAATGTTGATTATTGGAGACTCTAAGATGGAGGATTTGCCACTTCCGCATACAAGATGTCGGCAGCACTACTTCCGGGCTGTTAAGGATGACGATGACAACACCACACCTTGGACACAAGAAGGAGAATGCCATCTTCCCTTTGTCCTAACCTTCTGACCAATGAGAGAAAGACTCATCCCACTGTGGGATGACACCTAGAGACTCCTTAATGCATTAACCCAATGCCTTGCTGAGATTGTGTAAAAGCAGACATCACAGAACCAATGAATTACCGAATAAACCTGATGTTTTGCTTAGTTGCAACATTTATCTGATTATTAAATGTTATATATGGCGGCTGATTCAATAAACAGGAGGCGAGAGAAAGCTTTATACCAGAACTCTGTGTTGGTGTATTATTTCTCTAAGGTGTGCACACTATCTGTATATTGGTAATTTGGCCAGGGACAGATATCTCCGAGAACTATTTTGGTTTTCTCCAAAACAATTGGCGCCCGATGACAGGGACTTGAGGTTTAACTGAGCCAACAGCGGACACAAGGGATCCGGACGGAGCCTGCAGGAACGGGCGGAGCCTGATCACCTCCGGTACACGGTAAGGACACAGTTAGCACCTTGACCGCGTAACCCTGTTCCTGGGACTCAGTCCGTCATCCAGACCCGCTGTTGGGGGAAGTTGTCAAAGTACAGGTAATAACTTGCCTCAAGTCCATTACTAATCCTGTACCAGTGATATCTGTCCCCTGTGTATGACTGTTGAGAGTGTGGGTCGAGTGATTGTGATTTCTTGAATATTGTGGTCCAGGACATACATGTGTACGTGCGGCAGACTCCGGGGACGGATTGGTAGTGCCCGGATAGCACTATAGCCCTGAAGGAGCCGTACGTACAGACGTGCATACACGTACTTTGGGGATCGGTGTCATTTGACATACCTTTCCTAGGGAGGGTTTATGCATGTTGGATATCCAAGTATCTTTCGGGGGTCATGATGTTCGTGCCCTGGTAGCGTGATAACCCCGAGAGACGTCTATCACACACTAAGGTGTAAAAGCATGTATGTGGGATGCAGACTTCAGGGACAGATTGGTAGTGCCCGAATAGCACTATAGCCCTGAGGGCGGCAATTTTAGAGTCAGAAATTTTCTGCAGAAATTGTTTAAATGTTACTATGGTCTGTTATTGCTGGTTGTGATGCATATTTTAATGAGAAATGTAGCTTAGAATTTCTTCCCCTGTACTTGTTTAAGCTGAGAAGCTGAATTTTGCTGCAGCTGTGTGACAGCCAAGGTCAGAGCACAGGCAGCGAAAAGAGTACTCCCCCTCCCATCTCGTTAGCTCTTTTAAGGACGTATCTTGGTTAAGAGAATTCTTTCTATGCCAATGCTTAAGGTCGTATGAATTTGTACAGTAAGTGAAATAAATGTCATGTTTCATGTTTCTGTTCATGTTTTCATGTTGTTTTTAAATTTTGCTCAAGGGTAATTACAGTACGTGAAGTAATGTTTGTGTGAAAGTAGGTGTGTTCCGGGAGGAGATTGATTTAAAAAGTAAATAGTTCAAGATATATACACGGAGTTAGACTTTGAGACCGCACCTTGAATGTAAAAGTAGGTATCTCAAAGGAAACGGTACCTTAGGACTGTAGACGTACCCCTAAGAGTACAGTATATATATGGACGCAGACTGAGAATTGGTTGTGTAACAAACAACTATAATTTTACACCCATCTTAAAGGCAAACAGCACCTACTATACTGCCTCTGCTGGAGTCAGTGCCCTGTATCCACTACTTCTTGGCAATATTAATCCTTATTAAAAGGAAGGTATAGGAGACATTCAATGTTTCATTAAGCTTTACTATACACGAAGAAGTATACAAAAGAAAAAGTAAACGCAATGTTATTTTAGGATGTTTTTAGAAAGTTACTCAGAGACAATTTCTGTTTTATATACTGTTATGTTGTGATATTGCCGGCTAAGATGTATGTTTAATAATGAAATGTGATGTTATTCTCTTCCGTAATCTTGTGTCTATCTAAATCACTTGTTGCTATACACTGCACTTCTTGCTATCCCTTATCAGTAGTGCGTGGTTACACACTACAACTTAGTGGTCCCACGGAGGGCGGTAACTATTGTCTGAGTTTAGGGAAGACGTGCAAAGTTATTTTTTCTTCGCAGCAGTTGAGCAAATCAGACAATTCTATTTCAGACAACTGGTCTGTTTGTTTCTCTTTCTCTCTCTCGTTACCTCTCGCTCTCCCTCCTCTTGTCTGCCTCCTAAAACCAGCTTGTGCTATACTTAGAACAGGAAGATGGGGCAGAATCAGACTAAATTGAATAGTGAGGGCATGTTGGCTCGGGATGTGGTGAAAAAAAGAGGGGGAGAGGCAGTTTTGTGTGGATTCACAAATATTGTGGGAGGACATCTGAAGGCAGAAGAGTGGTGGAAAGTGTTGAGAAATAATAGAGGACAGTTACAAGATTGTGGTTTGTTACCAAGTGCAGAAGCATGGTACAGGATAGCTAAGGCGATTGAAAAAGAAGGGTGGACAGAGAGAGAGGTTGAAGTACGTGGACAGAAAATGTATGCATACTATGCACCATGTGAGACAGTCAGTCCCCTACTTCCAGCCGTTGTCCCCCCTGTAATGCAAGCACCCTGTAACCCCAACACCACACAAACTACCTCTGCAGAACAAAGACATTCCACCCAGCTACAGCCCCAAAATTACGCCCACACACAATCTAAGGAGGGTTCCTGTCACCCTCTGAACCCTCCCATTAAGATGATAGTGGCGCCTACTCAGGAAGGTCCACCTGTCATACCGAGTGCCCCCTTGGTGAACACGCCCCTTTATCCTGTATTGACTGCTAACGGAACTATGTATACTCCATACACGATGTTCCCAGTCGCGCCACTCCCAGATAACACGTCACCATGGACCGCCCCACTGACAAGGGCACCGGCGACAGACGCTTCTACACCTACCCTTTCTCAGAGGTAGTCGAACATAAATGATATCTCATTACTCCCTACTCCCGCAGGCCGTCCTGAAAATGACAGTGTGGATGGGGAGGATGAGATAAAAGTAGGAGAGAGTGCGAAGGAGTGGAGGAGTAAGACCCTGGGCTCAGGAACGAGCCAACGTAGAGGGCGTAACAGAAATAGTAGAGCGAGTCTAATGTATGTTGCATTCACACCGACACAAGCCACCTACCTCATAAACACACTACCTGACCCTGAGAAGCAGCTCATGCCTTTCTACAGAAAGATATCACAAATACAGAAGACATATGCTGCAGCCTGGAGAGACTTGGTTAGTTTGTGGGAAATCAGAGCAGGAGATTCATACTGGCCCATAATGCAAAAGACAATAGACCCATATGATATGCCACGTGAGACAACTGACTATGAATCAGGTGAAATATTCTGTGAACTGCTAAGACAATGGGTGAGGGATAAATTGGCAGACCAGGCTGTTAGTCTGCAGGATATTAAACAAGACAGAGATGAATCAGTAGAAAAGTTTCACTCACGGCTCACACAGGTGTTCACAGACCTCGGCTTCAGCCCACACAATAAGACACACACACAGATGCTAAGTACAGCTTTTGTGATAGGGCTAAAGGAATCTATAAAAAAAAGGTCTATTGACTTCCAGACCAGAATATAGAGTGTTACCATTAGACACGCTGTTACTTGTTGCAAAAGGGCTGGAGTCTGTAGAAAATGCACACCCTACATCATCAACGTCCAAAAAGACTGCCGCTCTCATGGTGACCACTGAGGAATCGGCATACAAAGGGGAGAAGAAGGAAACACGGCGGTGTTTCAATTGTAACCAGTTTGGGCACATCAGCAAGAATTGTAAGATGCCTAGAAAGCAGAGGACAAAGCAGCAGGGGGATGGCACTAATGAGGTGCAGGGGGGCCAAAGCACAGCATAGGACAGTGGTGAGCCTGTGTCACTATCTCCTGTTATGGCAGTATCTTCAGGGGATAGCAGACTTGGACCTCAAGCTATTGTAACATTACCAATAGAAGAAATGTCTGTACCAGAAGGACACAGACCCCTCCACGCTTTCCTAGGTCTCATATCCTATTGCAGAGCATGGATCCCAGAAGCCTCTCTCCTAATGCAGCCCTTGTATGATGTTCTGAAGATTGAACCCTTTCAGATGACTCAGATAGCCCTAAATAACTTCTACGCTCTGAAACAGCCTATCTCCTCAGCCCCTGCATTAGGGCTTACCGTTCAAACTGTTTATATCAGAAAGGGAAGGACATGCAATGGGAGTCTTGACACAGTCCCATGGAAACAGACAACGCCCCATTGGCTACTTCTCATGTCATCTGGATGCTGTAGCAAGAGGAGGCCCTTCTTGCCTTAGGGCAGTATTTGCAGCTCATGCCTTACTGGATAAGACAAGTGACATAGTCCTTGGGTATCCCTTGACAATTCTTGCTCCACATGACATTGCTGCTATCATAAATCAGACACAGCCAGACACCTCCGTCTCCAATGTTCACTGCTCCTGCCAGATAATGTCACCTTACAGAGGTGTTATGTGCTTAATCCAGCCACTCTCTTGCCATTTCCTGAGGGGGGAGATGAGGAAGAAGGACATTTCTGGTATAGTTTGAACTTGGATCAGGAGTCAAACATAAGCTCGGATGTAAAAAGTCATTTACTGGGACGCCTAGTCAAGAAGACAGAAACAGATGAAACACAAGACTTTCTACATTGTACGCTGTGGAACAAACAAACACCGGGATGGGATCTTCAATATGAAGCAAAGCTTATGAAATTGAAGCAAGTCACGTTAAAACTGATGACATTGTATAATGATACAATAGAGGGGATATCGCACTCACAGTAGAGCTTCCTTTTGAAGCAGAATTGCTCTATAAACATTGGGATACAGCTGTCCCACACATAGCACTAACAAAGTCTGCGCAGAGTACATGGAGCTCATTGGGGACTGCACTGAAATGGTGGGAGTCCGCAGATGAAGATGAACTATGAAGCAGAAGGAATAACAAAACAAACCCTTAACTGGCATGTGAATAGTTTTCCCAAAGTACAGGCTGAAGACCCATATGCTGTTCCAGGATCAGTAAACTCACCTCATGACTGTCTTCAGCAAATGGAAATGGAGACCTCACACCTTGTGAATGTAAAAGAACTTGCCCTGACAGACCCAGACATCACTCTGTATGTGGATGGATCAAGGTATGCTGATGGGTATGCTGATGAGAATGGAAAATATCACACAGGATATGCTGTAACTACGGAAAAAGATGTGATACAAGTCTTCTCACTACCTCCCTCCATGTCAGCACAAGAAGCAGAGTTGATTGCATTGACTAAGGCCTGTGAGATTGTGACAGGAGTCCGAGCCAACATCTACACAGACTCAAGGTATGCTCTGGGAGTGACTCAAGACTTTGGGATAATTTGGAAAGCCAGAGGATTCATGACAGCTGCAGGCACCTCAGTAAAGCATGATAAAGCCATTCGTGAACTACTAGATGCTTTAGCACTGCCAAAGGAGGTGGCCATACTGAAAGTGAAGGCACATGGGAAGCTAAATTTAGATGAAGCACGAGGAAACCATCTAGCAGACCAGATGGCTAAGAAGGCAGCAATGACAACACAGGAAATGGACAAGAAAGAGGAGAAGAAAGACATAAATATCTACACAATGCAAACTTTACCTAAAGATTTGAAACTACTCAAAGAATTGCAGAAGACTGCAGACCCAGAAGAAGTTAACAAGTGTAAAGCAAAGGGAGCAATCCTTAAAGATGGATTGTATGTTGATAATCTAAGATTGTGTTTACCAAAGAATCTCTATCCAGCAACAGTACAGTGGGCCCACGGACCGGCACACTTGTCAAAGACCCTCATGAATGCTCTGATAGACAAGTACTATATGGCCCCAGGCATAACTACACTTACGAGCAACTATTGCAAGTCCTGTAGCATCTGTGCTAAATGTAATACAGGCCGAACTGAGAAACCCCCACAGAAGCATTTAGCAAAATCTCTGTATCCATTCCAGAGGATACAGATTGATCACATACAGATGCCAAGGAGTGGTCGATTTGAATTCGCTCTGGTCGTTGTGGATATGTTTTTAGGATGGCCAGAGGCCTATCCAGTTGTAAACATGACAGCCAAAACCACTGTAAAGAGACTGCTAACAGAGGTCATTTGTAGATATGGGGTCCCTGAAGTGATCGAGAGTGACCAAGGACCAGCCTTTACTGCAGTACTGGCCAAGGAAATTTGGGCAGCCTTGGGAGTGACTCTGTCCTTCCATACACCCTATCATCCCCAGAGTAGCGGGAAGGTAGAACGTATGAACGGGACTTTAAAGTCCAGGATGTTAAAAATGTCACAGGAAACTGGTATGCCTTGTTCAGTGTCAGGTATACCCCTAGTGGGAAAAATGCACTATCCCCTCATGAAATCCTGTTTGGGTCTGCTCCTAGATTAGGGTGCTTCTTTCCTCAGCAGCTGCAACTAAAATCTGATGTACTTGTTGACTATGTGATTACACTGTCCACCGCATTGACTAAAATCCAGGCACAAGTGTTCTCTTCTATTCCAGATTCGGAAGTGATCACTGGCACTCATCAATTACTTCCTGGAGATTGGGTCCTGGTCAAGAAATTTGTGAGGAAAACCCCTTTGGAACCCAGATACGAAGGCCCTTTCCAAGTACTACTGATCACAGCTACATCAGTTAAGTTAGAAGGGAAAGCTACTTGGGTCCACGCATCACATTGCAAAAAGGTTCCTCCCCCTGAGGACCAGGAAACAACACAATGAGCACAGCCCAGTGGTTTATTCTGTTCCTTGCAGTATATTTGAGCAAGGCTCAACATGTAACCATTACAAAATATGAGGATGGTATCACCTTTTGGTATAATTCCCAAACAACACACGTAGCAACATACACCTTTGATTTTTGTGATGTTGTCGCATGCCCCACGGTCCCTGAACAGTGTGACTTGTACCAGAGCTCCCCCAAAAAAACGATATATATATGTGTCATTGACGAGACCTTTGGTAAAGATTGCTCCACATGGGGTGCGGTGGGATGGAATACTGGGGAACACTGGAAATCTAGACCTCAGAGCGCTGCAAATAAGAAAGATGACCAGGGCAGATCCCTCCTTGACCGAATGACTCTACTAAAGACTGGTAGATGCCTGAATAGTGGGGTGACCGGTTCTAGTATGCAACTAACCCTGACCATACAGAGTCCTAGTCCAGTAGATGCTGACACATATTGGATGGGAGCTTGGGTGAGCGGTAAAACTACAAGTTTTTCAGGGAAATTTAAGTTAGCAGACTTGTACAAATATCCTGATTTACCTCCCGTACTACAGGCATTAAAAACCGACCCAAAGACTATAGGAACAATGACTGCCACTGGTGACCCAACATATGAGGACACGTTAGCTACTGAGACTGGATTCTCAGATCTTAATGTATGGTTGGAATGGATGAAATACAACGTACGGTAAAGTAATAAGACCAACTGTTATGTATGTGGCCATGCTAGGCCTCATTTAGGTACTGTTCCACTTACTATACCTTTGAAGGAAGAGAAATGTTTTCTGATGTTGTTCAAATATAGACATAATTATATAGATAAGTGCGAACAATGGAGAAAAACGTATCCTGTGATAACTAATATTCCCCATCCAGGGAAAGGTATAACTATATACCCCGGAAATTATACGTGTTACAGGAGAAATGTTTCTCATGGGTTCAATTTGCAGAAGTTCCCAAGTGGATTTTGTCACACATATAGAGATGGTTCATCCACACTGCTAGTCAATCAGACACAATCTTTAGGGGACATATATTGGTTATGTGGGGATATGAAACTCAGGGTAAGACTGTCAGGAGTATGGCGTGGGGAATGTACCCTGGCTAAAGCCATAATGCAGTTACACATTGTCCCAACTTATTATGATGACAATCTACCTAATGCCCCCCAAACAAGGTCCAGGAAGAGAAGACAAACTTCATCATCTGAACCTCGAGAAAGTTTTGACCCACATGTGTATATTGATGCTATTGGAGTCCCAAGGGGGGTGCCCGACCAATTTAAGGCCCAAACCCAGATAGCAACAGGATTTGAATCACTGATACCAATGATTGGTGTAAATAAGAATTTCGCCTGGATTAATTATATCTACTATAATCAGCAACGATTTGTTAACTACACTAAGGATGCCTTAAAAGGCATTGCAGAACAATTAGAGGCTACATCACACATGGCCTTCCAGAATCGTATGGCATTAGACATGATCCTTGCAGAAAAGGGTGGAGTATGTAAAATGCTTCCTGACACTAGCATATGTTGTACGTATATTCCCGATAACACAGGTCCAAATGGCAAGATCACACTGGCAATTCGGAAATTGGCTAATCTTGGTCAAGAATTAAAAGAAAATTCTGGTACCATGGACTATTGGGATTCATGGTTCGGATGGATGAATGGTTGGCAAAAGGTTTTATTACAAGTTGGAATGGCTATTCTTGCCGTTATAATCCTACTTGCCTTCCTCTTGTGTTGTATTATCTATCCCCTGTACACGTACTTATCTACAGGATGCGATGGTCAAGGCTTCACCCACCTTTGTTCCATAGAATCTAGAACTAGATTTCGGTGACCAAGATGATACCTATAAGACATCTCATATGCTAAAGCAGATGACCACAGGCTCGAAGGAGAGTGTCTTATGAACGCCATGGTTCCTGATCTGAGTTAGTTACACTATTAGCTGATAGAGGCTTCTAGGTTTCTCCCATGCCGCATAGGACATAGGGTAGGTGTGACGTTAGGTTGTGGCAAGCCCGATCGAACGAAGATATGTACCTATGTCATACTCACACGCAATGCTTACAACATCCGGACATAGAATCCACAGAAGAATAGTGTTCCGGAGGAACCATAGCTTGAAAGACATGTACTCTTAACTTGTATTATCCAATACGCAGCAGTTACTAACCTTTACAATGAACTAGTATGGGTGGGTTGGATGATGCAGAAAACATAATATGACATTTTAGGGGGGACTGTTATGGATCAGGATCTACAAGAAAATGCATTTTATGTTTGCCCTACTCATACATTTTCTCTTTTCAGTATTACGTAACCTTATTAACAATGCTGATTATTGGAGACTCTAAGATGGAGGATTTGCCACTTCCGCATACAAGATGTCGGCAGCACTACTTTCGGGCTGTTAAGGATGACGATGACAACACCACACCTTGGACACAAGAAGGAGAACGCCATCTTCCCTTTGTCCTAACCTTCTGACCAATGAGAGAAAGACTCATCCCACTGTTGGATGACACCTAGAGACTCCTTAATGCATTAACCCAATGCCTTGCTGAGATTCTGTAAAAGCAGACATCACAAAACCAATGAATTACCGAATAAACCTGATGTTTTGCTTAGTTGCAACATTTATCTGATTATTAAATGTTATATATGGCGGCTGATTCAATAAACAGGAGGTGAGAGAAAGCTTTATACCAGAACTCTGTGTTGGTGTATTATTTCTCTAAGGTGTGCACACTATCTGTATATTGGTAATTTGGCCAGGGACAGATATCTCCAAGAACTATTTTAGTTTTCTCCAAAACACTTTCACTTGGTGCTAAATCTATTCTTGGTATGAAAACGCTCTCTCCTTTATGGGTACCAGTTAAAATTTCAGCATCTATGAAATGGTCCTTTAATTGTTGAACAATTAATCTATTATTATGTTTTCAGGGTTGTCTGCACTTTTGACGACTACAGTAGCTGCATCATAGCCTTTGTAAATATATTTGTAGACATATTTAATGGATTTGATGGAAGTGCAGGCTTCTACATTAATGTGTGCGTTATACTTCATGAGTAAATGTGGAATGTAGGGTACTACATATCTATTGTCAACTTTTTTGCCACGAATAATGGCTCTATCTCCTTCTCTTCTTTTATAAAGTGGATAGCCATCACAATTGGCAAACGTTTTGTCTCTATAATCTTTTGGAAAATCTTTGGAACATTTATTATTTTCCATACATGGTGATTGTGGATTAAGCTCACCACAGGGTCCATGAATCATGCGATGAGTAACAATCTCATATAGTCTACCACATAATTCTGGATCTGGTAGTTCAGCAACAATGACTGCATCCACTTTGTCAGCAGTATCTAATTTATCTTTTTCTTGAAGTATTATGAGAATATGTGCATGTGGAAGGCCTCTTTTTTGAAATTCAATGGTATATACATAAGCAATACATTTGCCAAATAAGTGACTTATAGTGATGTCACATATTAATTCATTTAATTTAATCTTAAAAACTCTGGCTACTAAATCTGGTCTATCGGAAGGACTTTGGCCAAGAAGTAAATTTTGTGTAATTTCTGGCCATTGGGGATTACATGTAAATGTAAGAAATAAATCGGGTTTGCCAAATTTGGTGACAATAGCCATAGCATCATTGTATCTTTCTCTCATATTTCGAGGAGATCCTTGAAAGGAAGATGGTAAAATGATGGCTTTGCCAGCTCTCATGTCTCTGCTTGTAGCCACCTCAGCAACATAGTCCATTAGTCCACAATATTGTTCTACACGTAGTTTATCTTGTTGATATTTTATAAAGTTAAAATTATTGGCCTCAACTTGCAAATAGGAATCAATAATCCATTGTTGTGTTAGTTTTCCACCACATAAAATTGGATTAAATGTATTTCAAATGGCAATTTGAGCTACTTTAAATTCAAGCATAGAAACATTATTTCGGATTCTGGCTTTAGCATTTTGGTAATTGGGAATTGTTAATTTTCGTTGCCAACCTGCTTCTCCGTGTGGGAAAAAAATGGGATATGTCATTGGGTCTAAATTTGGACTTAAGATACTCATATTAATGAATGGTTGCTCCTCATTTCTGGGATATATTCTAATGTCTCTTTTAAATGGTGGTTCTCCTTCATCATTCTGAAACACCATTGCAACCTCATTTGATGTTGGCAAGTTATAACGACGTTTATCAGTATGTCTATCTCTTTTAAGCACCATATTGACCTTTGGGATTGGTAATTGATGTATTTGTGCATGAAGTTGTTGTTCAATTTTTGTGCTGATTTTTTATAAGCTTTAGTGTAGGGGTTATTGGCCATAATTTTATCTAGCTCTGTAAAAACACTGGGTAAGCATTTTTTATTTTCTTGCAGCTGCATACGTTGGTCAACAGCTTCCATTGTATCTATGACATATAGTTGAGCAAATTTTCTTTGCTCTCCTTCCTCTGGATGTAAATGTGAAGTCCGGTGGTAAATTTGGACTTGGACTTTAAAACAGTAAGGACCATGTCCTGGTACATTAGCAGCTCATGTTGCCCCCATAGATGCAAAGGATATGGCACTATTGTAGGATCTTATGTTTGTCTTAATATGTTTGTAGTTTGGAAAAGTAGGTTCAGTCATAATGTTTTGTAAATAGATTGGAAATTCTTTTCTTTCTGGAAGTTTGACCTTGCCTTTTTGACAGCAAATAATAAATTGGCCATCTCTGGGTCTCTCTTGTTTAAAATAATAAACCTCACAAAACTAACATTGAGTATTCATGTCCCCACAAATATGAACCTCTACTGTTAAAGACTTGAGTAAAGGACAATTTTCAAAGCATATATCAGTTTCATTTTCAAATTCATCAGGTGAAATGTCATGTGATGTTTCAGGAACAGGTTCTAAATGCTTTGTTTTTTTGGTGGCTTTTTTTGGTATATCTTTTATTGGTTCAGGTAAAATGTCATGTAATGTTTCAGGAAGATGTTGTGGCTTTTTTTGGTATAGCTTTGATTTTTTCAGGTAAAATGTCATCTGATGTTTTAGGAACAGGTTCTAAATGCTTTGTTTGCTTCGTAGCTTTTTTTGGTGTATCTTTAATTTTAGCAGGTGATAGTCTTTTGCTTGCAATTCTTTTGCGTTCTTTTTCTCGTCGAATTTCCTTCTCCTCTGGTGTCTGCTGGTTGGCCCATCTCTCTTGTCTTTCTCTAGTTTGACGTATTTTCTTTTCTTGTTTGCTCTCGTTAGTAGCCATGTTAATCTGTAAAAAAATAATAATGTATCATTAGTTTATTTTGAGATGTTAATTTTTTTTTTTTTTTTTTTTTTTTTTTTTATTATCAACAGTTTGTTTCTATGTGATTGTAGTTCATTGTAGCGGTATTTTGTTTGTATTGTTAAAGAAGTGTTTTTTATTTTTTTGCTTTTACTTTCTGTTGTAGGTTGTAATTTTTGCCTTACATGCATAGCACACTCAAGGTAATTACACTACAGCTGCTTCTAGATGTAGTAGGTGTATAGTGTTAATTGAAATCCATAATTGTTTTGGTTTGTTAATTAGTACTAGTAGAGGGCAGAAATTAGTCTTTGTAATTTATCGTACAGGGGATTGTTCTAATAGTATTTTTATATTTTATTTAAAGGCTTATATGTTGGGGCTGTGAAAATGTTTCTATTGTTGTTTTTTGGGTGTTAGTACTATTTGTTGTAGTATTGTATTTTATGTGTGTGGTTAGGTTTTATGCTTAATATTGTACATTAGGACTGGTAATTGAGAATGAAAATTTTTATTTAGTCTGTGTTTAGAAACTTTTGTGGACTATGCTGTTTTCGGTTTCTTTTTTTTTCTGGCTACATTGAGGTTTGGATTTACTGTTAAACATTGTTGTCCGTAAAAGACAAATAGGAGGTAAATGAGAAATGTGTCAGTTATATTTTGGTAAAGGTTATAGTTAGTGGTTGTTAATTGAAGTGTGATTTCAAGCAGAATCTTTGTTGGTCCGCTGTTCAAAGTCTTCGTCCGATGCTCTTCACGCAGTGTCTGTTGCAAAAGAAAAAGTTAAATGTTATTTTATTTTAATGTATTTGTAATGAATAGCATATTTCATTGTTTTGGTCTTTTGTATCTGTTATGGTGAATTTTACTGCTATGCTGTTTTTTGTGCAACCTTTTAAAATACTTTAATTGTATTTGTATATTACAGTTATCCTTTTTTTTTTACTGTAATTATTAATGTTTTTACTATTTTGGATCTGATCACAATGTTTTTAGCATTATCCTGTTTTGTGTTCCTCACTTTTGGTATGCTTATTTAGGCTTCTTTGTAAGGCTTATAGGTTCTTAAACAGTAAAGAAGAATGTTAATTAACTTTTCTATCGGTTTGTGTGATTTTTGGTACAATCCTGTTTTGTGTCCACCATATTTTGCATACTTTATTTGCTTAATTAGTCCTCTATTTTACATATGATCACAATGGTTTTAGCATTATACTGTTTTGTCTCCACCACTTTTCGTATGCTTATTTAGGCTTCTTTGTAAGGCTTATAGGTTCTTAAACAGTAAAGAAGAATATTAATTAACTTTTCTATCTGTTTGTGTAATTTTTGGTACTATACTGTTTTGTGTCCACCATATTTTGCATACTTTATTTGCTTAATTAGTCTTCTTTATGAGTATTAAATGATGTTGGACAGTAACAATGAATGTTAATTGCGTTTTCTATATCATGGTAGGCTTTTTTGTTTTATCCTGTTTTGTGTTCACCACTTTTTGGTTGCTGCATTTGGCTTGTGGGTGATGGTTGGAATTTATTTTCCAGTAAAGAGGAGGAATACTTTGGTTTTATGTATGATGCTAATGTTTTGGATGCTATCCGGTTTTGTGGCCACCTCTTTTTTTTTTTCTCTGAAACTGTCTTTCTTTGTAAATTGTATAGGTGTTTGTGAAGTTTGTTGAACTGTGTTGTTTTAGTCTTTATAAAATTTGTATATTTTTTATTTTTTTTACTTTTAATTTTTATATTGGCGGCCATTAAACATATATATTTCCTTTTTTTTTCTACTTCTTATTCTATACCTTGATTGAAGTGTTGTTCTTGTCCAAATGACAGAGGGTCCCCTTCTGCCAATCTTAATCCGCCAGTCTTCTTGTAGTGTCTGTTTGAAAAAGAAAGTTAAATGGTTAATTGTATATTTCTTCTTTTTGATTTAGCAAAGCATGGTCTTTTTCTGCATGTAATGTATTTTTCTATCTTACCTCTTCTTCTTTCTTTGTGTTCTTTAAAAAAGTAATTCTCTTTCACAGTTAACGGTGCAAATTCTTGAGTGACGCTGTTGATGCAGAGTCTGTTTCAATAGTGAAAAAAGAGGAAAGATTCAGGTTCAGGTACCATATGTATTAGTGTCATATTATTTTTTGCTATGAGTTGCAGTAAATTAATGTCATTTAAATATAGTTGTTTAATTAGTTTCGGTTAACATTAGTTAGTTGTAGGGCCTATACACAAAAATCACATTTTCATAGTTAAAGTTTTTTTTTTTTTTTTGCTGTCTTGGTAATAAAATGTAATACATTATAGCTTACCTCTCAGTTTGAATTTGCAGAGTGTAAAGTAGGAAATTAAGAAATTATTATCTTCTCAAGTAACAGCAGCAGTTAACTATCCAGTCACTCCGTTCATCACCTGAGTAGAAATGTAGAATGTAATACGCATGCGCTATTTGCGTTCCAGCTTACAATTTGCGTTCCATCCGCCATTTTATGCGTAGTAGTTTTCAAAATGGTGGTTAATATCAGTGTCGTTCAGGCCGCATAGTATGTGTTACGTACCTCGTAAAGTTGACTGTAGCATTGTTTCAGTTTTGCGAGTCACTGTATTATTGTTCCGTCTGTAGCCTCATTTTCGTTTTGTTCGGCGGACATTTTTTCTCTCGCTTAGGTGATTTTCGTCAGTTTAAACTCGAGGACTGTACTATAAGAAGGGTTTACATTAGTACCGAGAATAGTCCTTGCGTTTGCTATTGTTAGGTCCAGGAGAGGACTGTACTATCAGATGGGTTTACTTAGTACACAGAATAGTCCTTGTGTTTGGTATCATTAGGCCCAGGAGAGGACTGTACTATCAGATGGGTTTACATTAGTACAGAGAATAGTCCTTGTGTTTGATATCTTTGGGTCCAGGAGGGGACCGTACTATCAGATGGGTTTACATTAGTACAGAGAATAGTCCTTGTGTTTGGTATCATTGGGTCAGGAGAGGACTGTACTATCAGACGGGATTACATTAGTACAGAGAATAGTTCTTGTGTTTGGTATCATTGGGTCAGGAGAGGACTGTACTATCAGATGGGCTTACATTAGTACAGAGAATAGTCCTTGCGTTTGGTGTCATTGGGTCCAGGAGAGGACTGTACTATCAGATGGGTTTACATTAGTACAGAGAATTGTTCTTCTGTTTGGTATTGTTAGGTCCAGGAGAGGACTGTACTATCACATGGGTTTACATTAGTACTGAGAATAGTCCTTGTGTTTGGTATCATTGGGCCCAGGAGAGGACTGTACTATCAGATGGGGTTACATTAGTACAGAGAATAGTCCTTGTGTTTGGTATCATTGGGTCAGGAGAGGACTGTACTATCAGACGGGATTACATTAGTACAGAGAATAGTCCTTGTGTTTGGTATCATTGGGCCCAGGAGAGGACTGTACTATCAGATGGATTTACATTAGTACAGAGAATAGTCCTTGTGTTTGGTATCATTAGGTCCAGGAGGGGACAGTAGTATCAGATGGGTTTACATTAGTACAGAAAATATTGCTTGTGTTTAGTATCATTAGGTCCAGGAGGGGACTGTACTATGAGATGGGTTTACATTAGTACACAGAATAGTCCTTGTGTTTGGTATCATTGGGCCCAGAAGGGGACTGTACTATCAGATGGGTTTACATTAGTACAGAGAATAGTCCTTGTGTTTGGTATCATTTGATCCAGGAGAGGATTGTACTATCAGATGGGTTTACATTAGTACACAGAATAGTCTTTGTGTTTGGTATCATTGGGCTCAGAAGGGGACAGTACTATCAGATAGGTTTACATTAGTACAGAGAATAGTCCTTGTGTTTGGTGTCATTAGGTCCAGGAGGGGACTGTACTATCAGATGGGTTTACATTAGTACAGAGAATAGTCCTTGTGTTTGGTATCATTAGGTCCAGGAGGGGACTGTACTATCAGATGGGTTTACATTAGTACAGAGAATAGTCCTTGTGTTTGGTATCATTAGGCCCAGGAGAGGACTGTACTATCAGATGGGATTACATTAGTACAGAGAATAGTCCTTGTGTTTGGTATCATTAGGCCCAGGAGAGGACTGTACTATCAGATGGGTTTACATTAGTACAGAGAATAGTCCTTGTGTTTGGTATCAATGGGTCCA
The DNA here is from genome assembly GCA_027410445.1 of Discoglossus pictus. Classification (NCBI taxonomy): domain Eukaryota; kingdom Metazoa; phylum Chordata; class Amphibia; order Anura; family Alytidae; genus Discoglossus; species Discoglossus pictus. The sequence goes on along the minus strand of JAPZIH010000156.1, from coordinate 4,504 downwards.
GAAGGGGACAGTACTATCAGATAGGTTTACATTAGTACAGAGAATAGTCCTTGTGTTTGGTATCATTGGGTCCAGGAGGGGACTGTACTATCAGATGGGTTTACATTAGTACAGAGAATAGTCCTTGTGTTTGGTATCATTGGGTCCAGGAGGGGACTGTACTATCAGATGGGTTTACATTAGTACAGAGAATAGTCCTTGTGTTTGGTATCATTAGGTCCAGGAGGGGACTGTACTATCAGATGGGTTTACATTAGTACAGAGAATAGTCCTTGTGTTTGGTATCATTAGGTCCAGGAGGGGACTGTACTATCAGATGGGATTACATTAGTACAGAGAATAGTCCTTGTGTTTGGTATCATTGGGTCCAGGAGGGGACTGTACTATCAGATAGGTTTACATTAGTACAGAGAATAGTCCTTGTGTTTGGTTTAATTAGGTCCAGGAGAGGACTGTACTATCAGATGGGTTTACATTAGTACAGAGAATAGTCCTTGTGTTTGGTATCATTGGGTCCAGGAGGGGACTGTACTATCAGATAGGTTTACATTAGTACAGAGAATAGTCCTTGTGTTTGGTATCATTGGGTCCAGGAGGGGACTGTACTATAAGATGGGTTTACATTAGTACAGAGAATAGTCCTTGTGTTTGGTATCATTGGGCCCAGGAGAGGACTGTACAATCAGATGGGTTTACATTAGTACAGAGAATAGTCCTTGTGTTTGGTATCATTAGGTCCAGGAGAGGACTGTACTATCAGATGGGTTTACATTAGTACAGAGAATAGTCCTTGTGTTTGGTATCATTAGGTCCAGGAGGGGACTGTACTATCAGATGGGTTTACATAAGTACAGAGAATAGTCCTTGTGTTTGGTATCATTGGGCCCAGGAGAGGACTGTACTATCAGATGGGTTTACATTAGTACAGAGAATAGTCCTTGTGTTTGGTATCATTAGGTCCAGGAGAGGACTGTACTATCAGATGGGTTTACATTAGTACAGAGAATAGTCCTTGTGTTTGGTATCATTAGGTCCAGGAGAGGACTGTACTATCAGATGGGTTTACATTAGTACAGAGAATAGTCCTTGTGTTTGGTATCATTAGGTCCAGGAGAGGACTGTACTATCAGATGGGTTTACATTAGTACAGAGAATAGTCCTTGTGTTTGGTATCATTAGATCCAGGAGAGGACTGTACTATCAGATGGGTTTTACATTAGTACAGAGAATAGTTCTTGCGTTGGTATCATTAGGTCCAGGAGAGGACAGTACTATCAGATGGGATTACATTAGTACAGAGAATAATCCTTGTGTTTGGTATCATTAGGCCCAGGAGAGGACTGTACTATCAGATGGGATTACATTAGTACAGAGAATAGTCCTTGTGTTTGGTATCATTGGGTCCAGGAGAGGACTGTACTATCAGATGGGTTTACATTAGTACAGAGAATAGTCCTTGTGTTTGGTATCATTAGGTCCAGGAGAGGACTGTACTATCAGATGGGTTTACATTAGTACAGAGAATAGTCCTTGTGTTTGGTATCATTGGGCCCAGGAGAGGACTGTACTATCAGATGGGTTTACATTAGTACACAGAATAGTCCTTGTGTTTGGTGTCATTAGGTCCAGGAGAGGACTGTACTATCAGATGGGTTTACATTAGTACACAGAATAGTCCTTGTGTTTGGTATCATTAGGTCCAGGAGAGGACTGTACTATCAGATGGGTTTACATTAGTACAGAGAATAGTCCTTGTGTTTGGTATCCTTGGGTCCAGGAGAGGACTGTACTATCAGATGGGTTTACATTAGTACAGAGAATAGTCCTTGTGTTTGGTATCATTGGGTCCAGGAGGGGACTGTACTATCAGATGGGTTTACATTAGTACAGAGAATAGTCCTTGTGTTTGGTATCATTAGGTCCAGGAGGGGACTGTACTATCAGATGGGTTTACATTAGTACAGATAATAGTCCTTTTGTTTGGTATCATTGGGTCCAGGAGGGGACTGTACTATCAGATGGGATTACATTAGAACAGAGAATAGTCCTTGTGTTTGGTATCATTGGGTCCAGGAGAGGACTGTACTATCAGATGGGTTTACATTAGTACACAGAATAGTCCTTGTGTTTGGTATCATTAGGTCCAGGAGAGGACTGTACTATCAGATGGGTTTACATTAGTACAGAGAATAGTCCTTGTGTTTGGTGTCATTGGGTCCAGGAGAGGACTGTACTATCAGATGGGGTTACATTAGTACAGAGAATAGTCCTTGTGTTTGGTATCATTGGGCCCAGGAGGGGACTGTACTATTAGATGGGTTTACATTAGTACAGAGAATAGTCCTTATGTTTGGTATCATTGGGCCCAGGAGGGGACTGTACTATCAGATGGGTTTACATTAGTACAGAGAATAGTCCTTGTGTTTGGTATCATTGGGCCCAGGAGGGGACTGTACTATCAGATGGGTTTACATTAGTACAGGGAATAGTCCTTATGTTTGGTATCATTGGGTCAGGAGAGGACTGTACTATCAGATGGGTTTACATTAGTACAGAGAATAGTCTTTGTGTTTGGTATCATTGGGTCAGGAGAGGACTGTACTATCAGATGGGTTTACATTAGTACACAGAATAGTCCTTATGTTTGGTATTATTAAGCCCAGGAGGGGACTGTACTATCAGATGGGATTACATTAGTACACAGAATAGTCCTTATGTTTGGTATCATTGGGCCCAGGAGGGGACTGTACTATCAGATGGGATTACATTAGTACACAGAATAGTCCTTATGTTTGGTATCATTGGGCCCAGGAGGGGACTGTACTATCAGATGGGTTTACATTAGTACACAGAATAGTCCTTATGTTTGGTATCATTGGGCCCAGGAGGGGACTGTACTATCAGATGGGTTTACATTAGTACACAGAACAGTCCTTGTGTTTGGTGTCATTAGGTCCAGGAGGGGACTGTACTATCAGATGGGTTTACATTAGTACAGAGAATAGTCCTTGTGTTTGGTATCATTAGGTCCAGGAGGGGACTGTACTATCAGATGGGTTTACATTAGTACAGAGAATAGTCCTTGTGTTTGGTATCATTAGGTCCAGGAGGGGACTGTACTATCAGATGGGTTTACATTAGTACAGAGAATAGTCCTTGTGTTTGGTATCATTGGGTCAGGAGAGGACTGTACTATCAGATGGGTTTACATTAGTACAGAGAATAGACCTTGTGTTTGGTATCATTGGGTCCAGGAGAGGACTGTACTATCAGATGGGTATACATTAGTACAGAGAATAGTCCTTGTGTTTGGTATCATTGGGCCCAGGAGGGGACTGTACTATCAGATGGGGTTACATTAGTACAGAGAATAGTCCTTGTGTTTGGTATCATTGGGTCCAGGAGAGGACTGTACTATCAGATAGGTTTACATTAGTACAGAGAATAGTCCTTATGTTTGGTGTCATTGGGTCCAGGAGAGGACTGTACTATCAGATGGGTTTACATTAGTACAGAGAATAGTCCTTGTGTTTGGTATCATTAGGTCCAGGAGAGGACTGTACTATCAGATGGGTTTACATTAGTACAGAGAATAGTCCTTGTGTTTGGTATCATTGGGTCCAGGAGAGGACTGTACTATCAGATGGGTTTACATTAGTACAGAGAATAGTCCTTGTGTTTGGTATCATTAGGTCCAGGAGGAGACTGTACTATCAGATGGGTTTACATTAGTACAGAGAATAGTCCTTGTGTTTGGTATCATTAGGTCCAGGAGGGGACTGTACTATCAGATGGGTTTACATTAGTACAGAGAATAGTCCTTGTGTTTGGTGTCATTGGGTCCAGGAGAGGACTGTACTATCAGATAGGTTTACATTAGTACAGAGAATAGTCCTTATGTTTGGTATCATTAGGTCCAGGAGAGGACTGTACTATCAGATGGGTTTACATTAGTACAGAGAATAGTCCTTGTGTTTGGTATCATTAGGTCCAGGAGGGGACTGTACTATCAGATGGGTTTACATTAGTACAGAGAATAGTCCTTGTGTTTGGTATCATTAGGTCCAGGAGAGGACTGTACTATCAGATGGGATTACATTAGTACAGAGAATAGTCCTTATGTTTGGTATCATTGGGTCCAGGAGAGGACTGTACTATCGGATGGGTTTACATTAGTACAGAGAATAGTCCTTGTGTTTGGTCTCATTAGGCCCAGGAGGGGACTGTACTATCAGAAGGGTTTACATTAGTACAGAGAATAGTCCTTGTGTTTGGTATCATTAGGCCCAGGAGGGGACTGTACTATCAGATGGGATTACATTAGTACAGAGAATAGTCCTTGTGTTTGGTATCATTAGGTCCAGGAGAGGACTGTACTATCAGATGGGTTTACATTAGTACAGAGAATAGTCCTTGTGTTTGGTATCATTAGGTCCAGGAGAGGACTGTACTATCAGATGGGTTTACATTAGTACAGAGAATAGTCCTTGTGTTTGGTATCATT
>JAPZIH010000155.1:0-38242 GCA_027410445.1 Discoglossus pictus | reverse complement strand
AACACTCCGCCATTTGTATTTGGCCCGGCTGTAGGGCCCGGGAGCATCCAACACTCTGCCATTTGTATTTGGCCCGGCTGTAGGGCCCGGGAGCATCCAACACTTCGCCATTTGTATTTGGCCCGGCTGTAGGGACCGGGAGCATCCAACACTCTGCCATTTGTATTTGGCCCAGCCGTATCAACCGGGAGCATCCAACACTCCGCCATTTGTATTTGGCCCGGCTGTAGGGCCCGGGAGCATCCAACACTCCGCCATTTGTATTTGGCCCGGCTGTAGGGCCCGGGAGCATCCAACACTCCGCCATTTGTATTTGTCTCGGCCGTAGGGACCGGGAGCATCCAACACTCTGCCATCTGTATTTGGCCCGGCCGTAGGGACTGGGAGCATCCAACACTCCCCCATTTGTATTTGTCTCGGCCGTAGGGCCCAGGAGCATCCAACACTCCGCCATTTGTATTTGGCCCGGCTGTAGGGACCGGGAGCATCCAATACTCCGCCATTTGTATTTGGCCCAGCCATATCAACCGGGAGCATCCAACACTCCGCCATTTGTATTTGGCCCGGCCGTAGGGCCCGGGAGCATCCAACACTCCGCCATTTGTATTTGGCCCGGCCGTATCGACCGGGAGCATCCAACACTCTGCCATTTGTATTTGGCCCGGCCGTATCGACCGGGAGCATCCAACACTCTGCCATTTGTATTTGGCCCGGCCGTAGGGACCGGGAGCATCCAACACTCCGCCATTTGTATTTGTCCCGGCCGTATCAACCGGGAGCATCCAACACTCCGCCATTTGTATTTGGCCCGGCTGTAGGGCCCGGGAGCATCCAACACTCTGCCATTTGTATTTGGCCCGGCCGTAGGGACCGGGAGCATCCAACACTCTGCCATTTGTATTTGGCCCGGCTGTAGGGCCCGGGAGCATCCAACACTTTGCCATTTGTATTTGGCCCGGCTGTAGGGCCCGGGAGCATCCAACACTTCGCCATTTGTATTTGGCCCGGCTGTAGGGACCGTGAGCATCCAACACTCTGCCATTTGTATTTGGCCCAGCCGTATCAACCGGGAGCATCCAACACTCCGCCATTTGTATTTGGCCCGGCTGTAGGGCCCGGGAGCATCCAACACTTTGCCATTTGTATTTGGCCCGGCCGTAGGGTCCGGGAGCATCCAACACTCTTCCATTTGTATTTGGCCCGGCTGTAGGGCCCGGGAGCATCCAACACTTCGCCATTTGTATTTGGCCCGGCTGTAGGGACCGGGAGCATCCAACACTCTGCCATTTGTATTTGGCCCAGCCGTATCAACCGGGAGCATCCAACACTCCGCCATTTGTATTTGGCCCGGCTGTAGGGCCCGGGAGCATCCAACACTCCGCCATTTGTATTTGGCCCGGCCGTAGGGTCCGGGAGCATCCAACACTCTTCCATTTGTATTTGGCCCGGCTGTAGGGCCCGGGAGCATCCAACACTTCGCCATTTGTATTTGGCCCGGCTGTAGGGACCGTGAGCATCCAACACTCTGCCATTTGTATTTGGCCCAGCCGTATCAACCGGGAGCATCCAACACTTTGCTATTTGTATTTGGCCCGGCTGTAGGGCCCGGGAGCATCCAACACTTTGCCATTTGTATTTGGCCCGGCCGTAGGGTCCGGGAGCATCCAACACTCTTCCATTTGTATTTGGCCCGGCTGTAGGGCCCGGGAGCATCCAACACTTCGCCATTTGTATTTGGCCCGGCTGTAGGGACCGGGAGCATCCAACACTCTGCCATTTGTATTTGGCCCAGCCGTATCAACCGGGAGCATCCAACACTCCGCCATTTGTATTTGGCCCGGCTGTAGGGCCCGGGAGCATCCAACACTTTGCCATTTGTATTTGGCCCGGCCGTAGGGTCCGGGAGCATCCAACACTCTTCCATTTGTATTTGGCCCGGCTGTAGGGCCCGGGAGCATCCAACACTTCGCCATTTGTATTTGGCCCGGCTGTAGGGACCGGGAGCATCCAACACTCTGCCATTTGTATTTGGCCCAGCCGTATCAACCGGGAGCATCCAACACTTTGCTATTTGTATTTGGCCCGGCCGTAGGGTCCGGGAGCATCCAACACTCTTCCATTTGTATTTGGCCCGGCTGTAGGGCCCGGGAGCATCCAACACTTCGCCATTTGTATTTGGCCCGGCTGTAGGGACCGGGAGCATCCAACACTCTGCCATTTGTATTTGGCCCAGCCGTATCAACCGGGAGCATCCAACACTCCGCCATTTGTATTTGGCCCGGCTGTAGGGACCGGGAGCATCCAACACTCTGCCATTTGTATTTGGCCCTGCCGTAGGGACCGGGAGCATCCAACACTCTGCCATTTGTATTTGGCCCGGCCGTAGGGACTGGGAGCATCCAACACTCCGCCATTTGTATTTGGCCCTGCCATAGGGACCGGGAGCATCCAACACTCTGCCATTTGTATTTGGCCCGGCTGTAGGGCCCGGGAGCATCCAACACTCCGCCATTTGTATTTGTCTCGGCCGTAGGGACCGGGAGCATCCAACACTCTGCCATTTCTATTTGGCCCGGCCGTAGGGACTGGGAGCATCCAACACTCCCCCATTTGTATTTGGCCCGGCTGTAGGGCCCGGGAGCATCCAACACTCCGCCATTTGTATTTGGCCCGGCCGTAGGCACCGGGAGCATCCAACACTCCGCCATTTGTATTTGGCCCTGCCGTAGGGACCGGGAGCATCCAACACTCTGCCATTTGTATTTGTCCCGGCCGTATCAACCGGGAGCATCCAACACTCCGCCATTTGTATTTGGCCCGGCTGTAGGGCCCGGGAGCATCCAACACTCTGCCATTTGTATTTGGCCCGGCTGTAGGGCCCGGGAGCATCCAACACTTCGCCATTTGTATTTGGCCTGGCTGTAGGGACCGGGAGCATCCAACACTCTGCCATTTGTATTTGGCCCAGCCGTATCAACCGGGAGCATCCAACACTCCGCCATTTGTATTTGGCCCGGCTGTAGGGCCCGGGAGCATCCAACACTCTGCCATTTGTATTTGGCCCGGCTGTAGGGCCCGGGAGTATCCAACACTCCGCCATTTGTATTTGTCTCGGCCGTAGGGACCGGGAGCATCCAACACTCTGCCATCTGTATTTGGCCCGGCTGTAGGGAGTGGGAGCATCCAACACTCCCCCATTTGTATTTGTCTCGGCCGTAGGGCACGGGAGCATCCAACACTCCGCCATTTGTATTTGGCCCGGCTGTAGGGACCGGGAGCATCCAATACTCCGCCATTTGTATTTGGCCCAGCCATATCAACCGGGAGCATCCAACACTCCGCCATTTGTATTTGGCCCGGCCGTAGGGCCCGGGAGCATCCAACACTCCGCCATTTGTATTTGGCCCGGCCGTATCGACCGGGAGCATCCAACACTCTGCCATTTGTATTTGGCCCGGCCGTATCGACCGGGAGCATCCAACACTCTGCCATTTGTATTTGGCCCGGCCGTAGGGACCGGGAGCATCCAACACTCCGCCATTTGTATTTGTCCCGGCCGTATCAACCGGGAGCATCCAACACTCCGCCATTTGTATTTGGCCCGGCTGTAGGGCCCGGGAGCATCCAACACTCTGCCATTTGTATTTGGCCCGGCCGTAGGGACCGGGAGCATCCAACACTCTGCCATTTGTATTTGGCCCGGCTGTAGGGCCCGGGAGCATCCAACACTTCGCCATTTGTATTTGGCCCGGCTGTAGGGCCCGGGAGCATCCAACACTTCGCCATTTGTATTTGGCCCGGCTGTAGGGACCGTGAGCATCCAACACTCTGCCATTTGTATTTGGCCCAGCCGTATCAACCGGGAGCATCCAACACTCCGCCATTTGTATTTGGCCCGGCTGTAGGGCCCGGGAGCATCCAACACTTTGCCATTTGTATTTGGCCCGGCCGTAGGGTCCGGGAGCATCCAACACTCTTCCATTTGTATTTGGCCCGGCTGTAGGGCCCGGGAGCATCCAACACTTCGCCATTTGTATTTGGCCCGGCTGTAGGGACCGGGAGCATCCAACACTCTGCCATTTGTATTTGGCCCAGCCGTATCAACCGGGAGCATCCAACACTCCGCCATTTGTATTTGGCCCGGCTGTAGGGCCCGGGAGCATCCAACACTTTGCCATTTGTATTTGGCCCGGCCGTAGGGTCCGGGAGCATCCAACACTCTTCCATTTGTATTTGGCCCGGCTGTAGGGCCCGGGAGCATCCAACACTTCGCCATTTGTATTTGGCCCGGCTGTAGGGACCGTGAGCATCCAACACTCTGCCATTTGTATTTGGCCCAGCCGTATCAACCGGGAGCATCCAACACTCCGCCATTTGTATTTGGCCCGGCTGTAGGGCCCGGGAGCATCCAACACTTTGCCATTTGTATTTGGCCCGGCCGTAGGGTCCGGGAGCATCCAACACTCTGCCATTTGTATTTGGCCCGGCTGTAGGGCCCGGGAGCATCCAACACTTCGCCATTTGTATTTGGCCCGGCTGTAGGGACCGGGAGCATCCAACACTCTGCCATTTGTATTTGGCCCAGCCGTATCAACCGGGAGCATCCAACACTCCGCCATTTGTATTTGGCCCGGCTGTAGGGCCCGGGAGCATCCAACACTTTGCCATTTGTATTTGGCCCGGCCGTAGGGTCCGGGAGCATCCAACACTCTTCCATTTGTATTTGGCCCGGCTGTAGGGCCCGGGAGCATCCAACACTTCGCCATTTGTATTTGGCCCGGCTGTAGGGACCGGGAGCATCCAACACTCTGCCATTTGTATTTGGCCCAGCCGTATCAACCGGGAGCATCCAACACTTTGCTATTTGTATTTGGCCCGGCCGTAGGGTCCGGGAGCATCCAACACTCTGCCATTTGTATTTGGCCCGGCTGTAGGGCCCGGGAGCATCCAACACTTCGCCATTTGTATTTGGCCCGGCTGTAGGGACCGGGAGCATCCAACACTCTGCCATTTGTATTTGGCCCAGCCGAATCAACCGGGAGCATCCAACACTCCGCCATTTGTATTTGGCACGGCTGTAGGGACCGGGAGCATCCAACACTCTGCCATTTGTATTTGGCCCTGCCGTAGGGACCGGGAGCATCCAACACTCTGCCATTTGTATTTGGCCCGGCCGTAGGGACTGGGAGCATCCAACACTCCGCCATTTGTATTTGGCCCTGCCATAGGGACCGGGAGCATCCAACACTCTGCCATTTGTATTTGGCCCGGCTGTAGGGCCCGGGAGCATCCAACACTCCGCCATTTGTATTTGTCTCGGCCGTAGGGACCGGGAGCATCCAACACTCTGCCATTTCTATTTGGCCCGGCCGTAGGGACTGGGAGCATCCAACACTCCCCCATTTGTATTTGGCCCGGCTGTAGGGCCCGGGAGCATCCAACACTCCGCCATTTGTATTTGGCCCGGCCGTAGGGACCGGGAGCATCCAACACTCCGCCATTTGTATTTGGCCCTGCCGTAGGGACCGGGAGCATCCAACACTCTGCCATTTGTATTTGTCCCGGCCGTATCAACCGGGAGCATCCAACACTCCGCCATTTGTATTTGGCCCGGCTTTAGGGCCCGGGAGCATCCAACACTCTGCCATTTGTATTTGGCCCGGCTGTAGGGCCCGGGAGCATCCAACACTTCGCCATTTGTATTTGGCCTGGCTGTAGGGACCGGGAGCATCCAACACTCTGCCATTTGTATTTGGCCCAGCCGTATCAACCGGGAGCATCCAACACTCTGCCATTTGTATTTGGCCCGGCTGTAGGGCCCGGGAGCATCCAACACTCTGCCATTTGTATTTGGCCCGGCTGTAGGGCCCGGGAGCATCCAACACTCCGCCATTTGTATTTGTCTCGGCCGTAGGGACCGGGAGCATCCAACACTCTGCCATCTGTATTTGGCCCGGCCGTAGGGAGTGGGAGCATCCAACACTCCCCCATTTGTATTTGTCTCGGCCATAGGGCACGGGAGCATCCAACACTCCGCCATTTGTATTTGGCCCGGCTGTAGGGACCGGGAGCATCCAATACTCCGCCATTTGTATTTGGCCCAGCCATATCAACCGGGAGCATCCAACACTCCGCCATTTGTATTTGGCCCGGCCGTAGGGCCCGGGAGCATCCAACACTCCGCCATTTGTATTTGGCCCGGCCGTATCGACCGGGAGCATCCAACACTCTGCCATTTGTATTTGGCCCGGCCGTATCGACCGGGAGCATCCAACACTCTGCCATTTGTATTTGGCCCGGCCGTAGGGACCGGGAGCATCCAACACTCCGCCATTTGTATTTGTCCCGGCCGTATCAACCGGGAGCATCCAACACTCCGCCATTTGTATTTGGCCCGGCTGTAGGGCCCGGGAGCATCCAACACTCTGCCATTTGTATTTGGCCCGGCCGTAGGGTCCGGGAGCATCCAACACTCTGCCATTTGTATTTGGCCCGGCTGTAGGGCCCGGGAGCATCCAACACTTCGCCATTTGTATCTGGCCCGGCTGTTGGAACCGGGAGCATCCAACACTCTGCCATTTGTATTTGCCCAGCCGTATCAACCGGGAGCATCCAACACTCCGCCATTTGTATTTGGCCCGGCCGTAGGGACCGGGAGCATCCAACACTCCGCCATTTGTATTTGTCCCGGCCGTATCAACCGGGAGCATCCAACACTCCGCCATTTGTATTTGGCCCGGCTGTAGGGCCCGGGAGCATACAACACTCCGCCATTTGTATTTGGCCCGGCCGTAGGGACTGGGAGCATCCAACACTCCGCCATTTGTATTTGGCCCTGCCGTAGGGACCGGGAGCATCCAACACTCCGCTATTTGTATTTGTCTCGGCCGTAGGGACCGGGAGCATCCAACACTCTGCCATTTGTATTTGGCCTGGCCGTAGGGACCGGGAGCATCCAGCACTCCGCCATTTGTATTTGTCCCTGCCGTAGGGACCGGGAGCATCCAACACTCTGCCATTTGTATTTGGCCCGGCTGTAGGGCCCGGGAGCATCCAACACTCCGCCATTTGTATTTGGCCCGGCCGTAGGGACTGGGAGCATCCAACACTCCGCCATTTGTATTTGGCCCTGCCGTAGGGACCGGGAGCATCCAACACTCTGCCATTTGTATTTGTCTCGGCCGTAGGGACCGGGAGCATCCAACACTCTGCCATTTGTATTTGGCCTGGCCGTAGGGACCGGGAGCATCCAACACTCTGCCATTTGTATTTGGCCCGGCTGTAGGGCCCGGGAGCATCCAACACTCTGCCATTTGTATTTGGCCCGGCCGTAGGGACCGGGAGCATCCAACACTCTGCCATTTGTATTTGGCCCTGCCGTAGGGACCGGGAGCATCCAACACTCTGCCATTTGTATTTGGCCCAGCTGTAGGGCCCGGGAGCATCCAACACTTTGCCATTTGTATTTGGCCCTGCCGTAGGGACCGGGAGCATCCAACACTCTGCCATTTGTATTTGGCCCGGCTGTAGGGCCCGGGAGTATCCAACACTCCGCCATTTGTATTTGTCTCAGCCGTAGGGACCGGGAGCATCCAACACTCTGCCATCTGTATTTGGCCCGGCCGTAGGGAGTGGGAGCATCCAACACTCCCCCATTTGTATTTGTCTCGGCCGTCGGGACTGGGAGCATCCAACACTCCGCCATTTGTATTTGGCCCGGCTGTAGGGACCGGGAGCATCCAATACTCCGCCATTTGTATTTGGCCCAGCCATATCAACCGGGAGCATCCAACACTCCGCCATTTGTATTTGGCCCGGCCGTAGGGCCCGGGAGCATCCAACACTCCGCCATTTGTATTTGGCCCGGCCGTATCGACCGGGAGCATCCAACACTCTGCCATTTGTATTTGGCCCGGCCGTATCGACCGGGAGCATCCAACACTCTGCCATTTGTATTTGGCCCGGCCGTAGGGACCGGGAGCATCCAACACTCCGCCATTTGTATTTGTCCCGGCCGTATCAACCGGGAGCATCCAACACTCCGCCATTTGTATTTGGCCCGGCTGTAGGGCCCGGGAGCATCCAACACTCTGCCATTTGTATTTGGCCCGGCCGTAGGGTCCGGGAGCATCCAACACTTTGCCATTTGTATTTGGCCCGGCTGTAGGGCCCGGGAGCATCCAACACTTCGCCATTTGTATTTGGCCCGGCTGTTGGAACCGGGAGCATCCAACACTCTGCCATTTGTATTTGCCCAGCCGTATCAACCGGGAGCATCCAACACTCCGCCATTTGTATTTGGCCCGGCCGTAGGGACCGGGAGCATCCAACACTCCGCCATTTGTATTTGTCCCGGCCGTATCAACCGGGAGCATCCAACACTCCGCCATTTGAATTTGGCCCGGCTGTAGGGCCCGGGAGCATCCAACACTCCGCCATTTGTATTTGGCCCGGCCGTAGGGACTGGGAGCATCCAACACTCCGCCATTTGTATTTGGCCCTGCCGTAGGGACCGGGAGCATCCAACACTCCGCCATTTGTATTTGTCTCGGCCGTAGGGACCGGGAGCATCCAACACTCTGCCATTTGTATTTGGCCTGGCCGTAGGGACCGGTAGCATCCAGCACTCCGCCATTTGTATTTGTCCCTGCTGTAGGGACCGGGAGCATCCAACACTCTGCCATTTGTATTTGGCCCGGCTGTAGGGCCCGGGAGCATCCAACACTCCGCCATTTGTATTTGGCCCGGCCGTAGGGACTGGGAGCATCCAACACTCCGCCATTTGTATTTGGCCCTGCCGTAGGGACCGGGAGCATCCAACACTCTGCCATTTGTATTTGTCTCGGCCGTAGCAACCGGGAGCATCCAACACTCTGCCATTTGTATTTGGCCTGGCCGTAGGGACCGGGAGCATCCAACACTCTGCCATTTGTATTTGGCCCGGCTGTAGGGCCCGGGAGCATCCAACACTCTGCCATTTGTATTTGGCCCGGCCGTAGGGACCGGGAGCATCCAACACTCCGCCATTTGTATTTGTCTCGGCCGTAGGGACCGGGAGCATCCAACACTCTGCCATTTGTATTTGGCCTGGCCGTAGGGACCGGTAGCATCCAGCACTCCGCCATTTGTATTTGTCCCTGCTGTAGGGACCGGGAGCATCCAACACTCTGCCATTTGTATTTGGCCCGGCTGTAGGGCCCGGGAGCATCCAACACTCCGCCATTTGTATTTGGCCCGGCCGTAGGGACTGGGAGCATCCAACACTCCGCCATTTGTATTTGGCCCTGCCGTAGGGACCGGGAGCATCCAACACTCTGCCATTTGTATTTGTCTCGGCCGTAGCAACCGGGAGCATCCAACACTCTGCCATTTGTATTTGGCCTGGCCGTAGGGACCGGGAGCATCCAACACTCTGCCATTTGTATTTGGCCCGGCTGTAGGGCCCGGGAGCATCCAACACTCTGCCATTTGTATTTGGCCCGGCCGTAGGGACCGGGAGCATCCAACACTCTGCCATTTGTATTTGGCCCTGCCGTAGGGACCGGGAGCATCCAACACTCTGCCATTTGTATTTGGCCCGGCCGTAGGGACTGGGAGCATCCAACACTCCGCCATTTGTATTTGGCCCTGCCGTAGGGACCGGGAGCATCCAACACTCTGCCATTTGTATTTGGCCCGGCTGTAGGGCCCGGGAGCATCCAACACTCCGCCATTTGTATTTGTCTCGGCCGTAGGGACCGGGAGCATCCAACACTCTGCCATTTGTATTTGGCCCGGCCGTAGGGACTGGGAGCATCCAACACTCCCCCATTTGTATTTGTCTCGGCCGTAGGGCCCGGGAGCATCCAACACTCCGCCATTTGTATTTGGCCCGGCTATACTGACCGGGAGCATCCAACACTCCCCATTTGTATTTGGCCCGGCCGTAGGGACCGGGAGCATCCAACACTCCGCCATTTGTATTTGGCCCGGCTGTAGGGACCGGGAGCATCCAATACTCCGCCATTTGTATTTGGCCGGGCCGTAGGGACTGGGAGCATCCAACACTCCCCCATTTGTATTTGTCTCGGCCGTAGGGCCCGGGAGCATCCAACACTCCGCCATTTGTATTTGGCCCGGCCGTAGGGACCGGGAGCATCCAACACTCTGCCATTTGTATTTGGCCCTGCCGTAGGGACCGGGAGCATCCAACACTCTGACATTTGTATTTGGCCTGGCCGTAGGGACCGGGAGCATCCAACACTCTGCCATTTGTATTTGGCCCGGCTGTAGGGCCCGGGAGCATCCAACACTCTGCCATTTGTATTTGGCCCGGCCGTAGGGACCGGGAGCATCCAACACTCTGCCATTTGTATTTGGCCCTGCCGTAGGGACCGGGAGCATCCAACACTCTGCCATTTGTATTTGGCCCAGCTGTAGGGCCCGGGAGCATCCAACACTTTGCCATTTGTATTTGGCCCTGCCGTAGGGACCGGGAGCATCCAACACTCTGCCATTTGTATTTGGCCCAGCTGTAGGGCCCGGGAGCATCCAACACTTTGCCATTTGTATTTGGCCCGGCTGTAGGGCCCGGGAGTATCCAACACTCCGCCATTTGTATTTGTCTCGGCCGTAGGGACCGGGAGCATCCAACACTCTGCCATCTGTATTTGGCCCGGCCGTAGGGAGTGGGAGCATCCAACACTCCCCCTTTTGTATTTGGCCCGGCCGTAGGGCACGGGAGCATCCAACACTCCGCCATTTGTATTTGGCCCGGCTGTAGGGACCGGGAGCATCCAATACTCCGCCATTTGTATTTGGCCCAGCCGTATCAACCGGGAGCATCCAACACTCCGCCATTTGTATTTGGCCCGGCCGTAGGGCCCGGGAGCATCCAACACTCCGCCATTTGTATTTGGCCCGGCCGTATCGACCGGGAGCATCCAACACTCTGCCATTTGTATTTGGCCCGGCCATATCGACCGGGAGCATCCAACACTCTGCCATTTGTATTTGGCCCGGCCTTAGGGACCGGGAGCATCCAACACTCCGCCATTTGTATTTGTCCCGGCCGTATCAACCGGGAGCATCCAACACTCCGCCATTTGTATTTGGCCCGGCTGTAGGGCCCGGGAGCATCCAACACTCTGCCATTTGTATTTGGCCCGGCCGTAGGGACTGGGAGCATCCAACACTCCGCCATTTGTATTTGGCCCTGCCGTAGGGACCGGGAGCATCCAACACTCCGCCATTTGTATTTGTCCCGGCCGTATCAACCGGGAGCATCCAACACTCCGCCATTTGAATTTGGCCCGGCTGTAGGGCCCGGGAGCATACAACACTCCGCCATTTGTATTTGGCCCGGCCGTAGGGACTGGGAGCATCCAACACTCCGCCATTTGTATTTGGCCCTGCCGTAGGGACCGGGAGCATCCAACACTCCGCCATTTGTATTTGTCTCGGCCGTAGGGACCGGGAGCATCCAACACTCTGCCATTTGTATTTGGCCTGGCCGTAGGGACCGGGAGCATCCAGCACTCCGCCATTTGTATTTGTACCTGCTGTATGGACCGGGAGCATCCAACACTCTGCCATTTGTATTTGGCCCGGCTGTAGGGCCCGGGAGCATCCAACACTCCGCCATTTGTATTTGGCCCGGCCGTATCGACCGGGAGCATCCAACACTCTGCCATTTGTATTTGGCCCGGCCATATCGACCGGGAGCATCCAACACTCTGCCATTTGTATTTGGCCCGGCCTTAGGGACCGGGAGCATCCAACACTCCGCCATTTGTATTTGTCCCGGCCGTATCAACCGGGAGCATCCAACACTCCGCCATTTGTATTTGGCCCGGCTGTAGGGCCCGGGAGCATCCAACACTCTGCCATTTGTATTTGGCCCGGCCGTAGGGACTGGGAGCATCCAACACTCCGCCATTTGTATTTGGCCCTGCCGTAGGGACCGGGAGCATCCAACACTCCGCCATTTGTATTTGTCCCGGCCGTATCAACCGGGAGCATCCAACACTCCGCCATTTGAATTTGGCCCGGCTGTAGGGCCCGGGAGCATACAACACTCCGCCATTTGTATTTGGCCCGGCCGTAGGGACTGGGAGCATCCAACACTCCGCCATTTGTATTTGGCCCTGCCGTAGGGACCGGGAGCATCCAACACTCCGCCATTTGTATTTGTCTCGGCCGTAGGGACCGGGAGCATCCAACACTCTGCCATTTGTATTTGGCCTGGCCGTAGGGACCGGGAGCATCCAGCACTCCGCCATTTGTATTTGTCCCTGCCGTAGGGACCGGGAGCATCCAACACTCTGCCATTTGTATTTGGCCCGGCTGTAGGGCCCGGGAGCATCCAACACTCCGCCATTTGTATTTGGCCCGGCCGTAGGGCCCGGGAGCATCCAACACTCTGCCATTTGTATTTGGCCCGGCCGTAGGGACCGGGAGCATCCAACACTCTGCCATTTGTATTTGGCCCTGCCGTAGGGACCGGGAGCATCCAACACTCTGCCATTTGTATTTGGCCCGGCTGTAGGGCCCGGGAGTATCCAACACTCCGCCATTTGTATTTGTCTCGGCCGTAGGGACCGGGAGCATCCAACACTCTGCCATCTGTATTTGGCCCGGCCGTAGGGAGTGGGAGCATCCAACACTCCCCCATTTGTATTTGGCCCGGCCGTAGGGCACGGGAGCATCCAACACTCCGCCATTTGTATTTGGCCCGGCTGTAGGGACCGGGAGCATCCAATACTCCGCCATTTGTATTTGGCCCAGCCATATCAACCGGGAGCATCCAACACTCCGCCATTTGTATTTGGCCCGGCCGTAGGGCCCGGGAGCATCCAACACTCCGCCATTTGTATTTGGCCCGGCCGTATCGACCGGGAGCATCCAACACTCTGCCATTTGTATTTGGCCCGGCCGTATCGACCGGGAGCATCCAACACTCTGCCATTTGTATTTGGCCCGGCCGTAGGGACCGGGAGCATCCAACACTCCGCCATTTGTATTTGTCCCGGCCGTATCAACCGGTAGCATCCAACACTCCGCCATTTGTATTTGGCCCGGCTGTAGGGCCCGAGAGCATCCAACACTCTGCCATTTGTATTTGGCCCGGCCGTAGGGTCCGGGAGCATCCAACACTCTGCCATTTGTATTTGGCCCGGCTGTAGGGCCCGGGAGCATCCAACACTTCGCCATTTGTATTTGGCCCGGCTGTTGGAACCGGGAGCATCCAACACTCTGCCATTTGTATTTGCCCAGCCGTATCAACCGGGAGCATCCAACACTCCGCCATTTGTATTTGGCCCGGCCGTAGGGACCGGGAGCATCCAACACTCCGCCATTTGTATTTGTCCCGGCCGTATCAACCGGGAGCATCCAACACTCCGCCATTTGAATTTGGCCCGGCTGTAGGGCCCGGGAGCATACAACACTCCGCCATTTGTATTTGGCCCGGCCGTAGGGACTGGGAGCATCCAACACTCCGCCATTTGTATTTGGCCCTGCCGTAGGGACCGGGAGCATCCAACACTCCGCCATTTGTATTTGTCTCGGCCGTAGGGACCGGGAGCATCCAACACTCTGACATTTGTATTTGGCCTGGCCGTAGGGACCGGGAGCATCCAGCACTCCGCCATTTGTATTTGTCCCTGCTGTAGGGACCGGGAGCATCCAACACTCTGCCATTTGTATTTGGCCCGGCTGTAGGGCCCGGGAGCATCCAACACTCCGCCATTTGTATTTGGCCCGGCCGTAGGGACTGGGAGCATCCAACACTCCGCCATTTGTATTTGGCCCGGCCGTAGGGACCGGGAGCATCCAACACTCTGCCATTTGTATTTGTCTCGGCCGTAGGGACCGGGAGCATCCAACACTCTGACATTTGTATTTGGCCTGGCCGTAGGGACCGGGAGCATCCAATACTCTGCCATTTGTATTTGGCCCGGCTGTAGGGCCCGGGAGCATCCAACACTCTGCCATTTGTATTTGGCCCGGCCGTAGGGACCGGGAGCATCCAACACTCTGCCATTTGTATTTGGCCCTGCCGTAGGGACCGGGAGCATCCAACACTCTGCCATTTGTATTTGGCCCGGCCGTAGGGACTGGGAGCATCCAACACTCCGCCATTTGTATTTGGCCCTGCCGTAGGGACCGGGAGCATCCAACACTCTGCCATTTGTATTTGGCCCGGCTGTAGGGCCCGGGAGCATCCAACACTCCGCCATTTGTATTTGTCTCGGCCGTAGGGACCGGGAGCATCCAACACTCTGCCATTTGTATTTGGCCCGGCCGTAGGGACTGGGAGCATCCAACACTCCCCCATTTGTATTTGTCTCGGCCGTAGGGCCCGGGAGCATCCAACACTCCGCCATTTGTATTTGGCCCGGCTATACTGACCGGGAGCATCCAACACTCCCCATTTGTATTTGGCCCGGCCGTAGGGACCGGGAGCATCCAACACTCCGCCATTTGTATTTGGCCCGGCTGTAGGGACCGGGACCATCCAATACTCCGCCATTTGTATTTGGCCGGGCCGTAGGGACTGGGAGCATCCAACACTCCCCCATTTGTATTTGTCTCGGCCGTAGGGCCCGGGAGCATCCAACACTCCGCCATTTGTATTTGGCCCGGCTATAGGGACCGGGAGCATCCAACACTCCGCCATTTGTATTTTGCCCGGCTATAGGGACTGGGAGCATCCAACACTCCCCCATTTGTATTTGGCCCGGCCGTAGGGACCGGGAGCATCCAACACTCGCACATTTCTATTTGGCCCGGCCGTAGGGACCGGGAGCATCCAACACTCCGCCATTTGTATTTGGCCCAGCCGTAGGGACCGGGAGCATCCAATACTCCGCCATTTGTATTTGGCCCGGCCGTAGGGACCGGGAGCATCCAACACTCTGCATACAAGGTGGATCACTAGGTGAGGTCGCAGAGTCATTGTAGAGTTATTTGAATGTCCCATGGTCAGTATATAGAAGATCTCATGAGGGGGGGGGGGGTGTACAGCAGGTGCAAAGCACCGGGGCCCACAACAGGATAAGGGGCCTCTGCTGCTCGGTGTAAATGAGGTTGGCAGATACGAGACCAGCGACTTGTGAAGTTGTTTCGTTTCTGACACTTTATTGTGATATAAAACATGATTATTTTTGTAACATTTTCTTTTCTGTTAAAGTGTTTTTTTAGTAACATTTGAATGTAAGAATAGTTATCAGTTTTGTAAAGTTGAGATAATGGTCTTTTAACCTGCAAGTTCTATCTCAAGAATTGTTAACTTTAATATACATTGAATCCGGAGGAAACAGGAAACGGAGCCAATTAAATGAATTCCTTCCTGACCCCATTAACTGGCGATCAGATTACTCCCTGGATTAATGTTTCACATGAATGACGTCTTGATTAGGAATGTTTGAAATGTTTTATTTGTTTGCTTTTTTGTGTCTTTCTCAGTAAATGTGATATATTATAGCTTTTACCTCTCAGGTGTAAAGTAGGAAATTAGCAAACAATTCTCCTCTCAAGTAACGCCAGCAGCGCCACATCCAGTTGCACCGCGCATCACCAGAGGAGAATGTAGAATTTTCTGGAAAGTAGGCAGTATTTATAAACTTTCAAGTGCTTCAGACCGTTAGAACGCAATACGCATGCGCTATTTGCGTTCCAGCATAAAATTTGCGTTCCAGACGCCATTTTGCTGCTAATAGTTTTCATGTAAAATGGTGGTTAATATCAGTGTGGTGCGTGCCGCATAGTGTGTGTTGCGTGCCTCGTGAAGTTGACTGGAGCGTTGTTTCCGTTTTGCGAGTCACTGTAGTAGTTTTATGTCCTTAGACTCATTTTCGTTTTGTTCGGCGGCCATTTTTTCTCTCGCTTACGGGATTTTCGGGTGTCTAAACTCTTTTATTTGGACTTAAATCGCTGTGTAACTTCAGTTTTCGAGGTCCTGGGCGCCCCCACGTGCTGTGGGTAGGCTTTGTATGTATTTATTGTGTTTTTCCTGTTTTCATGGGCATTTTTTGCGAGGTCGTAATGGGTCGTAACGCGTCTCCTATTTTTGTGTCGTAAGTCCGTTAATTTTGCAAGGTCAGCAGTTGCTGGCAAGGAGCGCCTTTGGCGAGGGCCACAGGCTCACTACACGAGCCCGCAGCGTTAGCAACAACCCGCGTGCTCACAACTATATATGTGATAAATAACCATCTGGTCAGCGCAAGACCCAGAAGTACTCCAGTTTGTGGTCTCTGTCGCCCCCTAGTGCTCACATTATAATACAATCTGCTACCCCCTAGTGCTCTGTGTTTGTCCTTGAGGACCCTCATGGCACTTATATGGTTAATGTTAGAGTTCTAACTGCCCTTTATATACCCTTATGGGACTGATGGGGTTAAATAGAGGTTCTTGAGGGTCTGTATAGACCCCCATAAGAGACCGGGATAAATAGGCTTACATGGGGTTAAATAGGCCCAGTTATGGTTACAAAGGTACGCTTAGGGTTAAATGTGTACTGTTAGGATTAAATAGGGGCAGGGTTGGGTTAATGGGGTATAGTTAGAGTTAATAGTGTAGTGCTGACAATTTGGGTCATGAGGGTCCTGGTGTTATTACATGGGTAAATTAGTGGCTTATGGGATGCTGCAGTGACCCCTATAGGTGACAGGGTTAATTATTGGCTTATGGGGGTCTCTATTGACCCCCATGAGTGACATGTTATTTAGGGGCTCATGGGGCTCTGTATAGAGCCCCATGAGTGATAGGGTTAATTTTCTTGTTATTGCAGTCCTTTAAGGAACCTTTACGGTTGTAATGTGGGGACCCCCAGAATTGGGGGGTTAATTTTAGGTGCCGGTGGGGGTACTTTAAAGTACAGCTGCCGACCTTAACTGTTTGTGTGCCTTGGGTCCTTTAAGGACCCGACGCAGGGTTTTGACACCTTTTTTAAAGCAGTGGGGGACACGATTGTGACCCCCACTGCAAGGGTTATGTCGGGACAATGCCGGGGGTCCCCAAAGGGAACCCCCAGCGTGGGCTTAATGTGGGCACACATCTGGGGTCAGATTGGACCCCACCAGCAAGGGGTTAATGTGGGGTTCCGAGCTTATCTTGGATTTCTTATGTGGGGGTTTGGCCAAGTTGTACGTGGCTGGCGGTGGTCCGGGGTCTCGTTTTCATTTTTTTCTCTCTTAGCTGATTTTCGGGTTCCGAAACTGGGGAATTTCTGGTTAAATTTGCGTGTTACCACGTCACCTCCAGACGTCCTGGCGAGAGACAGAGGGGAGGGAGAGGAGGAGGGGAAGGGAGACACAAGGGAGGGAGAGGAGGAGGGGAAGAGAGACACAGGGGAGGGAGAAGGGGAAGAGAGACACAGGGGAGGAAGAGGAGGAAGAGAGACACAGGGGAGGGAGGGAGAAGGGAAAGAGAGACACAGGGGAGGGAGAGGAGGAGGGGAAGGGAGACACAAGGGAGGGAGAGGAGGAGGGGAAGAGAGACACAGGGGAGGGAGAGGAGGAGGGGAAGAGAGACACAGGGGAGGGAGAGGAGGAAGAGAGACACAGGGGAGGGAGGGGGAAGGGAAAGAGAGACACAGGGGAGGGAGAGGAGGAGGGGAAGGGAGACACAAGGGAGGGAGAGGGGGAGGGGAAGAGAGACACAGGGGAGGGAGAGGAGGAGAGGAAGAGAGACACAGGGGAGGGAGAGGAGGAAGAGAGACACAGGGGAGGGAGGGAGAAGGGAAAGAGAGACACAGGGGAGGGAGAGGAGGAGGGGAAGGGAGACACAAGGGAGGGAGAGGAGGAGGGGAAGAGAGACACAGGGGAGGGAGAGGAGGAGGGGAAGAGAGACACAGGGGAGGGAGAGGAGGAGGGGAAGAGAGACACAGGGGAGGTAGAAAGGGAAGAGAGACACAGGAGAGGAAGAGGAGGAAGAGAGACACAGGGGAGGGAGGGAGAAGGGAAAGAGAGACACAGGGGAGGGAGAGGAGGAGGGGAAGGGAGACACAAGGGAGGGAGAGGAGGAGGGGAAGAGAGACACAGGGGAGGGAGAAGGGGAAGAGAGACACAGGGGAGGAAGAGGAGGAGAGGAAGGGAGACACAAGGGAGGGAGAGGAGGAGGGGAAGAGAGACACAGGGGAGGGAGGGAGAAGGGAAAGAGAGACACAGGGGAGGGAGAGGAGGAGGGGAAGGGAGACACAAGGGAGGGAGAGGAGGAGGGGAAGAGAGACACAGGGGAGGAAGAGGAGGAGGGGAAGAGAGACACAGGGGAGGGAGAGGAGGAAGAGAGACACAGGGGAGGAAGAGGAGGAGAGGAAGGGAGACACAAGGGAGGGAGAGGAGGAGGGGAAGAGAGACGCAGGGGAGGGAGGGAGAAGGGAAAGAGAGACACAGGGGAGGGAGAGGAGGAGGGGAAGGGAGACACAAGGGAGGGAGAGGAGGAGGGGAAGAGAGACACAGGGGAGGGAGAGGAGGAGGGGAAGAGAGACACAGGGGAGGGAGAGGAGGAAGAGAGACACAGGGGAGGGAGGGAGAAGGGAAAGAGAGACACAGGGGAGGGAGAGGAGGAGGGGAGGGAGACACAAGGGAGGGAGAGGAGGAGGGGAAGAGAGACACAGGGGAGGGAGAGGAGGAGGGGAAGAGAGACACAGGATAGGGAGAGGAGGAGGGGAAGAGAGACACAGGGGAGTTAGAAGGGGAAGAGAGACACAGGGGAGGAAGAGGAGGAAGAGAGACACAGGGGAGGGAGGGAGAAGGGAAAGAGAGACACAGGGGAGGGAGAGGAGGAGGGGAAGGGAGACACAAGGGAGGGAGAGGAGGAGGGGAAGAGAGACACAGGGGAGGGAGAAGGGGAAGAGAGAGACACAGGGGAGGAAGAGGAGAAGAGGAAGGGAGACACAAGGAAGGGAGAGGAGGAGGGGAAGAGGGACAAAGGGGAGGGAGGGAGAAGGGAAAGAGAGACACAGGGGAGGGAGAGGAGGAGGGGAAGGGAGACACAAGGGAGGGAGAGGAGGAGGGGAAGAGAGACACAGGGGAGGGAGAGGAGGAGGGGAAGAGAGACACAGGGTAGGGAGAGGAGGAAGAGAAACACAGGGGAGGGAGGGAGAAGGGAAAGAGAGACACAGGGGAGGGAGAGGAGGAAGGGAAGGGAGACCCAAGGGAGGGAGAGGAGGAGGGGAAGAGAGACACAGGGGAGGGAGAGGAGAAGGGGAAGAGAGACAAAGGGTAGGGAGAGGAGGAGGGGAAGAGAGACACAGGGGAGGTAGAAGGGGAAGAGAGACACAGGGGAGGAAGAGGAGGAAGAGAGACACAGGGGAGGGAGGGAGAAGGGAAATAGAGACACAGGGGAGGGAGAGGAGGAGTGGAAGAGAGACACAAGGGAGGGAGAAGGGGAAGAGAGACACAGGGGAGGAAGAGGAGAAAGAGAGACACAGGGGAGGGAGGGAGAAGGGAAAGAGAGACACAGGGGAGGGAGAGGAGGAGGGGAGGAGAGACACAAGGGAGGGAGAGGAGGAGGGGAAGAGAGACACAGGGGAGGGAGAAGGGGAAGAGAGACACAGGGGAGGAAGAGGAGGAAGAGAGACACAGGGGAGGAAGGGAGAAGGGAAAGAGAGACACAGGGGAGGGAGAGGAGGAGGGGAAGGGAGACACAAGGGAGGGAGAGGAGGAGGGGAAGAGAGACACAGGTAAGGGAGAGGAGGAGGGGAAGAGAGACACAGGGGAGGGAGAGGAGGAAGAGAGACACAGGGGAGGGAGGGAGAAGGGAAAGAGAGACACAGGGGAGGGAGAGGAGGAGGGGAAGGGAGACACAAGGGAGGGAGAGGAGGAGGGGAAGAGAGACACAGGGGAGGGAGAGGAGGAGGGGAGGAGAGACACAGAGGAGGGAGAGGAGGAGGGGAAGAGAGACACAGGGAAGGTAGAAGGGGAAGAGAGACACAGGGGAGGAAGAGGAGGAAGAGAGACACAGGGGGGGGAGGGAGAAGGGAAAGAGAGACACAGGGGAGGGAGAGGAGGAGGGGAAGAGAGACACAGGGGAGGGAGAAGGGGAAGAGAGACACAGGGGAGGAAGAGGAGAAAGAGAGACACAGGGGAGGGAGGGAGAAGGGAAAGAGAGACACAGTGGAGGGAGAGGAGGAGGGGAGGAGAGACACAGGGGAGGGAGAGGAGGAGGGGAAGAGAGACACACAGGGTAAGGAGAGGAGGAGGGGAAGAGAGACACAGGGGAGGGAGAGGAGGAGGGGAAGTGAGACACAGGGGAGGGAGAGGAAGAGGGGAAGTGAGACACAATGGAGGGAGAGGAGGAGGGGAAGAGAGACACGCAGGGTAAGGAGAGGAGGAGGGGAAGAGAGACACAGGGGAGGGAGAGGAGGAGGGGAAGAGAGACACAGGAGAGGGAGAGGAGGAGGGGAAGGGAGACACAGGGGAGGGAGAGGAAGAGGGGAAGAGAGACACGGGGGAGGGAGAGGAGGAGGGGAAGAGAGACACAGGGTAAGGAGGGGAGGAGAAAGAGAGAGACACAGGGGAAAGAGATGAGGAGGGGAGAGAGACACAGGGGAGAGAGGGAAGGAGGGGAAGAGAGACACATGGGAGGGAGGGGAGGAGGGGAAGAGAGACACAGGGGAGGGAGGGGATGAGGGGAAGAGAGACACAGGGGAGGGAGGAGGAGAAGAGAGACACAGGGGACGGGAGGATGGGAAGAGAGACACAGGGGAGGGAGAGGAGGAGGGGAAGAGAGACACAGGGGAGAAAGAGGAGGAGGGAAAGAGAGACACAGGGGAGAGG
This sequence comes from Discoglossus pictus, assembly GCA_027410445.1. Taxonomy (NCBI): domain Eukaryota; kingdom Metazoa; phylum Chordata; class Amphibia; order Anura; family Alytidae; genus Discoglossus; species Discoglossus pictus. The sequence goes on along the minus strand of JAPZIH010000155.1, from coordinate 17,480 downwards.
AGGAGGGGAAGTGAGACACAGGAGAGGGAGGGGAGGAGGGTAAGAGAGACACAGGAGATGGAGAAGAGGAGGGGAAGAGAGACACAGGATAAGGAGAGGAGGAGGGGAAGAGAGACACAGGGGAGGGAGAGGAGGAGGGGAAGTGAGACACAGGGGAGGGAGAGGAGGAGGGGAAGTGAGACACAGGGGAGGGAGAGGAGGAGGGGAAGAGAGACACGCAGGGTAAGGAGAGGAGGAGGGGAAGAGAGACACAGGGGAGGGAGAGGAGGAGGGGAAGAGAGACACAGGAGAGGGAGAGGAGGAGGGGAAGGGAGACACAGGGGAGGGAGAGGAAGAGGGGAAGAGAGACACGGGGGAGGGAGAGGAGGAGGGGAAGAGAGACACAGGGTAAGGAGGGGAGGAGAAAGAGAGAGACACAGGGGAAAGAGATGAGGAGGGGAGAGAGACACAGGGGAGAGAGGGAAGGAGGGGAAGAGAGACACATGGGAGGGAGGGGAGGAGGGGAAGAGAGACACAGGGGAGGGAGGGGATGAGGGGAAGAGAGACACAGGGGAGGGAGGAGGAGAAGAGAGACACAGGGGACGGGAGGATGGGAAGAGAGACACAGGGGAGGGAGAGGAGGAGGGGAAGAGAGACACAGGGGAGAAAGAGGAGGAGGGAAAGAGAGACACAGGGGAGAGGAGGAGGGGAAGTGAGACACAGGAGAGGGAGGGGAGGAGGGTAAGAGAGACACAGGAGATGGAGAAGAGGAGGGGAAGAGAGACACAGGATAAGGAGAGGAGGAGGGGAAGATAGACTCAGGGGAGGGAGAGGAGGAGGGGAAGAGAGACACAGGGGAGAAAGAGGAGGAGGGAAAGAGAGACACAGGGGAGAGGAGGAGGGGAAGTGAGACACAGGAGAGGGAGGGGAGGAGGGTAAGAGAGACACAGGAGATGGAGAAGAGGAGGGGAAGAGAGACACAGGATAAGGAGAGGAGGAGGGGAAGATAGACTCAGGGGAGGGAGAGGAGGAGGGGAAGAGAGACACAGGGGAGAAAGAGGAGGAGGGAAAGAGAGACACAGGGGAGAGGAGGAGGGGAAGAGAGACACAGGAGAGGGAGGGGAGGAGGGTAAGAGAGACACAGGAGATGGAGAAGAGGAGGGGAAGAGAGACACAGGATAAGGAGAGGAGGAGGGGAAGAGAGACTCAGGGGAGGGAGAGGAAGAGGGGAAGAGAGACACAGGGGAGGGAGGGGAGGAGGGGAAGAGAGACACAGGGGAGGGAGGGGAGGAGGGGAAGAAATACACAGGAGAGGGAGAGGAGGAGGGGAAGAGAGACACAGGGGAAGGAGGGGAGGAGGGGGAGAGATACACAGAGGTGGAAGGGGAGGAGGGGAAGAGAGACACAGGGGAGGGAGGGGAGGAGGGGAAGAGAGACACAGGGGAAGAGAGACACAGGGGAGGGGAAGAGAGACACAGGGGAGGAAGGTGAAGAGCGGAAGGGAGACACAGGAGAGGGAGAGGAGAATTGGAAGAGAGACACAGGGGAAGGAGGGGAGGAGGGGGAGAGAGACACAGGGGAAGGAGGAGAGGAGGGGGAGAGAGACACAGGGGAAGGAGGGGAGGAGGGGAAGAGAGAAACAGGGGAGGGGAGGAGGGGAAGAGATACACAGGGGAGGGCAGGAGGAGAAGAGAGACACAGGGGAGGGAGGTGAGGAGGGGAAATGAGACACATGGGAGGGAGGGGAGGAGGGGAAGAGAGACAGGGGAGGGAGGTGAGGAGGGGAAGAGAGACACGGGAGAGAGACGAGGAGGGGAAGAGAGACACAGGGGAAGGAGGGGAGGGGGGGAGAGAGACAAAGGGGAGGGGAGGAGGGGAAGATAGACAAAGGGGAGGGGAGGAGGGGAAGAGAGACACAGTGGAGGGAGGGGGAGAGCGGAAGGGAGACACAGGAGAGGGAGAGGAGAATATGAAGAGAGACACAGGGGAAGGAGGGGAGGAGGGGGAGAGAGACACAGGGGAAGGAGGGGAGGAGGGGGAGAGAGACACAGGGGAGGGAGGGGAGGAGGGGAAGAGAGACGCAGGGGAGGGGAGGAGGGGAAGAGAGACGCAGGGGAGGGGAGGAGGGGAAGAGAGACACAGGGGAGGGGAGGAGGGGAAGGCGGGGAAGAGGGGAAGGGAGAAACAGGAGAGGGAGAGGAGGAGGAGAAGAGAGACTCAGTGGAGGGAGAGGAGGAGGGGAAGGGAGAAACAGGGGAGGGAGAGGAAGAGGGGAAGAGAGACACGGGGGAGGGAGGGGAGGAAGGGAAGAGAGACACAGGGGAGGGAGGGGAGGAGGGGAAGAAATACATAGGAGAGGGAGAGGAGGAGGGGAAGAGAGACACAGGGGAAGGAGGGGAGGAGGGGGAGAGATACACAGGGGTGGAAGGGGAGGAGCGGAAGAGAGACACAGGGGAGGGAGGGGAGGAGGGTAATGAGACACATGGGAGGGAGGGGAGGAGGGGAAGAGAGACAGGGAAGGGAGGCGAGGAGGGGAAGAGAGACACAGGGGAGAGAGACGAGGAGGGGAAGAGAGAACCAAGAGAAGGAAAGGAGGAGGGGAAGAGAGACACAGGTGAGGGGAGGAGGGAAAGAGAGACAAAGGGGAGGAGGGGAAGAGAGACAAAGGGGAGGGGAGGAGGGGAAGAGAGACACATGGGAGGGAAGGAGGGAAGAGAGACACAGGGGAGGAAGGGGAAGAGCGGAAGGGAGACACAGGAGAGGGAGAGGAGAATTGGAAGAGAGACACAGGGGAAGGAGGGGAGGAGGGGGAGAGCGATACAGGGGAAGGAGGGGAGGAGGGGGAGAGAGAAACAGGAGAGGGAGAGGAGGAGGGGAAGAGAGACACAGGGGAGAGAGACGAGGAGGGGAAGAGAGAACCAAGAGTAGGAAAGGAGGAGGGGAAGAGAGACACAGGTGAGGAGGGAAAGAGAGACAAAGGGGAGGGGAGGAGGGGAAGAGAGACACAGGGGAGGGAAGGAGGGGAAGAGAGACACAGGGGAGGAAGGGGAAGAGTGGAAGGGAGACACAGGAGAGGGAGAGGAGAATTGGAAGAGAGACACAGGGGAAGGAGGGGAGGAGGGGGAGAGCGATACAGGGGAAGGAGGGGAGGAGGGGGAGAGAGAAACAGGAGAGGGAGAGGAGGAGGAGAAGAGAGACTCAGGGGAGGGAGAGGAGGAGGAAATGGCGAAACAGGGGAGGGAGAGGAAGAGGGGAAGAGAGACACAGGGGAGGGAGGGGAGGAGGGGAAGAGAGACACAGGGGAGGGAGGGGAGGAGGGGAAGAAATACACAGGAGAGGGAGAGGAGGAGGGGAAGAGAGACACAGGGGAAGGAGGGGAGGAGGGGGAGAGATACACAGGGGTGGAAGGGGAGGAGGGGAAGAGAGACACAGGGGAGGGAGGGGAGGAGGGTAAATGAGACACATGGGAGGGAGGGGAGGAGGGGAAGAGAGACAGGGAAGGGAGGCGAGGAGGGGAAGAGAGACACAGGGGAGAGAGACGAGGAGGGGAAGAGAGAACCAAGGGAAGGAAAGGAGGAGGGGAAGAGAGACACAGGTGAGGGGAGGAGGGGAAGAGAGACAAAGGGGAGGAGGGGGAGAGAGACAAAGGGGAGGGGAGGAGGGGAAGAGAGACACAGGGGAGGGGAGGAGGGGAAGAGAGACACAGGGGATGAAGGGGAACAGCGGAAGGGAGACACAGGAGAGGGAGAGGAGAATTGGAAGAGAGACACAGGGGAAGGAGGGGAGGAGGGGGAGAGCGACACAGGGGAAGGAGGGGAGGAGGAGGAGAGAGACACAGGGGAGGGAGGGGAAGAGAGACACAGGGGAGGGAGGGGAAGAGAGACAAAGGGGAGGGGAGGAGGGGAAGAGAGATACAGGGGATGGGAGGAGGGGAAGAGAGACACAGGAGAGGAAGGGGAAGAGGGGAAGGGAGACACAGGAGAGGGAGGGGAGAATTGGAAGAGAGACACAGGGGAAGGAGGGGAGGAGGGGGAGAGAAACACAGGGGAAGGAGGGAAGGAGGGGGAGCGAGACACAGGGGAGGGGAGGAGGGGAAGAGAGACAAAGGGGAGGGGAGGAGGGGAAGAGAGACACAGGGGAGGAAGGGGAAGAGGGGAAGGGAGACACAGGGGAGGGAGAGGAGAATTGGAAGACAGACACAAGGGAAGGAGGGGAGGAGGGGAAGAAAGACACAGGGGAAGGAGGGGAGGAGAGGGAGAGAGACACAGGGGAGGGAGGGGAGGAGGGGAAGAGAGTCACAGGGGAGGGAGGGGAGGAGGGGAAGTGAGACACAGGGGAGGGAGGGGAGGAGGGGAAGAGAGACACAGGGGAGAAAGAGGAGGAGGGGAAGAGAGACACAGGTTAAGGAGAGGAGGAGGGGAAGAGAGACACGGGGGAGGGAGAGGAGGAGGGGAAGGGAGACACAGGGGAGGGAGAAGAAGAGTGGAAGAGAGACACGGGAGAGGGAGAAGAGGAGGGGAAGAGAGACACAGGGTAAGGAGAGGAGGAGGGGAAGAGAGACACAGGGGAGGGAGAGGAAGAGGGGAAGAGAGACACGGGGAGGGAGGGGAGGAGGGGAAGAGAGACACAGGGGAGGGAGGGGAGGAGGGGAAGAGAGACACAGGAGAGGAGGAGGGGAAGAGAGACACGGGGGAAGGAGGGGGAGAGATACACAGGTGTGGAAGTGATGGAGAGGAAGAGAGACACAGGGGAAGGAGGGGGAGAGATACACAGGGGAGGGGAGGAGGGGAAGAGAGACACAGGAGAGGGAGGGGAGGAGGGGAAGAGAGACACAGGAGAGGGAGAGGAGGAGGGGAAGAGAGACACAGGGGAAGGAAGGGAGGGGGGAGAGAGACACAGGGTAAATATGGGAGGAGGGTAAGAGAGACACAGGGGAGGGAGGGGAGGAGGGGAAATGAGACACAGGGGAAGGAGGGGAGGAGGGGAAGAGAGACAGGGGAGGGAGGGGAGGAGGGGAACAGAGACACAGGGGAGGGAGACGAGGAGGGGAAGAGAGAACCAGGGGAGGGGAGGAGGGGAAGAGAGACACAGGGGAGGAAGGGGAAGAGGGGAAGGGAGACACAGGAGAGGGAGAGGAGATGTAACGGATCTACTGGCACCCCGACCGGGTACCTCCGTTGATGGATGCGTCCTAGCTTGCGTCGAGGCTGTAACGGATCTACTGGCACCCCGACCGGGTACCTCCGTTGATAGACGCGTCCTAGTTTGCGTCGAGGCCTATAAGCACCGCACCGGACACCAAAACCACCACAGACTCCAAGGATAGTACATCAGGAACAAGCGTTCCGTAGTTACAGCTCAAGGGAGTATGCAGAAGCATAGCAATCCCCAGTATGATAGCGATCCCCTCAAATAACGAGACGAGGCTACGTTTTGAAGGGTCAAGAAGAACTAACTTTTAATGACAGGGAATCTCCTTTTATGCAATGTGTCCTCTGAAGGGCTACACCCACATAATTATCACAACAGCCAATTATCTACATGGTTCAACCCCCACGTCTCCTCCCCTCAGATAACAGGTAACACAATTAAAACAGACAATTTTAACCACATTCTGGATGTACCCCAAATACAGGGGGTACACCTTTAAGTCCCGCACCATTCAATAGCTCTCACCCAGGGGAACAACATATACAAAAATGGCATGAATCAGACCAGGGGTTCAAAAGTTAGTAAAAGTATGTTTTTACACATAACACACAGACATGTCACATATCCCCCACACAATACACATATAGGACAATAGGTGTGGTCGCCCCTCCCTGAGGCTCCTTGATATAATCAGACAATGATTAAATCAGCCCTCTTTGTTCTTATCTGAGAATGAAAACAGTTTATACAATCGACTTTTCTTATCTGAAACAGGATTATCTATTAGCCTAGTCGCTTTGATATTCTGAGCCAATATACTCTGTAGAACATAAAACAACATTTCTACAGTACAGCAATGTGATCATATTTTAACCAAGAATTAAATAATCATAAAACAGGGTAAAACAGTGATGAGTTCCGTTACAGCTGGGATCTGAGCGCATAAAACTACCGAATAGCGCTCAGATCCTCTTCACACAGTTCAATTGCCATGTAGCTAAAGTCTTTCCCATAGTCTTTCATCATATGCATGGGCTCCATGGCACAGTTATCTGGGGTATCATGGTTCACACAGGGCAAGTACCGAATGACCCCCCTGTATGTAAAGGGTCAGAATGAGTGACATACACTCTGGTATGGCCGAATACTGTGTTTACAGGGCAACATGTACCAGGGCCATAGTCGCAGGGCAGGAGGCTGGCCAACAGTCCTCTCCAAGACAAAGTGGCGAAGGGCACTTCGTCACACATCTCCCCTTTGGGGGGAAGTCTAACCAGGCACCTGACCTTCTGCCGGTCCGTGCCTCCGTTAGACGATCCACCAACCCACAATAAACCAGTGCTAGAGCAGCCCCCCCACAACAACAAAGTGCAAGAGCAGCCCACCCACAACAAACAGTTACGGCACCTGGATATTTCGCTGTGGTGATGGGGCAACACACTGAGGGGACTTGAGGGGCAGAGGCCAGCGGCACTCTGCCCTGATGCCAGCTCTTCTGCTGGGGTACTTGGGACATATTCCGGCTCAGTAGCCAGGGAAACGTGGCAGTCAGTGGGGGTTAACATTTCCTCTGTTAACCCTGGGGCCACATTAGAAGTTAGCTGGGGAAGGGAATTTGTACTTACCCCCTCCTCCGGTTGTCCCAGAGAGGGTAGTTGGGGATCTGGACAGGCTGTGGGCGCAGAGACCACGGTCCCATCTGCGCCGTCTGGGAGATTGGTGTCTCCCCTTGTCAGGGTAAACTGTCGCTTGGGCGGAAGGACGACACCTTCTGCCCCCTGTGGTTCACACTGCCGCTGGGGGGGAAGGACTACAACTTCTGCCCCCTGGGGTTCACACTGCCGCTGGGGGGGAAGGACGACACCTTCTGCCCCCTGGGGTTCACACTGCCGCTGGGGGGGAAGGATGACACCTTCTGCCCCCTGGGGCTCACACTGCCACTGGGGGGAAAGGACGACACCTTCTGCCCCCTGTGGTTCACACTGCCGCTGGGGGGGAAGGACTACAACTTCTGCCCCCTGGGGTTCACACTGCCGCTGGGGGGGAAGGACGACACCTTCTGCCCCCTGGGGTTCACACTGCCGCTGGAGGGGAAGGATGACACCTTCTGCCCCCTGTAGGGCCGGTAGAGAGACCTTGGTCCCATCTCTACCTGCCATCTGGAGGTCATCCCAGGACCAGTCAATGAGGTCTGGTTCTGCTTGTCGAGTAGGTTGGGGCTGCACGAAGCTGAGCAGGTGTTGGTAGTCCTGCTCCAGCTCCCACTCTATTGTTACCAGGTGGGTCATGTCTTTGCTCACCTCGCCTTCGTCATCCCAGACATACATGCCCATCCGGTAGTCGTAGATGTCCCAAAACCTAGACTCCTCCGTGCTGCCAAGATCAATGTCGTCCTCCAAGGCATCCCATAATAATCCCGGGCCATCATAGTCATCTCCCTCCGGTAAGTCGTGTTCAGCCGTCCAGGGGGTAAGTCGAATGGTATGCCACCAGAGGGCCTGGTATGCGTTGTCTAGCCAGATCTCTCGCCGTACCAGGGTCTCTAGTCTTGTCACCCACTCATCCAGGGGCTGCTCTCCCAATAGATACATCCGCATCGCCACACGCTTCTGTAGCCGCTGCTCATCACTGGGGAGACTCTCACCTCGCCGCCATTGGGCATCTTCCAGGGCATCATACCAGAGTTCCTTTCTGTCTGCATCCCTGTAGTCCGCGGCCTCCTCCTCATCCTCATCATGGAACGCTGTACGAAAACTAGCCGGTTCCATCCTGCTGTAGCCAGGGGCGCTGTACAGATACTAGCGTTGCCCTCAATTTGTAACTCCAAACGTTACCAGTGTCTCCGGGCTGCTTTTCCTCTTACTAGGACGCCATCCCACCGCTGCCACCAATGTAACGGATCTACTGGCACCCCGACCGGGTACCTCCGTTGATAGACGCGTCCTAGTTTGCGTCGAGGCCTATAAGCACCGCACCGGACACCAAAACCACCACAGACTCCAAGGATAGTACATCAGGAACAAGCGTTCCGTAGTTACAGCTCAAGGGAGTATGCAGAAGCATAGCAATCCCCAGTATGATAGCGATCCCCTCAAATAACGAGACGAGGCTACGTTTTGAAGGGTCAAGAAGAACTAACTTTTAATGACAGGGAATCTCCTTTTATGCAATGTGTCCTCTGAAGGGCTACACCCACATAATTATCACAACAGCCAATTATCTACATGGTTCAACCCCCACGTCTCCTCCCCTCAGATAACAGGTAACACAATTAAAACAGACAATTTTAACCACATTCTGGATGTACCCCAAATACAGGGGGTACACCTTTAAGTCCCGCACCATTCAATAGCTCTCACCCAGGGGAACAACATATACAAAAATGGCATGAATCAGACCAGGGGTTCAAAAGTTAGTAAAAGTATGTTTTTACACATAACACACAGACATGTCACATATCCCCCACACAATACACATATAGGACAATAGGTGTGGTCGCCCCTCCCTGAGGCTCCTTGATATAATCAGACAATGATTAAATCAGCCCTCTTTGTTCTTATCTGAGAATGAAAACAGTTTATACAATCGACTTTTCTTATCTGAAACAGGATTATCTATTAGCCTAGTCGCTTTGATATTCTGAGCCAATATACTCTGTAGAACATAAAACAACATTTCTACAGTACAGCAATGTGATCATATTTTAACCAAGAATTAAATAATCATAAAACAGGGTAAAACAGTGATGAGTTCCGTTACAGCTGGGATCTGAGCGCATAAAACTACCGAATAGCGCTCAGATCCTCTTCACACAGTTCAATTGCCATGTAGCTAAAGTCTTTCCCATAGTCTTTCATCATATGCATGGGCTCCATGGCACAGTTATCTGGGGTATCATGGTTCACACAGGGCAAGTACCGAATGACCCCCCTGTATGTAAAGGGTCAGAATGAGTGACATACACTCTGGTATGGCCGAATACTGTGTTTACAGGGCAACATGTACCAGGGCCATAGTCGCAGGGCAGGAGGCTGGCCAACAGTCCTCTCCAAGACAAAGTGGCGAAGGGCACTTCGTCACAGAGGCCTACAAGCACCGCACCGGACACCAAAACCACCACAGACTCCAAGGATAGTACATCAGGAACAAGAGTTCAGTAGTTACAGCTCAAGGGAGTATGCAGAAGCATAGCAATCCCCAGTATGATAGCGATCCCTTAAAATAACGAGACGAGGCTACGTTTTGAAGGGTCAAGAGGAACTAACTTTTAATGACAGGGAATCTCCTTTTATGCAATGGTGCCCTCTGAAGGGCTACACCCACATAATTATCACAACAGCCAATTATATACATGGTTCAACCCCCACGTCTCCTCCCCTCAGATAACAGGTAACACAATTAAAACAGACACAATTTTAACCACATTCTGGATGTACCCCAAATACAGGGGGTACACCTTTAAGTCCAGCACCATTCAATATCTCTCACCCAGGGAAACAACATATACAAAAATGGCATGAATCAGACCAGGGGTTCAAAAGTTAGTAAAAGTATGTTTTTACACATAACACACAGACATTGCACATATCCCCCATACAATACACATATAGGACAATAGGTGAGTCACACCTCCCTGGCAACTTGGATACAATCAGACATTAATTAGATCATTCTTCTTTGTTCTTATCAGAGAATGAAAACACTTTGGAAAATGCAAGGATCCTTTACAACTTTCTTATCTCTTGAATCTCTGTAACAGGATTATCTATTAGCCTAGGACTGCAAAAGTCTGGCTAATATTCTGAGCCAATATATTCTGTAGAACATCAACCAACATACATATAGTAGGATCATATTTTAACCAGAATAATCATAAAACAGTTTAAAACAGTGATGGGTTCCGCTACACACCTCCCCCGTGACCATAAGCCGGCATACACGGTCTGATCCCAACGGATCGGCCTGGGGATGTCTGGACAAAAGTATTTGTTGGTCAATTCTCTAGTTTGACAACCCATCAGCATTACTGCAATTCACATTTACTCACATTTCCCATATCCCCAGATAGCTGGGATGTGAGCGCACAAAACCACCGAATAGCGCTCAGATCCTCTTCACACAGTTCAATTGCCATGTAGCTAAAGTCTTTCCCATAGTCTTTCATTATATGAATGGGCTTCATGGCACAGTTATCTGGGGTATCATGGTTCACACAGGGCAAGTACAGAATGACCCCCCTGTATGTAAAGGGCCAGAATGAGTGACTTACACTCTGGTATGGCCGAACACTGGTTCCAAAGGGCAATATGTACCAGGGCCATAGTCGCAGGGCAGGAGGCTGGCAAACAGTCCTCTCCATGCCAAAGTGGCGAAGGGCACTTCGTCACACATCTCTCCTTTGGGGGGAAGTCTAACCAGGTACCTGGATATTTTGCTGTGGTGATGGGGCAACACGCTGAGGGGACTTGAGGGGCAGAGGTCAGCGGCACTCTGCCCTGATGCCAGCTCTTCTGCTGGTATAACCTGCAGGACATCCTGCTCTGTACAAGGGACAAAAGGGAGGGCAGAGGCCGACTGCACTCTGCCCCGCTGTCAGCTCTTCTGCTGGGGTACTTGGGACATATTCCGGCTCAGTAGCTAGGGAAACGTGGGGGTCAGTGGGGGTTAACATTTCCTCTGTTAACCCTGGGGCCACATTAGAAGTTAGCTGGGGAGGGGAATTTGTACTTACCCCCTCCTCCGGTTGTCCCAGTGACGGTAGTTGGGGATCTGGACAAGGTGTGGGCGCAGAGACCACGGTCCCATCTGCGCTGTCTGGGAGATTGGTGTCTCCCCTGGTTAGGGTAAACTGTCGCTGGGGGGGGAAGGACGACACCTTCTGCCCCCTGTGTTTCACACTGCCGCTGGGGGGGAAGGACGACACCTTTGGCCCCCTGGGGTACCCACTGCCGCTGTGGAGGAAGGTCGACACCTTCTGCTCCCTGGGGTACACACTGCCGCTTGGGGGGAAGGACGACACCTTCTGCCCCCTGGGGTTCACACTGCCGCTGGGGGGAAAAGACGACACCTTCTGCCCCCTGGGGTTCACACTGCCGCTCGGGAGGAAGGACGACACCTTTGGCTCCCTGGGGTACACACTGCCGCTGGGGGGGAAGGACGGCACCTTCGACCCCCTGGGGTACACACTGCTGCTGGGGAGGAAGGACGTCACCTTCTGCCCCCTGGGGTACACACTGCTGCTGGGGGGGGAAGGACGACACCTTCTGCCCCCTGGGGTTCACACTGCCGCTGGAGGGGAAGGACGACACCTTCTGCCCTCTGTAGGGCCGGTAGAGAGACCTCGGTCCCATCTCTACCTGCCATCTGGAGGTCATCCCAGGACCAGTCAATGAAGTCTGGTTCTGCTTGTCGAGTAGGTTGGGGCTGCACAAGGCTGAGCAGGTGTTGGTAGTCCTGCTCCAGCTCCCACTCTCTCGTTACCAGGTGGGTCATGTCTTTGCTCACCTCGCCTTCGTCATCCCAGACATACATGCCCATCCGGTAGTCGTAGATGTCCCAAAACCTAGACCCCTCGGTGCTGCCAAGATCAATATCGTCCTCCAAGGCATCCCATAATAAACCTGGGCCATCATAATCATCCCCCTCCGGTAAGTCGTGTTCAGACGTCCAGGGGGTAAGTCGAACGGTATGCCACCAGAGGGCCTGGTATGCGTTGTCTAGCCAGAGCTCTTGACATACCAGGGTTTCTAGTCTTGTCACCCACTCATCCAGGGGCTGCTCTCCCAATAGATACATCCGCATCGCCACACGCTTCTGTAGCCGCTGCTCATCACTGGGGAGACTCTCACCTCGCCGCCATTGGGCATCTTCCAGGGCATCATACCAGAGTTCTTTTCTGTCTGCATCCCTGTAGTCCGCGGCCGCCTCCTCCTCCTCATCATGAAACGCTGTCTGAAAACTAGCCGGTTCCATCCTGCTGTAGCCAGGGGCGCTGTACGGATACTAGCGTTGCCCTCAATTTGTAACTCCAAACATTACCGGTGTCTCCGTGCTGCTTTTCCTCTTACTAGGACGCCATCCCACCACTGCCACCAATGTAACGGATCTACTGGCACCCCGACCGGGTACCTCCGTTGATGGATGCGTCCTAGCTTGCGTCGAGGCCTACAAGCACCGCACCGGACACCAAAACCACCACAGACTCCAAGGATAGTACATCAGGAACAAGCGTTCAGTAGTTACAGCTCAAGGGAGTATGCAGAAGCATAGCAATCCCCAGTATGATAGCGATCCCCTCAAATAACGAGACGAGGCTACGTTTTGAAGGGTCAAGAGGAACTAACTTTTAATGACAGGGAATCTCCTTTTATGCAATGGTGCCCTCTGAATGGCTACACCCACATAATTATCACAACAGCCAATTATATACATGGTTCAACCCCCACGTCTCCTCCCCTCAGATAACAGGTAACACAATTAAAACAGACACAATTTTAACCACATTCTGGATGTACCCCAAATACAGGGGGTACACCTTTAAGTCCCGCACCATTCAATATCTCTCACCCAGGGGAACAACATATACAAAAATGGCATGAATCAGACCAGGGGTTCAAAAGTTAGTAAAAGTATGTTTTTACACATAACACACAGACATTGCACATATCCCCCATACAATACACATATAGGACAATAGGTGAGTCACACCTCCCTGGCAACTTGGATACAATCAGACATTAATTAGATCATTCTTCTTTGTTCTTATCAGAGAATGAAAACACTTTGGAAAATGCAAGGATCCTTTACAACTTTCTTATCTCTTGAATCTCTGTAACAGGATTATCTATTAGCCTAGGTCTGCAAAAGTCTGGCTAATATTCTGAGCCAATATATTCTGTAGAACATTAACCAACATACATATAGTAGGATCATATTTTAACCATAATAATCATAAAACAGTTTAAAACAGTGATGGGTTCCACTACAGGAGAATTGGAAAAAAGACACAGGGGAAGGAGGGGAGGAGGGGGGAGAGACACAGGGGAAGGAGGGGAGGAGGGGGAGAGAGACACAGGGGAGGGGAGGAAGGAAAGAGGGACACAGGGGAAGGAGGAGGGGAAGAGAGACACAGGGGAGGGAGAGGAGAATTGGAAGAGAGAAACAGGGGAAGGAGGGGAGGAGGGGAAGAGAGACACAGGGGAAGGAGGGGAGGAGGGGGAGTGAGACACAAGGAAGGGAGGGGAGGAGGGGAAGAGAGACACAGGGGAGGGAGGGGAGGAGGGGAAGAGAGACACAAGGGAGGGAGGGGAGTAGGGGAAGAGAGACTTAGGGGAGGGAGAGGAGGAGGGGAAGAGAGACACAGGTGAGAAAGAGGAGGAGGGTAAGAGAGACACATGGGAGGAGAGGAGGGGAAGAGAGACACAGAGAAGGGGAGGGAGAGGAGGAGGGGAAGAGAGACATAGGGGAGGGAGAGGAGGAGGTGAAGAGAGACACAGGCGATGGGAGGAGGGGAAAAGAGACACAGGGGAAGGAGGGGAGGAGGGGGAGAGAGACACAGGGGAGGGAGGGGAGGAGGGGAAGAGAGACACAGGGGAGGGAGGGGAGGAGGGGGAGAGAGACACAGGGGAGGGAGGGGAGGAGGGGAAGAGAGACACAGGGGAGGGAGGGGAGGAAGGGGAGAGAGACACAGGGGAGGGAGAGGAGGATGGGAAGAGAGACACAGGGTAGGGAGGGGAATGAGGGGAAATGAGACACAGGGGAGGGAGGGGAGGAGGGGAAGAGAGACATAGGGGAGGGAGGGGAGGAGGGGAGGAGAGACACAGGAGAGGGAGAGGAGGAGGGGAAGAGAGACACAGGGGAAGGAGGGGAGGAGGGGAGAGAGACAAAGGGGAGGAAGAGGAGGAGGGGAAGAGAGACACAGGGGAAGGAGGGGAGAAGGGGAAATGAGACACATGGGAGGGAGGGGAGGAGGGGAAGAGAGACAGGGGAGGGAGGTGAGGAGGGGAAGAAAGACACAGGGGAGAGAGACGAGGAGGGGAAGAGAGACACAGGGGAAGGAGGGGAGGAGGGGGAGAGAGACAAAGGGGAGGAGGGGAAGATAGACAAAGGGGAGGGGAGGAGGGGAAGAGAGACACAGGGGAGGAGAGGAGGGGAAGAGAAACACAGGGGAGGAAGGGGAAAAGCGGAAGGGAGACACAGGAGAGGGAGAGGAGAATTGGAAGAGAGACACAGGGGAAGGAGGGAAGGAGGGGGAGAGAGACACAGGGGAAGGAGGGGAGGAGGGGGAGAGAGACACAGGGGAGGGAGGGGAGGAGGGGAAGAGAGACACAGGGGAGGGGAGGAGGGGAAGAGAGACAAAGGGGAGGGGAGGAGGGGAAGAGAGAAACAGGGGAGGGGAGGAGGGGAAGACGGGGAAGAGGGGAAGGGAGAAACAGGAGAGGGAGAGGAGGAGGAGAAGAGAGACTCAGGGGAGGGAGAGGAGAAGGGGAAGGGAGAAACAGGGGAGGGAGAGGAAGAGGGGAAGAGAGACATGGGGGAGGGAAGGGAGGAGGGGAAGAGAGACACAGGGGAGGGAGGTAGGAGGGGAAGAAATACACAGTAGAGGGAGAGGAAGAGGGGAAGAGAGACACAGGGGAAGGAGGGGAGGAGGGGGAGAGATACACAGGGGTGGAAGGGGAGGAGGGGAAGAGAGACACAGGGGAGGGAGGGGAGGAGGGTAATGAGACACATGGGAGGGAGGGGAGGAGGGGAAGAGAGACAGGGAAGGGAGGCGAGGAGGGGAAGAGAGACACAGGGGAGAGAGACGAGGAGGGGAAGAGAGAACCAAGAGAAGGAAAGGAGGAGGGGAAGAGAGACAGAGGTGAGGGGAGGAGGGGAAGAGAGACAAAGGGGAGGAGGGGAAGAGAGACAAAGGGGAGGGGAGGAGGGGAAGAGACACAGGGGAGGGAAGGAGGGGAAGAGAGACACAGGGGAGGAAGGGGAAGAGCGGAAGGGAGACACAGGAGAGGGAGAGGAGAATTGGAAGAGAGACACAGGGGAAGGAGGGGAGGAGGGGGAGAGCGATACAGGGGAAGGAGGGGAAGAGAGACACAGGGGAGGGAGGGGAGGAGGGGAAGAGAGACACAGGGGAGGGAGGGGAGGAAGGGGAGAGAGACACAGGGGAGGGAGAGGAGGATGGGAAGAGAGACACAGGGTAGGGAGGGGAATGAGGGGAAATGAGACACAGGGGAGGGAGGGGAGGAGGGGAAGAGAGACATAGGGGAGGGAGGGGAGGAGGGGAGGAGAGACACAGGAGAGGGAGAGGAGGAGGGGAAGAGAGACACAGGGGAAGGAGGGGAGGAGGGGGAGAGAGACACAGGGGAGGGAGGGGAGGAGGGGAAGAGAGACACAGGGGAGGGAGGGGAGGAGGGGAAGAGAGACACAGGGGAGGGAGGGGAGGAAGGGGAGAGAGACACAGGGGAGGGAGAGGAGGATGGGAAGAGAGACACAGGGTAGGGAGGGGAATGAGGGGAAATGAGACACAGGGGAGGGAGGGGAGGAGGGGAAGAGAGACATAGGGGAGGGAGGGGAGGAGGGGAGGAGAGACACAGGAGAGGGAGAGGAGGAGGGGAAGAGAGACACAGGGGAAGGAGGGGAGGAGGGGAGAGAGACAAAGGGGAGGAAGAGGAGGAGGGGAAGAGAGACACAGGGGAAGGAGGGGAGAAGGGGAAATGAGACACATGGGAGGGAGGGGAGGAGGGGAAGAGAGACAGGGGAGGGAGGTGAGGAGGGGAAGAGAGACACAGGGGAGAGAGACGAGGAGGGGAAGAGAGACACAGGGGAAGGAGGGGAGCAGGGGGAGAGAGACAAAGGGGAGGAGGGGAAGATAGACAAAGGGGAGGGGAGGAGGGGAAGAGAGACACAGGGGAGGAGAGGAGGGGAAGAGAAACACAGGGGAGGAAGGGGAAAAGCGGAAGGGAGACACAGGAGAGGGAGAGGAGAATTGGAAGAGAGACACAGGGGAAGGAGGGGAGGAGGGGGAGAGAGACACAGGGGAAGGAGGGGAGGAGGGGGAGAGAGACACAGGGGAGGGAGGGGAGGAGGGGAAGAGAGACACAGGGGAGGGGAGGAGGGGAAGAGAGACAAAGGGGAGGGGAGGAGGGGAAGAGAGAAACAGGGGAGGGGAGGAGGGGAAGACGGGGAAGAGGGGAAGGGAGAAACAGGAGAGGGAGAGGAGGAGGAGAAGAGAGACTCAGGGGAGGGAGAGGAGAAGGGGAAGGGAGAAACAGGGGAGGGAGAGGAAGAGGGGAAGAGAGACATGGGGGAGGGAAGGGAGGAGGGGAAGAGAGACACAGGGGAGGGAGGTAGGAGGGGAAGAAATACACAGTAGAGGGAGAGGAAGAGGGGAAGAGAGACACAGGTGAAGGAGGGGAGGAGGGGGAGAGATACACAGGGGTGGAAGGGGAGGAGGGGAAGAGAGACACAGGGGAGGGAGGGGAGGAGGGTAATGAGACACATGGGAGGGAGGGGAGGAGGGGAAGAGAGACAGGGAAGGGAGGCGAGGAGGGGAAGAGAGACACAGGGGAGAGAGACGAGGAGGGGAAGAGAGAACCAAGAGAAGGAAAGGAGGAGGGGAAGAGAGACAGAGGTGAGGGGAGGAGGGGAAGAGAGACAAAGGGGAGGAGGGGAAGAGAGACAAAGGGGAGGGGAGGAGGGGAAGAGACACAGGGGAGGGAAGGAGGGGAAGAGAGACACAGGGGAGGAAGGGAAGGAGCGGAAGGGAGACACAGGAGAGGGAGAGGAGAATTGGAAGAGAGACACAGGGGAAGGAGGGGAGGAGGGGGAGAGCGATACAGGGGAAGGAGGGGAGGAGGGGGAGAGAGAAACAGGAGATGGAGAGGAGGAGGAGAAGAGAGACTCAGGGGAGGGAGAGGAGGAGGGGAAGGGCGAAACAGGGGAGGGAGAGGAAGAGGGGAAGAGAGACACGGGGGAGGGAGGGGAGGAGGGGAAGAGAACCACAGGGGAGGGAGGGGAGGAGGGGAAGAAATACACAGGAGAGGGAGAGGAGGAGGGGAAGAGAGACAGAGGGGAAGGAGGGGAGGAGGGGGAGAGATACACAGGGGTGGAAGGGGAGGAGGGGAAGAGAGACACAGGGGAGGGAGGGGAGGAGGGTAAATGAGACACATGGGAGGGAGGGGAGGAGGGGAAGAGAGACAGGGAAGGGAGGTGAGGAGGGGAAGAGAGACACAGGGGAGAGAGACGAGGAGGGGAAGAGAGAACCAAGGGAAGGAAAGGAGGAGGGGAAGAGAGACACAGGTGAGGGGAGGAGGGGAAGAGAGACAAAGGGGAGGAGGGGAAGAGAGACAAAGGGG
>JAPZIH010000154.1:0-38540 GCA_027410445.1 Discoglossus pictus | reverse complement strand
AGGAGGAGGAGGTAGTAGTCGAGGAGGTAGTAGTCGAGGAGGGGGAGAGGAAGGAGGGGGAGGTAGTGGAGAGGAGGGAGGAGGAGAGTGGAGAGGGTCCTCAACCCCAGTCTGGAGAGCAAGAGGCTGGCAGCAGGTCCAGGGCCCACAACTATAGCCGGGAAGAAAATATGGTCCTCCTGGAGGCAATCCGTACCCGCCCCGTCATCACTTAGGGGGGTGGGAAGTTAAGGCTGGGCCCAGGGCGGATGCTTGGCAGTAGGTGGTCAATCTGGTCAATGGTGTGGCGGGCTGTGGACGGAGTCTGCTGTCCATAAAGCACAGTTTCGACGACATCAGGGCCGTGGTGAGGAGGAAGATGGCCCAGGAGGACGATGGGGTGGAGGGTCAAGTACCTGGGGCATGAACTCATCGCAAGGGCCATACTTGCACCGTCTGCCGCAGCTGGAGCTTCAGGCCCGGTGGACCAGCAGGACCCAGCCTCCATGGCAGGTGAATATGACATACAGCAACATGCCACCAAATGTGCATCACACACAATACACATGTACATGATGACACTGACATGTCAGCTCCATGAAATTAACAAGGGATAGATGGATGCATCATTAAAGTCATGAAGCTGACAAATCACTGTCATGCCTGGTCACCACAACAGTAATCAAGCAATAGAGCAGGGGTGTCCAAACTCTGTCCTGGTGGGCCACACACATGCCTGGATTTGATAACCCTGCTGCGCACAGGTGAGTCAATCGCTTCTTCAGTCATCCTGATTGACTCACCTGTGCACAGAAAGGATATCTTCCAATCCAGGACAGAGTTTGGACACCCCTGTAATAGAGTCCATGGCCCTCATTCAATTGCAATTTGGCCAATTGAATAGGGCTCTAAATAAACACATAACATATATTTTTAAATAAGTTTTTAGTTACTAAAAATCTTGCTTTTGGATAGATGTTTACTAACTAAAAACTTATTTAACAAAAATATGCTATGTGCTTATTTTGAGCCCTATTCAATTCGCCAAATCGCAATTGAATGAGACCCCATGTATTGGTGTGCCCGCGCAGCCTATGCAGTTACAGACAGCAGCTGAAATACAGATAGCGCTGTGAGCCGAGAACCATCAAGAACAGAAACCTAAGAATAGATAACAGCTAGTATAAGATAGCTAATCAGAGTTGCAAAGAGGAGAATCATCCATATTGAAGGCTAGATGTCAGATAAATAGAAATGAACACATATCAATGCGCTAATCAACATACTAATGACATGTACCTTTCTTCTCTATCTCTCAGCATCCAGGAGGAGGTCTGGGTCTTGTGACCAGCCAGAGGCGGCGGGGCCGTCGGCCCCGCACCAGGATTTTCCAGCACGGGGGGAGGAGGAAGGAAGATCGGAGGGCCCTGGGTCGTAGGATGGGCAGGTCATTGACATTGCAGACTCACCTGCCACAAGCCCTGGGACTATGCCCATCCTCCAAAGACTTGCTCTGGGGCCCTCCCACGCCCTTGGGACAACACCTCCTTCCCCACACAGTGTGCTGGCCTGGTCACCACCGGGCGCATTGTCACCCCAGGCTCCAGCTGTGGACCTCCCCACTACACCTCAACAGGCCCACCCAGGAGTGTAGTCGCCACAGAGCCAGGCTGTGCAGGTGGAGATGCTGGATGTTATGCAGGAGCAGCTGGCCAGCATGCAAAGGGTGGAGGCCAGCATGCAAAGGGTGGAGGCCAGCATCTCTGGCATTCAGACCCATATGACGCACAGCCTGGCCAGGCTGTCCAGGGAGGTGAGGAGCCACCATATGTCATCAGAAAACCTTCCGGTCAGGCTGCTCAGGCAGGAGATGGTCCCCAGTCCACCATCAATGGGGATCTCCCAATCCACTAGTCAGGAGCAGCCTGGGCCCTCCTCTCCTCCCATGTGTCCGCCACCAGCCATACCACCGCTGCCTTGCACCACCAGTGGGGAGACAGAGGACGGGCACAGGTGATGTGGGTCCTGGGCCAAAGCGGAGGAGGACATAGCGCCTCATTCAATTGCAATGTGGCCGATTGCTTAGGGCTCAATATAAGTACAGAGCATATTTTTTTACAGATGTTTGTAGTTATTGAACTTCTATCCAAAAGCAAGGTCTTCACTAACTACAAAAGTCTGTAACTAAATATATGCTCTGTGTTTATATAGAGCCCTTTTCAATTGGCCAAATCGCAATTGAATGACGCCCATAGAGTCTGCAGACATGTTTTTGCCTTCTCAACAGCACTCCTCAGTGGCCTTCAATTGGCGACAGGTTAAACAGAACACAACGGGCCTCATTAAAATGTGATTTGGTCAATTGAATAGGGCTCTTTAAAAACTTTGTTTAAAAATATATGCCATGTGCTTATATTTAGTGAACTCCTATCCAAAAGCAAGGTCTTCACTAACTAAAAACTTCAGTAAAAATTATGCTCTGTGCTTATATTCAATTGGCCAAATTGCAATAGAATCAGGCCCGAAATATACCATCACACAGGCCAAGATCCAAAAATCTGGAGCTGGGCTAGATTCAGTTAGTAGTGTGACCAATAAAATGTCACTAAGGAGTGCTGTTGAGAAGAGATGTTTTCAGGCCTTATTTTGTAGGTTTTGTCTTTTTTTGCTTCTTTCTTTTTGTTTTTTTCAGTACCATGAAGGCATCTCCTGCATCTGTAAGCATTCTGGAGGAATTATGAGGTGTAAGGTTTCCCCAGTGCCTCTCAGGTAGACATGCCAGGTAGATGTATGTACTGTACATACATCGTGATTCTTTTTTTTTTTTTTTTTTTGGATCCTCCCCCGCCTTTTTTTATTTGACCACTTATTTCAGATTTTTGTTTGGTCAACACACTGTATGTGCGAAACTGGATTGGATTACACAGTCCAAAGGTGGAATCATCTGTTTCATTGAGCAGATCTAGTTACAAGTTGAAGTGCTATGCACATAAATGGTTTCTTCAGTTAAATTGAGAGATTTCTGATGATCCTTTTTTCGTCAGATTCCGGTTGCAGCGGTGTAGTGACCGCATGTGACCCTGGTAGGTGCTATGCATCATGCTTATTCTAGACTATTAGATTGACCCCTGTAGGTTTCCACTTTTTTCCAGCCTCTTGCTCTCCGAGGACCCACCCACACCACACCCATGATATTAATGCAGTTTTAAACACTGCTGATTGTGGTCTGTCTATCAAATAAAGCTTTGTTATACTGTTATGTGAATGCACAATCTTGACCACTCCTGATTGTGGTCTGTGTAAAAAATAAAGCTTTGTTAGACCTTTCTGACTGCGTCCATGTGTTATGAATATGTTTGGTTCTGTGAAATCCACATGCATTACATTAGTGTCACATTCCTATAAATGTAAACTGATGAGCCCTAGTTAACAAGCAATAGATCAATACATCTAAAACTGTTGAAGTGTCAGAATAGCTTTAGATATCATATGATCCCAAATATCATATCTACTACTAATATAGGGTTAATACCCATGACAAGTCTGATTAGCGATACTGTGGAGTAGAAACATTCCCCTGAGGGCCTACAATGAATAGGACAGGTGACACTGGAGTGGTTTTCCAGTTCCTTCTCTAGTTGATTGGGATTAGTCTGACCTCTCTGCTAAGACGTACCCACCTACACTGGCCCTATGTAGTATAGCTCACAGCTTCATTGAAGTATGCAAACCCTTTTACCAACACCACTTAGCATATGTGTGAAGGCAGTTAGTTGCCCAATAATGAACATGCAGTGGCTAAATATCATTTGGTTATCATATGTTGTAATGGTCATGCACATGCCAATATGACAAACCATGCTGCAACATGCATAATATGATTAAAGCCACACTACCCAATTCAATAGCAAGAGTAAAACATGAGTCAGGTCATATGAACTCTTTGCCACGCACATGAGCTCTATTGTGATCCCTTAAATCTAATTGCATATACATCTCGCTCATCACATCTACATTTGGTAACACAAATATTTTGCTAACTACACCGCCACATGGCATATATCAAGTAGCAGGGAAACATTTTAATGTATGTTGTTCAGTTCTTCAGTTGTGTCTGACTCTGTGACCCTATGAGCTGCAGTACATTCAGCTAGGTCTCTTCCTGTGCTGTTATCCACGGTTTGCATGCTAAATATACTGGTGTGGTTTTTCAGTACCTTCTCAAGTGAATTGGACCTTGTCTGATCTCTTCTATGACATGCCCACCTACAGTGGCCCTTAATGTTATAGCTCACAGCTTCATTCAGGTACAAAAGCCCCTTCACCACCACCACTTAGCATGCTGAAGGGGACCAGGGGAACATACACCACACATATCTACTCTGATCCATCAGGAAGGGCCGCAAGCACAAAGGGAGACTGTCCATAGGCTCTGGGATCGACCGCAAACTCACTGCCATCAGGCATAATCTCTGCTACGCCCATCCTGGTGGAAGCCATGTGCCAGGTGTCTAGTTATTCCAATTTGGTGAACTTCCAAACTGTTCTGCTATTTCTCACTTTACATGGGTGAGGGTTGCTAAGTGGTGGTGGTGAAGCAGCTTGTGTACCTGAATGAAGCTGTGAGCTACTGTAGGTGGGCAGGTCATAGCAGAGAGATCAGACAAGTACCAATCCACTAGAGGAGGAACTGACAACCCACTCCAATCTCTTTGGCATTCAAACTTTGGAGAACAGCACAGGCAGAGACCTAGCTGAATGTGCTGCAGTCCATAGTGTCACAGAGAGTCGGACACAACTGAAGAACTTAACCACATATATTGAAATATTCCCCTGGTACTTGATATATGCCAAGTGGCGGTCTGATTTGGCCACTATTTGTGTTCTCTAATGTGGATGTGATGAGCGAGATGTGTATTCTATCGTTGATCAACACAAATTGAATGTGCGCTGTCATCTGCGCGCCGACACATGCGCGCATCAACAACAGCAGGCCTGACAGGAGGCTAGCGGATCTAATGATTAGGATTAGGCTGTGGGGTGTAAGGGTTAGGATTAGG
This sequence comes from Discoglossus pictus, assembly GCA_027410445.1. NCBI lineage: Eukaryota > Metazoa > Chordata > Amphibia > Anura > Alytidae > Discoglossus > Discoglossus pictus. Next base: position 33,501 of record JAPZIH010000154.1, on the reverse strand, counting down.
CTGCGGCTACAAGTTTTAGAAGGGTTTATGGCATTAGGTCATATAACTTGCGCCCTTTCATCGATGCGCAATACTCCATAACCTTAGAACTGCGCAATGATGTGGTCCCGCTCATGTCAGCTACATGTTGTCAAAACACATTTGCTGTGTGTGCCAATGTTGGGGTGACATATTCTATTATAGGGCTGTTTTAGAGGCTACAATGGAACCTGTATGTGTGTTGACCAATCAAACATATGAGGAATATTAAACTAATTTTAACAATTGTTAATTTGGAGGCTGTAATGCTTGGGCCTCCATTTTATGGTTACAGGCTTAAACCATGCAGACTGCAAAAACCGTAACAAAATGGATACCTTCAACCTCCAAGCACATACGGGCTTTGATAACGAGCTACGGGCTTGGAGGACATTCGCCCTCCAAGCCCGCACAGGCTTTAATAAGGAGCTACGAGCTTGGAGGACATTCACCCTCCAAGGCCGCATGGGCTTGAATAACGAGCTACGGGCTTGATCATTGAAGTCCGTGGGACTTTCTACGGATTTTAAAATCAAAGTACAATTTGGCGATGTGCAAGCTTGAGAATGTTTTGCTATTAATCCTCATGCCCCCCATTATGCTCTTCATCATTTACAGTGCTTTGCAGTGCTGGATTGAATATATATTGGCTTCTACAATGCTTTGAGTTTGCGGCCCTCAACCTCCGAACCAGTACGGGTTTTAACAAGGACTAACCGGGGGGACTTTGGGACGGAAAATAAACCGTAAATAAAATATCGGATTTGGGCGATGTGGAAGCTTGAGAGGGTGTTGCTATTAATCCTCCTTTCCCCCATTATGATGCCTAAAATTTACAGAGCTTTACAGTACCATCTTGAATTTATATTTTCATTTACAGTTTTCTTATTTTGCAGCCAGAAAACAACATTTACAGCGCGGGAGAAACGCTTGCGGCCGTTTGCATGATGTGCGGCCGGCCGTAAGGGGGATATCCTTGCGGCGCCATCTATTTGAATAGCAGGATAGCAGTAGCTCTACACGCGGCCGTAAGATGGCCGCAAGGAATCGCAGCTTTGCTGCCATTTTACGGCCATTAATAGAATGAGGCCCTTAGTTAGGTTGCAGTGTATTTTGTGAAAGTTGCACATGAAAGATGACAGTTCTTTCTATTTTGTATGTGTTTTATAGGATTCTTTGTGCGCTACTGTTGTCATTATGTGTTTAGGGTATGGAGTCGGGCTTAAACTTTGCGCAGGAAAAAGAGTATATATCCTTAAATGTTGTAAATGTTAACATTATTGACGTTTTCTGTTTTGTGTGCAACACTGTTGGCGTTAGAGGTTAGGGTAGTCTTTTTTTTTGTTGTTGTTGCTATCCTGTTTTGTATGTGGCAATGTTGTCATTAGGGGTTTCCGGTTATGAGGTTACGCTTATAGTGTTAGTTAGGTTGCAGTACGTTTCCACAAAGACAGACAAAAAACAGGATAGGTCCTTCCATTTTATATGTGTAAACAGCAGTATATTATTTTTTGTTTAAATCTTTTTAAATCTGTTGTGTGGAAATTGCTGTAGCGATTCAGAGAGTCTTCTGGCAGTGTCTGTTGAGAATGAAAGAGAGAGATGCAAATGTTGAAGTAAAATGTAAATCAATTTATTTTGTACTAAGAGCATGTAAAACAGTATATAAATTTTCTATTTTGTATGTATTCAGAGAGGTTTAGGTTATGGGGTTGGGCTTAGAGAGTGGTGAATATTTAAAAGGATAGATGGTTGCATGTGTTATGTTTTAAGAACATTTGTTGTAGTATCCTGTTTATTGTGGAGCACTGTTGGCATTAGATGTTTAGGTTATGGGGTTAGGCTTATAGGTTAGGGCACAGAAAACAGGAAATATAGTTTGATTTTATATGTGTTAACAATATCTGTTGTCCTATCCTGTTTTGTGTACCCCATTATTGACATGTTATGTTTAGGTTCTGGTGTTAGGCTTATAGGTTAGGGCACACCAAACCGGATTTTGAATTCCAATTTGTATGTGTTAACAATATTTGTTGCACTATCCTGTTTTGTGTACACCACTGGTAACATGATATGTTTAGGTTCTGGGGTTAGGCTTAGAGGTTGGTGCAGACAAAACAGGATTCATTCTTCCTTCCATTTTGTATGTGTTAACAACATTTGTTGGAGTATCCTATTTGTGTGCACCATTATTGGCATTAGGGGCTTTGATTTATTTTAGTTTTTCATTTTGACATTGGCGCACAGCATACAGGATAGATGTTTCTTTTTTTTTTACTTGTTATACTATATCTTTGTTGAATTATTAGTTGTGTATAAATGACAGAGGGTCCCCTGCTGCCAATCTTCCTGCAACACTCTTCAGGCAGTGTGTGTTGAAAAAGAGAAAGAAAAATATCTTTATTATTTATTTATTTTTTAACTAAGACTATACTACTTTGGTGAAACAAATGTATTTTTGCATATTACCTGTTCTTTTTTCTTTGTCGTATGTAAAATTCTGTAGATTTCACAGTCCGTGTTAAACTGTGCAGTGATGCAAATTATTCAGTGACGCTGTTGAGGCAGAGTCTGTTTAAAATGACAATTTAAAATGTTGAAATGCAGCATAAATATATATGAGTATTTTTTTTTTTGCTAAAAGCATAAATTATGTTGTAAAATATATATGAATAAAACCTATGTTCTTGTTGAAATCTGTCCTTTTTTTTTTTATTGAGATCATTTTAGGGAATGTACACATGTATCTGTGTTTGAAATGTTACTATACATAAATACGGTTGTTGGTGGCAATATTTGAAAGCATTTTTTGTTATGCATTTATTAATTAATGAATGTATTATAGCTTACCTATTTGGTGTAATTTGCAGATTTGAAACTTCTAAAGTGATAATGAAGTTGCTTCAGACGTAACGAAATGTTCATCACCTGAGGAGAAATGTAGAAATTTCTGGAAAGTGTGCAGTATTTATAGACTTTGAGCTAAAGTAAAAAACATTAGAATGCAATACGCATGCACTATTTGTGTTACAAACGTCAATTTGCGTTCCAGGCGCCATTTAGCGCAAAGTAGTTACTTGTTGCATGTAAAATGAGCGCAATTTTCTGTGTGGTACATGCCGCAGAATGTGTGTTATGTGCCGCATGAAGTGTTATTGAGTTTTGGGTACGTTTTGCGAGTACGTCTTGTAATTTTACGTCCTTAGTCTTGGTTTTTTCCGGCGGCCATTTTATCCCTCGCTTGGGGGATTTTCAAGTGGCTAAACTCTGAAAATTGGAGTGAAATTGTCTTGTAACCTCACTTCCAGATGTCCTGGGTGTCCCCCCTTGCTGTGTGTAATGTTTTTTTTTTAATTTTGGTTTGTTTTTTGTGTTTTTTGGTGTGCGCAGTTCAGCCGCTAAGTTCGTATATGTAATGATATGGAATCACAAGGTTGTGGAGACCAGCAGCCAAGGTCAGCAATAATCCAGTTCAGCAATTTTGTAGGTGAAACAGGAACAAGCTTTATTGAAGTGATCAGAAACCACACAATAATCTGGCAAGGATACAGAGACAGGAAGTGCCTTATATAGGCCAAGAACCAGACAGCTGACCAGACACAGCTAAAGAGAGTTGTCACTGATTTCATTGCTTTTAGAGTCAAGGTATCAGATCTCAGGCAAATCTGCAAGAGGCAGGCTGGCGCAGTGGTAGGGAAGAGGTATAGCAGCCTGGGGACCAGGGTTCAAAACCCAGCAGAGTCAATTCCTCACATTACCCCCGCCTCTATAGGTGCAGCCTCTGGATGCCCTATTACCTGGTTTAGCAGGGTACTGCACATGAAAAGACCGAAGGAGATCAGGAGCGTGAATATTGTCCACTGGTTCACACGAACTCTCCTCCTCGCCATAGCCTTTCCAGCGAACCAGATACTGAAGCTTTTTACGGAAGATCCTGGAGTCAAGAATTTTTTCCACTTCGTACTCATCCTCACCATCCACGAGGACTGGAGGTGGGGCAGGCAGGGCTCGGCTAGGGAAAGTATTTTCATGAAAAGGTTTAAGCAGTGCAACGTGAAACACTGGATGTATTTTCATGAAATTCGGGAGTTGCAAACGGAAAGTGACAGCATTGATCTGAGCAATGATCTCAAAAGGTCCCATGAACCTTTTGACTTAATTTATGAGAAGGAATCCGAAGCTTAAGATTCTTTGTTGACAGCCACACCTTGTCACCAACGTGATAGACTGGGGCCTCCTTTCTATGCCTATCAGCAGCTCTTTTGTAACATTCCTGAGCCTCCAAAAGAGTCTCTTTCAACAGTGCTTGGGAATCACGTAAGGCGGTTAGCCGGTCAGTGACAGCAGGAATGGAAGTAGTAATTGGGAGACTGACTAGAAAGGTCGGATGGTAACCATAGTTGGCAAAAAATGGGCTCAAAGAAGTGGAGCAGTGTTGGGCATTGTTATAGGCAAACTCCGCCGTGGGTAGAAATTCCAGCCAGTCATCCTGCAGGTAACTAATATAGCACCGCAAATATTGCTCCAAAGTCTGGTTGGTTCGCTCAGTCTGTCCATTACTTTGTGGATGAAAAGCTGACGACAGATTTACATTAATACCTAGATTAGAACAAAAATGTTTCCAAAAACGAGATGTAAACTGCACTCCCCTGTCAGAAACTACTTCATCAGGCACTCCATGCAAGCGAAATATTTCCCGAATAACCTGGTCAGCCGTCTGTTTAGCTGAAGGGAGACCACGAGCTGGTATGAAATGATCCATCTTAGTTAACCTGTCCACAACAACAAGAATGGTAGTGTGTTCCTTAGAGGGAGGTAGTTCCACAATAAAGTCCATGGATATAGATCCCCAGGGACAATGAGGAATCGGAAGAGGCTGAAGCAAGCCAACAGGGGATGAGCGAGGAGTCTTATGTCTGGCACATACATCACAAGAGGACACATACTTCTTAACATCCTCATGATACTTCGGCCACCAAAAGGATCGGGCAAGTAGGTCTTGCGTCTTTCGGATTCCTGGATGACCTGCTGGTTTTGAGTCATGGTAGAGACGTAAAAGGTCCAGTCGCACTGACTCGGGAGCAAACAGACGTTGTTGAAAAAATCCAAAACCCATTAAGCATCGTCATATGGAGGTCACGAGGAGGATCACGAAGAACTGGGTCTTCAGCGTAGCCCTTTTTAATGCGAGACATCAGATCAGAAGGAAATGTAACTCCTATAAATATATCCTCCGGCAAGATGGTGGTCTTGGTTACGGTAGTATTGAGGGGGTCAGCTATTCTAGACAAGGCATCCGCCTTACCATTCTTGGAGCCAGGACGGTATGTAACCAAAAAATTAAACCTCGAGAAGAATAGGGACCAGCGTGCTTGTCTGGCTGACAGTCTCTTTGCTGATCAAATACATTCCAGGTTTTTGTGATCTGTGAGGACAGTAATTGGATGGGTAGCTCCCTCCAAGAGATGTCTCCATTCGGTGAAGGCAGCTTTTAAAACCAAAAGTTCTTTATTCCCTATGTCCTAGTTTCTTCCTGCTGGCACCATCTGGCGGGAATAGAAGGCACACGGATGTAACAGCATCTTAGGTCCAGTCCTTTGAGACAGTATAGCACCAACAGCTAAATCAGAAGCATCAACTTCCACAATAAATGGTAATTCCGGCTGAGGATGTACCAGGACAGGGGCAGAGGTAAACAGAGTCTTCAATCGGGAAAATGCGGTATCCGCCTTATCGGACCACTGAAAAGGAGTCCCTTTACGTGTAAGTTCAGTGATCGGTGTAATAACGGCAAAGAAATTCTTAATAAAACGCCTGTAAAAATTGGCAAACCCCGCAAATCTCTGAACATCTTTTTCATTCTTGGGGATGGGCCAGTCCAGCATAGCTTTAATTTTACTTGCGTCCATACTTAAACCTTTGGGAGTTATTACATACCCCAGGAATTGAATTTCTGTTTGTTCAAACTCACATTTTTCTAGTTTAATGTATAGGCGGTGGGTACGAAGGCGCTCTAGAACTATACGGACCTGTTTTCTGTGGTTTTCAAGATTATCAGAGAATATTAGGATATCATCCAAATATGCCACAACAAACTGACCCAGGAGATCTCGTAGTACATCATTGATAAGATGCTGGAAAGTTGCAGGGGCATTACACAGCCCAAAAGGCATTACTAGATATTCGTAATGCCCGTACCTGGTTCTGAAAACTGTTTTCCCATTCATCATTGGGTCTTATGTGAACCAGATTATATGCCCCCCGAAGATCAAGCTTCGTAAATATTTTATATAATAGTGAATAAGAAGGGAAAGACAAAGTATCCTTTGAAACTGAAGTGCACACCCTCTGCCCTGATAACAATATAGAGCAGCAGGAAACCAGATAAAACTTAGCTTTTATTAATGTATAAAATAAGTATTAAAATACTGATACACTGACGAGATACTGATAGTGGTAAAATTCTGGATCTTAATTCTGAGTGGGACTTCCTCATAGGGATTACTGGAATTATAAAGATATGATTCTGTATAATATATCCCCTTGCACACTGTAATGATAAGTGACAACAAGAACTGAAGAACTGATAAAGGGTGAAATATAACCAGTTGGCAGAGACACAGGTCCTGAAATTGGACCTATGTATTGGCAAAAGTGTATAAGTCACATACAACAATAAAGTGACTGTGCTGTATATACAAAGTAATTGCACTTATAATATTGCACCTAGGTTAGTGCATATGATTATTGCAACCTATTAAAGTGTTAAGTGCAGAAAGACAAATAATGGGGGATATAACAACTGAGCAGAGACATAGGTCCTATTGATAGACCTATGTATTTGCATAGGTATATATACCTCATACAAAAAATAAAGTGACTGTGCTATTATAAATAGAAAGTGATTGCACTTGAGGTGAAACACCTAGGTATTGTACATACGATTGTAATCTTATTAAAGTGTCTTGTGCCTATATTGTGGGATGAATAATCAATAAATTAACTTATTAATTTAAAGTGCTAGTGCTAAGTGGGGGTATACTAATAAATAGAGAAACTGATAGAGGAAGGTCCTATTATTTGTTAATTAATACAGTTGAACTACATAAACTAAGGAGCTGGGAGGAATCCCTCTCTACTTCGTGGTAAATTATGAGAGTAAATATTCATTAATATTGGTGAGAGTAGGGATAATAATGCAGGTGGATGTCCGTTTGTTGGTGCCTCTACTCCTAAGCTCCTAAGTTTGCTACGCGCGGTCTATGCGTCTACGTATGACGTCATAGCGCAACGTCGCGTCGTAACACGTGCAACCCGACGCACGTTTCTAAACTTTTCATCAGGGGTTACCGGGGTCGTATCTAAGGAGCTATTTAAGCTCTAAGGTTGCCAAGGCAACCCGGTGGATCATAAAATTATGCTTATACAAAAATTTTTTTTACTATAATTAAAATGATGCTAAAAATAGTATGGGAAATTTGGTGAAGCCTGTATTGTGATAGATTGGAGCATCTATCATGATTATAAATACTAGAAGTAAAATACAGCATAACGGGCACTATGTGACAGGCACATATGGTATTGATATGACACCTTGTAGGTTTCATAAATGGCCTTACATATGAGAGGGAAATGACTTTATAAATATATATATTTGTATAGTCATAGTGGGTGTCAATCACCTTATATGAATTGGTCTATAATGAATAGGAGTCTTGTCATTTGGTAATATACAAGGTATAAAGTATTCTTATAAATACTATGTTATATACATATATGATATATGGACCTATTTATATAACTACATGAAGTGTTCCATTTCTGTTGTTATTAGTATTATTAATTTCATTGTTACCCTTCATAATTGCCTTTACCTCATTATCATTTGACTTCATCTTTGAGGGGCATATAGGGGGAGTTAGGATAGTCACTGTAATATTATCTTATAATACGTACATAAATATGTATATATAATATGTATTGCTAGTTGACCTTGATAATTGGTAAGTAACTTAAATAAATGGTGTGAACGTGAATCCATCATTGAGGCCCCATGGTTTTTTGGTTTTAAGTGTAAAGATCCAGTAGGCCTCTCTTTTGAGTAATTCCCTATCTATGTTGCCTCGTCTGATGTTTTGTTTAATACCATCTATCGCTATAAAAGATATATAACTTAGATCACCATTATGGTGAGAATTCACATGGTTGGCCACTGGTGTGTCATATTCTTTGGTGATGCTGTATATATGTTCAAGTATTCTGCGTCTCAGTTCTCTGCAAGTTTTGCCTACATAATTCATACCACATTTGCAAAGCATGAGGTATATGACCCCCACAGTTTTACACGTCATTAGTTGTTGAATTTTGAAGTTGTCTTTTCCATCTTTAGAAGGAAAAGTTTTAGTAGTATTCACATATTTACATGCTTTGCACGATAGGCATTTAAAGCAGCCCTTTGTTCTATTGAGCCAGGTATTGTTTCTGGCGCCTTCTAGATGGCTTTTGGTTAGCATATCTCTTAGATTAGTGGATCTTCTACTGGTTATTTGGGCCTGACTGCTCAAAAATGGCCTTAGATCATCGTCATCTAGTAGAATCTTCCAATGGTCACTGAATATTTTCTTAATTTGATGCCATTTGCCATTATAAGTTGCCATTATAATAATCCCTATGAGGAAGTCCCACTCAGAATTAAGATCCAGAATTTTACTACTATCAGTATCTCGTCAGTGTATCAGTATTTTAATACTTATTTTATACATTAATAAAAGCTAAGTTTTATCTTGTTTCCTGCTGCTCTATATTGTTCTCAGGGCAGAGGGTGTGCACTTCAGTTTCAAAGGATACTTTGTCTTTCCCTTCTTATTCACTATTATATTGCATATATATCCAATAGTAGCACCCCTAGTCTACACTTAGATTTCTTTATATATCTTGAGCCACCTGTCTCTCTTATCCCATAAACTACTATTATTTATGAACTAAGTTCTATCCAAGGTGTTAAGCTCGATATTTTTGCATACTTCAAATACAAATATGGAACCTGAAACAGGATTCCTATTCCAAAATTGGAACCAAGAAAGTTGGCTAAATGAAGCCAAAAATTTATTCAACAAAGATATAAATCTAAGTGTACATAAAGAGCCCATGCTAAAAAAATCAGTTCTTTGAACTAAACAAGCTATATAAACAACAATATAGAATATGGTGGGAGATAGCAAGTTTGGAGAACTATCTGGCAAACAATTTAGTACCCAGAGGTTTACGTATTAACTTATTCCCCACAATTCAAGGCCTAACAGATGATTTTGTAAAGAAATGGGACACAGTACTGTTGAGATGTTCAAAGGAACTTATGAATTTAATCCTAGAATGGGAACAAACACAATTGAAAGAGATAGATCCACAATTGAAGAAAGAAGTGGAGAAAATAAGACAACACAGTACAGATCCCAACTTTATAGAATTAGAGAATAAACTGCAAAAAGATATAGAAAATTTCAAAAAAATGTTGATTGATAGGAAACAAAAGAAATTCCATAGAGATTTAAATGATTTCCAAAGTGGAAACATTTTTAAGAGATCAAGTAAACAATTTGTCCCAAAAACACATGTAGATAACACTACATCTGAATCCGAATGGTCCGATTTAGAAACAAATGATACATCGGGATCAAGTAATCTCACAATGGCTAAAAGATCAATAAAATCTTTTTTAGATCAAAGAGAAAGATCAGGAGGGGTAAGAAGAAAAAATCAAGATACTTACAAACCCCAACAACAAAAGAGAACACGGAAGAACTAAATTCTCTACAAATATTCAACCTGTCAACCAAAACATTGTCAAAAGATCATTTAGCAGTTCTCACAAAAGGCTTAAATTTTTCACCTACAGGGGATTTTAACCTCTTTGAATGGGTTAAAGATACTCACTTGTTTGCCAGAAAATTGGCACTAAAAAAGTTTTTTTCTAAAAGAAAGAACACAACTCAAATTGAACCTATGTACTCCAAATCCTTGAGAAGCCTTGAAAGCTTATTAGCAGATAATGAAGATTTTCAGTCTACAGGTCCCTACTCTGCCTTCAAACCCAAAAGCAAATATACACCTCCTCTAAGTATAAGTCCCAATATAGAGTTATTTGTCAATAATGTGGTTCGTGATATGAAAAAGATCTCCAGTAACAATAATGTCAACCATAATTTGACCAAAATTGAAAGGTCGGCACTAAAACAATTACAACAAGATAATGATATCATCATAAGAAATTCAGATAAAGGAGGGAATATAGTCTTACTTGACAAAACCGACTATATCCTAGAATGTGAAAGACTCCTTAAAGACAAAAAAAGCTATAAAAAACTAGAGAAAGATCCAACAGATAATTTCATAGAGGAACTGAAAGATATCCTAAATAGGGGCTTAAATACCAAAGTCATATGCAAAAATGAATTTGACTTTCTCCTAAATCTGAATCCAAAAATAGCCACTTTCTATACCATTCCAAAAATAAAACAAGAATCCTAAAAAACCACCTGGTAGGCCAATTGTGTCCGGAATCGAGAGTATAACAGAGAATCCTAGTAAATATGTGGACTCCATGTTACAAGAATTTGTGATTACACTGGCCTCACACGTAAAAGACACCAAAGATGTGCTACTGAAATTGAATGACATTTCAGTAAATAAGGAAGCTCTACTGGTGTCTTTAGACGTGGAATCACTCTATACAAGCATACAACATCAAAGAGGTATAGAAGCAGTGAATTCTTTTCTATCAAAGAGAGGCACTCAATATTCTAATCACAATAAATTCACAATAGAACTATTGGAGTTCGCTCTAACACACAATTACTTTGTTTTCCTTAATAGATTTTACCAACAAATATGTGGCACAGCCATGGGCACAGCCTGCGCCCCCACATATGCCAACCTGTATTTAGGTTGGTGGGAAGAGCAGATTGTATTCACTGACCAACTGGATCAATATATACAACACGTCGAACTATGGATAAGATTTATCGACGATATCTTGTTAATATGGAATGGAAGCCAAAAAGATTTTAAAATGTTTATTGAAATACTCAATACCAACAATATGGGACTATACTTAACCTCAGAAATGAGTGAGAATGTAATTACCTTTTTGGATTTGAAAATTGCAAAATCTGAGAATGGAAAACTACAAACAACCACATATAGGAAACCAACAGCGACAAACAGCTTTTTAAGGGCAGATAGCAGTCACCCTAAATCATTGATTGAAGGGATACCAGTGGGGCAATACTTAAGAATCAGAAGAAATTGCCACAGCCAAATCAACTTTGAGAAGGAGGCCAGAGAATTACAGCAGCGTTTTATAGAGAGAGGGTATAAGAATAAACCCTTAAAAAGAGCATATCAAAGAGCACAAGCAGTAGACAGAGAATCACTCCTGTCCATTAAAAACAAAGATCAAGATGAAGTGGTCAGATGTATAGGAACTTATAATGGCAAATGGCATCAAATTAAGAAAATATTCAGTGACTATTGGAAGATTCTACTAGATGACGATGATCTAAGGCCATTTTTGAGCAGTCAGGCCCAAATAACCAGTAGAAGATCCACTAATCTAAGAGATATGCTAACCAAAAGCCATCTAGAAGGCGCCAGAAACAATACCTGGCTCAATAGAACAAAGGGCTGCTTTAAATGCCTATCGTGCAAAGCATGTAAATATGTGAATACTACTAAAACTTTTCCTTCTAAAGATGGAAAAGACAACTTCAAAATTCAACAACTAATGACGTGTAAAACTGTGGGGGTCATATACCTCATGCTTTGCAAATGTGGTATGAATTATGTAGGCAAAACTTGCAGAGAACTGAGACGCAGAATACTTGAACATATATACAGCATCACCAAAGAATATGACACACCAGTGGCCAACCATGTGAATTCTCACCATAATGGTGATCTAAGTTATATATCTTTTATAGCGATAGATGGTATTAAACAAAACATCAGACGAGGCAACATAGATAGGGAATTACTCAAAAGAGAGGCCTACTGGATCTTTACACTTAAAACCAAAAAACCATGGGGCCTCAATGATGGATTCACGTTCACACCATTTATTTAAGTTACTTACCAATTATCAAGGTCAACTAGCAATAAATATTATATATACATATTTATGTACGTATTATAATATTACAGTGACTATCCTAACTCCCCCTATATGCCCCTCAAAGATGAAGTCAAATGATAATGAGGTAAAGGCAATTATGAAGGGTAACAATGAAATTAATAATACTAATAACAACAGAAATGGAACACTTCATGTAGTTATATAAATAGGTCCATATATCATATATGTATATAACATAGTATTTATAAGAATACTTTATACCTTGTATATTACCAAATGACAAGACTCCTATTCATTATAGACCAATTCATATAAGGTGATTGACACCCACTATGACTATACAAATATATATATTTATAAAGTCATTTCCCTCTCATATGTAAGGCCATTTATGAAACCTACAAGGTGTCATATCAATACCATATGTGCCTGTCACATAGTGCCCGTTATGCTGTATTTTTCTTCTAGTATTTATAATCATGATAGATGCTCCAATCTATCACAATACAGGCTTCACCAAATTTCCCATACTATTTTTAGCATCATTTTAATTATAGTAAAAATTTTTTTTGTATAAGCATAATTTTATGATCCACCGGGTTGCCTTGGCAACCTTAGAGCTTAAATAGCTCCTTAGATACGACCCCGGTAACCCCTGATGAAAAGTTTAGAAACGTGCGTCGGGTTGCACGTGTTACGACGCGACGTTGCGCTATGACGTCATACGTAGACGCATAGACCGCGCGTAGCAAACTTAGGAGCTTAGGAGTAGAGGCACCAACAAACGGACATCCACCTGCATTATTATCCCTACTCTCACCAATATTAATGAATATTTACTCTCATAATTTACCACGAAGTAGAGAGGGATTCCTCCCAGCTCCTTAGTTTATGTAGTTCAACTGTATTAATTAACAAATAATAGGACCTTCCTCTATCAGTTTCTCTATTTATTAGTATACCCCCACTTAGCACTAGCACTTTAAATTAATAAGTTAATTTATTGATTATTCATCCCACAATATAGGCACAAGACACTTTAATAAGATTACAATCGTATGTACAATACCTAGGTGTTTCACCTCAAGTGCAATCACTTTCTATTTATAATAGCACAGTCACTTTATTTTTTGTATGAGGTATATATACCTATGCAAATACATAGGTCTATCAATAGGACCTATGTCTCTGCTCAGTTGTTATATCCCCCATTATTTGTCTTTCTGCACTTAGGTTGCAATAATCATATGCACTAACCTAGGTGCAATATTATAAGTGCAATTACTTTGTATATACAGCACAGTCACTTTATTGTTGTATGTGACTTATACACTTTTGCCAATACATAGGTCCAATTTCAGGACCTGTGTCTCTGCCAACTGGTTATATTTCACCCTTTATCAGTTCTTCAGTTCTTGTTGTCACTTATCATTACAGTGTGCAAGGGGATATATTATACAGAATCATATCTTTATAATTCCAATAATCCCTATGAGGAAGTCCCACTCAGAATTAAGATCCAGAATTTTACTACTATCAGTATCTCGTCAGTGTATCAGTATTTTAATACTTATTTTATACATTAATAAAAGCTAAGTTTTATCTTGTTTCCTGCTGCTCTATATTGTTATCAGGGCAGAGGGTGTGCACTTCAGTTTCAAAGGATACTTTGTCTTTCCCTTCTTATTCACTATTATATTGCATATATATCCAATAGTAGCACCCCTAGTCTACACTTAGATTTCTTTATATATCTTGAGCCACCTGTCTCTCTTATCCCATAAATTCGTAAATATTTTAGCTGAGCGAAGTCTCTCCAAAAGTTCAGGAATCAGAGGCAAGGGGTAGCGGTTTTTAACAGTGATGTTATTAATGTCCCTGTAATGAACGCATGGCCGTAGGCTGCCATCTTTCTTTTCTACAAAGAAAATAGGAGCTCCTGCTGGAGAAGTAGATGGTCGAATAAAGCCTTTGGCAAGATTTTCTTGTAGGTATTCACGAAGAGCTTTCAATTCAGGCTCAGAAAGGGAATATATACGGCCAAATGGGATAGCAGCCCCAGGCAACAGCTCTATTGGGCAATCATAAGGCCTGTGTGGTGGAAGCTGATCAGCATTCTTCTTATCGCAGACATCTGCAAAATCCCGATATTGTAGAGGAAGCTTAGTCAAGTTTGTAGCAACCATTTCATTAATTGTTGTGGCAACAGGTGTTACCTTAGAGGGTTGACAATTCATTAAGCAGTGTTCTGAAGGAAAGGACAAAGTTCTGATCTTCCAATCAATCTGTGGGTTATGCAGAGCAAGCCAAGGTACCCCCAAAATCACTGGAAACTGTGTTGAGGAAATTAGGTGGAAAGAGATAGCCTCATGGTCATTCACTTCCACAGTCAACATTAAGGGCACAGTCTCATGTGTAACCGGGCCTGACGTAAGTGGAGAACCGTCAACTGTCTCCATTAACACAGGTGAAGAATTAGGGATAGACTGAATTCTATTTCCTGCTGCAAATTTAATGTCCATAAAGTTTCCGCCTGCTCCAGAATCTATCATAGCTGTAGTTGAAATTTTACGATCACCACATTGCAACGTGATAGGCACCACAAAATGAGGATGTTGAGTCAACATACCCTCTTCACCATGAGCCAGAGAAAACAAGGGTTGTGTGACGGAATTCAGTTGATCTGAAATCTGGGATTGGTGTTGAATCTGTGTACCCTCAGCTGCCATAGCTATTGTTCCTTTGGATTTGCTAGGGCAATTGATGGCATAGTGCCCTGCACTACCACAATACAGGCATAAATTGTGAGTGCGTCGCCACTGTTTTTCTTCGTTGGATATTGGCCCTCTTATTAGATTTACCTGCATAGATCGGAGTAGAAGTTCTTGAATAGGAAATTGGAGTAGTACTTGGTCTAAAAGAGCCCTGTCTTTCCAATCTTCTTTCAGAAAGTCTCCGATCAATACGGATAGCCAAAAGCAACAAATGCATCAAAGTCAGCAGGAAGATCAACACAAGCTAGCTCATCTTTTATAGCTTCTGAGAGACCTTTTCTGAAGTGGGCTGATTGGTTCCAGGTAGTATCAGCAACCCACTGTCTGAATTCAGCAGCATATTCAGCCACCGAGCGCCTCCCTTGATGCAAATGAAGGAGAGTGGCTTCTGCTGTAGCACATCGATTTGGGTCATCAAAAACTAGGCACATGGCCTCAAGAAAGTCATTTAGATTACCCAAGACTGGACTGTCTTGTTCCAGAAGAGTAGAGCCCCAAGCCAGGGCTTCATCTTTGAATAAGGAAAAAATAAATCCCACCTTCTCTCTTTCAGATGGAAATCGTTGAGGTAACATCATGAAGTGCAAATGGCATTGATTTAGGAAACCCCTACATTTTTTGCGATCTCCTCCAAACTTTTCGGTAGGGGCAAGCGGGCATCTTGTGCAGGTGTAACATCTCGTGCCCTGTAGCTGGTATACTCACTGTGCATTGACTGAATTTTATTTTGCAGTTCAGCTGACTGGTCCTGCAGCACTTGAATGGTCTGTGCCTGGGTCTGCACATTTCTTGCAGTAAAAGCAACCTGTTGGGCCTGCAGTTCAGCTACCTGGTCCTGCAGCACTTGAATGGTCTGTGCCTGGGTCTGCACAGTTCTTGCAAATAAAGCAACCTGCTGGGCCAATGCAGAATCTGACCCGGCGGTCTCCATGAAAGGTCCAGATTATTCTGTAATGATATGGAATCACAAGGTTGTGGAGACCAGCAGCCAAGGTCAGCAATAATCCAGTTCAGCAATTTTGTAGGTGAAACAGGAACAAGCTTTATTGAAGTGATCAGAAACCAAACAATAATCTGGCAAGGATACAGAGACAGGAAGTGCCTTATATAGGCAAAGAACCAGACAGCTGACCAGACACAGCTAAAGAGAGTTGTCACTGATTGCATTGCTTTTAGAGTCAAGGTATCAGATCTCAGGCAAATCTGCAAGAGGCAGGCTGGCGCAGTGGTAGGGAAGAGGTATAGCAGCCTGGGGACCAGGGTTCAAAACCCAGCAGAGTCAATTCCTCACAGTATATTTTTTTCCCTAAATCGCAGTTTCCTTTTGTAAGTGTTACGGGCCATATTTTTTTTTTCATGCATTTTTTTCAAAGTGCTACGGGTCTTGAACTGTGAATTGTGTATTTGAGTTTTGTGTGAGGTATGATGGAAAAGTCGTACGGGGTCGTAGGGATGAGCGCCTATGGCACTCATCTCCACCAGCGCAGGGTCATAGGGATGAGCGCCTTCGGCACTCATCTCCACCAGTGCAAGGAGCGCCTATGGGGGGGGGGGGGGGGGGCACTGCAGCACTGGGGCCCCACAGAGCAGGTCAGGGCATCAGAGATCAAGAACACTAAACTGATGGGCATACACATTGAGCACATCTGTGGTCATCAATAGGAAACCCTATGGATGTTTACCTTATGTCATGCCCAGGGCCTAGAGAATCTGCTAGATTAATGTACCTAGACTTGGGATGACTATTTTCTGCCTTACTCTCTCAAGTGAAGCTTTAATGATGTATAGTTGGACATCAATTATGTGTGTTATTCCAGTTTGGTATTCAAGATTCCCTTTTGTTTATTGTGTGGATGGTTGAGGTGTTGTCATGATGAGAGTGAACCCTAAAATCTGGGAAACGTACAGAACAGGTCCTACAAGTACTGCAATGAAGCCTAAAACCTGTGCTAATAAACTCATACAAAGGGTTTTGCACATTGCATTTTAGGGGCACTGCAGATGGACAGCTCTGCAGAATTTTGCAGTTAACACTTAGCTCCCACCAGCCAATGACCAGCCAGCTGGCTTATCAGCACGCTTTTCTAAGGCAACTAAGAATGCACCTTGGCCTGATTGGTGAATACTAGATGTTCCATCACACTCATAGGCATGCCTTTATTGGCTAATTAAGAATGCACATTGTCCTGATTGGGGAATTGTAATATACATGTAGGTTTGCACCAATTGGTTACAAAAAATGCACAATTATCTGAATGGTTGTTCTCCACTGGAGGAACTGTATAAATATGTACATAGCTCAAAATAAAATATTATCAGTTGGGATTCACATAAAAATTGTGTGAGTGTCTTGCTGGGTGAAGTTATCCTAAGTTGGAAAGTAGTTATATCCTATAACCACTGTTTTTTTGACTGTCTATCTCTTGGAAGCATTCTTGGGTGTTTCCCTACTTGAAGAAAGCAGATCATGACACCTTGGTAGCTACATGACCATATGAAACCAATGTGACCGTGGTCTTCTTACACTGCAAAATTGCCCAATCTCTGCAAATACCTATACCCGAATGACTACAACAACACAGCATAAAAAATCTCACCTACCAGAGTGCCTATATAATGCTACCAGCATGTGCTTTACTGAAGCTACCTACTAGATGGGGCGGAGACTAAAAATAACAATTGTATAATTATAAACGCACACAGCCGATTTGCCTGACCACATACAAACTCCAAAAATGTTATTTGTTTATTGTATACATCTATACAAAGTATGTGTGTGTTTGTGGACAAATTCTCACCTCCTTTCAATTCAAGTTAACCGATGTCCCAATTACATTGCAGGAAAAAAAACTTGTTTTTGTCATATCTATTACCATACTGGCTTTTTCTGATTGAATTCCCATTTATGATCCTGCCTTGTGACATAAGCATTGATGGTCCTCTTGCTTTCTTCTCCCCATTGCCTGTGACCTTGACAACTCACCTGCCCCAACCTGAAATGACCATTCTTCTGACAACTGCACTGGAATCTGCTTCAATGCACAGTCGATCAGCTTTACCATATGTCCAATGGGTCTGCTTTTATTGCAGAATTTTAAGTCATAAGCATTGGCAGAGATAGTGAATGGAGGGCCCAGGTGCCGAGATAAAAACATTTCTCCCCCTCTTCCCCTGGGAACACATTCAAAACACACATTAAAAATATATTTAGACATCTCCACTTGTTTCATTGGCACTTTTTTATAAACACATGGCACATAGAGAAGAAGATTTTTCTATGTGCTGCCAATGACAGAGATGAGTACTTGTAATGCTTTCTTGTACTAAGCAAGGTAAGTGTCCCCATGAGAACTCTTACATACACACAAAAACACACACATAAACATACAAATAAATACTCACAAATGTGTATATTGAAATGCAAAGACATATCTATTCCCCATTCTAATGTTTAACAGATCCTGTCAGTTCTACAATTAGAAGAGGAACACATAACACTATACAAAGACACACAGATACACACAAATGTGTTTACTGATATTTGCATATCTGTTGCATACTTTGATATGTGTATATATATATATATATATATATATATATATATATATATGTGTGGAACATTGGAGACAACTCTCAACAACTTTTTACCTCTTTCTCTTCTATTCATTGATAATAAGCATAATGTCATTGTTAGAGAAAATCTTAATGTTTAAACTCTACATATGGAAAATTTCCATTTTTTCTGACTTATGTAGTGTCACTAGCTAGGAGCTTGAATGGGTGTGATTATCTTATTTATCAGTAGAATAAGCAGTGGGAGATGTGGAAGGATAGTTGGAGAGGAATTTGATAAATTATTGGATATTTAGAAATATTCTACTGCTCTGTATCCCGCACTTGGCCAGAAAAAGAAAGCTTGCAACTATAACTACAAGCCCTGTACTGTACATATGCCCCTCTCACACACAGCATTCACAAAAGCATCTTAGGTGCCTCCAGGAAAATATCTGCAGCTCTAGAAGGTGGATCATAAAAGTTCTTGGCAGTTTCTGAATAAATCAGATTGATATTTCTGCTGAGAAACTGAGAATAAAGTTTACAAGTCTCAGCAGAATTATAGGTAAAGGTGTCACCTCTAACACATTCTGCCCTCACTATGTTTCAGTAACTTGAACATTGGGGCTCCATTTAAAATAATATGGAGCAGATTATTTTATTCAATTCCCCAATTTTAACTTGTTATAACAAAAGTTGTATTTTAAATGACTAATAAAATAGAGCTTTTACATGGAGGGTCTGGGTAGAAGATAATTTTTGAGCCCCCTTTGCAGTTTCTCTATACAAGGTAAGTGACTGGAAGGGCCAATAAACAGCCCAAATTATATGTAGATGGTCAGATCACACCTAAGCTGATCAGATCTTATTTCCATCGACATATTTATCTTCCCCTAACCACTAATAATGTAACGATCCCCAGTGTTTTGCACCTGCTGCACCAGCAGTAGAACTTGAAGTTCTGATGTTTTTAGTTAGTAAATTGATTATTTTTATTATTATAAAATTTAAAAGTTATATATATGATCACAACTTACATAAACCCCTAAGATATAAACACAGCAGATCTAGTTACTTGTTAGCACCTTGGACAGTGCCAGAGCTTCTTGTACAGTGCGGTCTACAGACAGAGACACTGTGGGCCTCAGAGAACAATAATACACCGCTGAGTCAGACACACTGACACCAGAAATATGTAGATATGTTGATTTATTCTTTTTGTCCAATTTTGATGAATACTTTGTCCCTTTTTCCACCTCCTCCTTGCTGTACTGATGTCTTGAAAGGATAAAGTGAGGTCTCTTCCCAGGATGTTGCACATACCAGTGGAGATATGGATCACTGTCTGATGTTTCATATTCACAATAAAACCTGACCTGACTTCCATCTACAACTGTATCTTCATGTGGTGACTGAGTGACCTTATCAGCCCTGGACAGTCCTGAGGAAAAGAGAAATAACATTTTGTATTACATATCTCTATCTCAAGGTCTACATAATCCCTCATCTAAAGCATTGGTTTCTATACATTTATCTAGTTGCCTCCTCTTACCTGATACAATGACGCACAACACTGAACACAAACACAGCTTCATCTTGGGATGGTTTGTCTTAGAAGTTTCAGTTTTGAGTCTTTGGTTTTTAGAGAATATGTTTAGGAAGTGGGAGGAGCCAGTAATCATACTCTCTATACTGTATAGGTCCATAGTATAAATGTAATAGACCAGTTCTATGGAGACATCCACAGTGCTCAGGAGCATCCGTATCGCCTCACTCAGCTGATCTGACTATAAAGACAATATAGTGTGTTAAGTATGTTAAAGTGGAAATGATCTTCAACCTTCCCTACCAAGTATAGAAAATAATACAGATCATTGTAAATATTGTCCTGAGGCACAGGCCATGCCAATACAGTGATGAGTAAACAGTGCTAAAACCTTCTGTATTGTAACATATATAGACCGGGATTAGTCTTCTCCATCACTGGTGTCACCGGTGTACTATGTACCTCTGTAGAGCTCTTGATTGGTTACATTCAAATATAAATACTGGTGTTAAATGTAGGTATAGTGGAGTTGTGGGGTGTAAATGTGTGGTTCTAGATCATTACTCTTTCTATCATTATACGTTGTTATGTGACATGTTATAAATACCTCAGTATAAAATACAAACATGTTCAACAAACTATTTTCCATGGCAATTACAGTGTATTATGTGTGTGCTCCCTCTAGTGTCACATTTTTAGACTGCAGTTTTTACTATTTTCCTTATTACTTATATTTCAAATACAGAATAATAGATTTTAATGGCAGATACAAAATAATTGATCCCTTCAGTATGTTTATACTATCTACTTAAAATATTTAAAACTTAATTAATCATTAGGATATTTATTTATGGTATTTGTCTCTTTTGTAAGTCAACTTTCCCACTCATCTACCAGAATCTTATAACCACAAACCAAATCATTACCCTTTTCTTCATCTATTTATTTATTTATCTATTTTTTTTTAAGGACACTCATCTTTTAAACTTTATTAAATGACTTATTATATTTGAAGGTTTTTATAATATCGCCATTTCTCTTATGTAAATATAGGTTTGAATATACACTAAAATGGTGCAGTTCAATGTGTTATATATTAACTAAATTATACTGATGGTTTACAAATAACTATTACTCTGGATAAGTTGCACCTTTGCCACTTCTTAACATTATTTACTAGGAAGAAAAATGTTAATTACATGTTTTTGTTCCAGATATATCCAGCATTCTCACAAGATCTCCAGTCACTTAGTATCAATATGTTTAAAGATGCATTGACTATTCTGGATTGGGGCCATCTTGGATGGTTGTTGGATTCCAGTGCCCTGATTTTCACCCTGTCTTTTCCAAAATAATTTCTGTGTTTTTTGACTACTTATGGTCACAACTAAGCAGCCTGGATACAGCTGTTGCAGCAGAGCATGATAGAACTATAGATGACCAGAGTGATTGGTAAAACATTTGCTTTAGCCCATGTAGATAAGCATAGCCTTCTATACCTGGAAGGCAAGAGGAATTAAGGGTTTATATCACCAACCAGTGGCAGAGCTAGTGATTGGAGGGCCCAGTGCGATAATTTTATCTTTATTTTGAAATTAAAAGACGTTTGCTACTTAAGAGGAAAACTATGGCAAGTCTGGACAAGCTAGTATAAAGTAAAGATATTACAATATTACAATATTAACAATGGTCTACATAGTTAGAACTATGGTATTCCCAGTAGTCTGAGTGTCATAGAATTGATGCCTTTGTGGTGTTCGAGAAAATGACTTCCTTGGACCGCAAGAAGATCCAATCAATCAATACTACAGGAAATCAAGTCAAACTGTTTACTGGAAGGGTTGAGGCTAAAAGTCAAATATGTTGGCTATATTATGAGAAGCAAGGATCCACAAGAGAAGACTCTGTTGCTGAGGATGACAGAGGCGGAGATGGATAGATGAGATCATTGAAGCAATGAACATGAACTTGATGGAGTTTAGAGAGGCAGTGGCTGTTGGCTGTGCCTGGCATGCTGTAGTCCATAGACTCATGGAGAGTTGGACATGAATGAATGACTAAACAACAACCTGTGTGTATATATACATATATATATATATATATAGAGAGAGAGATATATATATATATATATACATATATACCGTATTGGTCCGAATATAAGCCGCACCTTTTTTCCGATTTTTGGGCTTCTGAGTTACAGGTGCAGCTTATATTCGCAACCGTAAAAGAGGCCAGGGGAGATATTCCAAGGGGGAGGAAGGAGAACGGGACGTCTGTAAAGCAATGAATTACATTAGAATTGTGCAACAGTCTCTTTTCTTGAGTGTAAGTGTACTATAGGTAAGTTGCGGCTTATATTGGGGTATTTTAAACTATATAGGTATTGAATACAGAGGAAGACAAACAGCAAAAACCCTCATTGAAACTGAGCCAATTGTATCAAAGAGGGAAAAAAATTAGTTCCTTCCTGACCCCATTAACTGGCGATCAGATTACTCCCTGGATTAATATTCTCCATTTAATGATACATTTAAATTGTACAACAAAAGCTCCTCCTCCTGTTAACATAAAACCTTAAATACAGTATATGCAATGAAACAACCGAGGACATTTTTTAAATAAATATTAACATAACAAACATTAACTTAATGTATTAACATTTAAACTTGAATTGTTACAAAATGCAAGAACAGTGTTTAGTGGGGCTAATCATACTAAATGGCAACTTCCAAGAAATTTGAATATGTTACTTTGTCTGTCTTTATTTATTTATTTTTTTGTTGAGCTCTTGTTGTTATGGTTGTATATGTTGAAAATGGCACATAGAGTTTCCTAAGTGAAATAGTGGTCCTCTAAAAAGAGACCGCCAGACATAAAAGTTTGTCTGTTCCCTGTGTTTTTTGCCATTTTATAATGTTTCTTAGGGAAATATTGGTCCTCGACAAAATTTGATGTCAGTAGGACTCTTTTTAATCGGAATAAAACCACTGTTCTCTATATTTGTATTGTTTTCTTGTAAATTTGTCCTTGAGGTGAAAGCATTTTTCTTTTTCCTTTTTTGTTTACATATCTTGTATTGTTATCCTTTTCTGAATTTTAGTTATAGTACCTCATAGTAGACAATGTTTTTTGTAAAAATGAGGCCAATTATCTAATAAATCACCATGACTTTTGTTGTTTTCAATGTAGACTTTAATAGCCTCTGGATTCTTGCATCTTGAAAATGCAACATACAGTTGGCCACATGTGCAAATACTGGTTCTTCTAAAAAGATACCCACAGATTTAAAAGTTTGTCATTGTGATTTATTAATGGTCATGGCAAATGCCATGATGATGGGAAATTGTCTCCTTGAAGTACAAAAGGGAGGCTACTTTCACTTGGTGCCAAATCTATTCTTGGTATGAAAACTCTTTCTCCTTTATGGGTACCAGTTAGAACTTCAGCATGTATGAAATGGTCCTTTAATTCTTGAACAATTAATCTTGTCCTATTATATAGGCCTTTTTTTCGGTTCATATTTCACAGTAACATGACAATTGCACCTTTCTTTAGCTTCAAAATGCGTGGTGGAATTCCAGAGGGAGTTAATTAATTAATGAATTCAGTTGAAAAGTTTGTCTGACTTTCTTTGTCATCACCAAGTACAGAATCAGCACTGTGATCATTTTTTTCTGTTGCATTTTTTTTTTATATTTCATTATTGAGAATCAATGCATCCTTATTTTGCATGTTAGTATTACTTTGTTTGCAAGCTCTGCATAATCCTCATTATTTATTGTATTTTGGAATATAGCAGACATGAGTTCCTGTTTGCAAATCATATGAGATGGAATTTTAATAGTATCATCTGGTAAATTTTGTATTTGCTCTGTATTTCCTTCTGCAATTTTAATGAGCCAATCAATGAATGCATTTTCTCCTTCTGATCTTATATTTTGTTCTAAATTGAGGCAAGTAAAGAGTTTCCATAGTGTACTTGACTTTATACATGTTGAGACAATGTCGGTTTAATTTCCATGTACAACAACACGTAATGTTTGTCTAAAATCTCCACCTAACAACATGACCTTTGCACCAAATGGCAAATTATTACCCATGACTTCACGCAACAAACGGTCAATACATTGTAGGGCATGGCATGACATTATTGTAGCTTCATCGATTATAATTAATTTACTTTTCTTAATTTTTTTGCTTTTAAAGATGTCATTCGAATATCCGACACTGATGTTTCCAGTATGGGAACTGGCAGTTCAAATCCACTATGCACAGTTCTTCCACCTTCTAACAAAAGTGCAGCAATTCCAGTGGCTGCAAATGGCAATGCTATTTGACCTTGTGCTCGAACAAACCTCATGAATAAATTATACAGGTAAGTTTTTCCTGATCTGCCAGGTCCATCTAGATAGAAATAATAATAATAATGTCATCCTCTAGAGCATTTTTTATGGCATTAAATGCTTGCAATTGTAATGTATTTAAAGTTACAATTCTTTCTTCTGTTCTTTGTTTTTGAAGCTGAGTGTCATTGTCTTCAAAGTTTATGTCGTCTATGAATCCTGGATCTGGCAGATCAAAACTTGCACAACTTAATCCATGAGAGAAAAAAATCTCTTGAATTTGAATTAATGCTCTTCATTGTGCAATAGGCCCATTGTATCGTTGCAAAAAGTCTTCAGACACATTTGTTTTAAATTTGTCCCACAAAGCTAATGCATTTGGAGCATTTGAGAAGATGCAAATGAATGCAAATTGTTCCCTCATTTGCTGTAGCATTTGACATAGTGCTCCTTCTTCTAGACATCTTTCCCATTCTGTATCATCAGCCAGGAAGTGTAAGTGTCGTCTAATGTTTCATAAACTATGCCATTAACAGTTCTCAAGTGTTCAAAACTTTGTGCACCAGGAACATTTAGAAGGAGTAAACGTAAGCAGAAACGTTCAAGGTCTCTTGGACTTACAGTGTAAATTCTTAGTATTATTTTCTTTCCATGGCTTTTTTGGTTTTCACCATAATCCATTAACGAAAACATAATGGTAGGGAATGTCAATATATAACAATTCCCTTGCTTCCAAGTTGTTCCAATTTAATTGAAACCACGCAATTAGTGTAGTATGTCGATGCTCACTTTGTACCAAAGCATTTCATTATTTTCCGGCATTGAAATAAACTAAGTGTCTTTGGGGCAAATGTACAGCTAATCGATATACTGCATGTGAGTATTGATGTCGCAAACATAAAACTTTCGGTTCGCGAAACGCGAACGTGAACCGTCGCAAATGATCGCAAACTGGCGAACCTGGGGAACCGCAATAGACTTCAATGGGCAGGCGGATTTTAAAACCCACAGGGACTCTTTCTGGCCACAATAGTGATGGAAAAGTTGTTTTAAGGGGACTAACACCTGGACTGTGGCATGCCGGAGGGGGATCCATGTCAAAACTCCCATGGAAAATTACATAGTTGATGCAGAGTCTGGTTTTAATCAATAAAGGGCATAAATAACCTAACATCCCCCTCCATCATCATCCTCCACTGTATCTCTTTACCCCCTCCCTCATCATCCTCCCCTGTGTCTCTTTCCCCCCTTCCTCATCACCCTCCCCCGTGTCTCATCCCCCCTCCCTCATCATCCTCCCACCTCCCTCATCATCCTCCCCTGTATCTCTTTACCCCCTCCCTCATTATCCTCCCCTGTGTCTCTTCCCCCCTCCATCATCATCCTCCCCTGTGTCTCTTTTCCCCCTCCCTCATCATCTTCCCCTGAGTCTCTTCCCCCCTCCCTCATCATCTTCCCCTGAGTCTCTTCCCCCCTCCCTCATCACCCTCCCCTGTATCTCTTTACCCCCTCCCTCATCATCCTCCCCTGTGTCTCTTCCCCCCTCCCTTATCATCCTCCCCCCTCCCTTGATGATAAGGGGGGGAAGAGACACAGGGATAAGTGTGAGGGGTGTTAGGGTAAGGGGTGTTAGGGATAAGGGTGAGGGGGTTAGGTGTTAGGGTGAGGGGGTGTTAGGGCTAAGTGTGAGGGTTGTTAGGGTGAGGGGTGTTAGGGATAAGTGTAAGGGGTGTTAGGGTGAGGCATGTTAGGAATAAGTGTGAGGGGTGTTAGGTCTTAGGGATAAGTGTGAGAATTTTAGGGTTAGGTGTTAGGTTGATGGGTGTTATGGATAAGTGTGAGGGGTGTTAGGGTTATGGTAAGGGGTGTTAGGGATAAGTGTGATGGTTGTTAGGGTAAGGGATGTTAGGGTTAGGTGTTAGGGTAAGGGCTGTTAGGGATAAGTGTAAGGGGGTATTAGGGTTAGGTGTTAGGGTGAGGGGTGTTAGGGATAAGTGTGAGGGGTGTTAGGGTTAGGGGTGTTAAGGATAAGTATGAGGGGTGTTAGGGTTAGGTGTTAGGGTGAGGTGTGTTAGGTATAAGTGTGGGGGGTGTTAGGGTGAGGGATGTTAGGGTTAGGTGTTAGGGTAAGGGCTGTTAGGGATAAGTGTAAGGGGGTATTAGGGTTAGGTGTTAGGGTGAGGGGTGTTAGGGATAAGTGTGGGGGTGTTAGGGTGAGGGATGTTAGGGTTAGGTGTTAGGGATAAGTGTGAGGGGTGTTAGGGTTAGGGTAAGGGGTGTTAGGGATAAGTGTGATGGGTGTTAGGGTAAGGGATGTTAGGGTTAGGTGTAAAGGTTAGGGCTGTTAGGGATAAGTGTAAGGGGGTATTAGGTTTAGGTGTTAGGGTGAGGGGTGTTAGGGATAAGTGTGGGGGGTGTTTTGGTGAGGGATGTTAGGGTTAGGTGTTAGGGATAAGTGTTAGGGGTGTTAGGGTTAGGGTAAGGGGTGTTAGGGATAAGTGTGAGGGGTGTTAGGGTTAGGATGAGGGGTGTTAGAGTTAGGTGTTAGGGTGAGGGGTGTTAGGGATAAGTGTGAGGGGTGTTAGGGTTAGGTGTTAAGGTGAGGGGTGTTAGGGATAAGTGTGGGGGGTGTTACAGTGAGGGATGTTAGGGTTAGGTGTTAGGGATAAGTGTGAGGGGTGTTAGGGTTAGGGTAAGGGGTGTTAGGGATAAGTGTGAGGGGTGTTAGGGTTAGGTGTTAGGGTGAGAGGTGTTAGGGATAAGTGTGGGGGGTGTTAGGGTGAGGGATGTTAGGGTTAGGTGTTAGGGATAAGTGTGAGGGGTGTTAGGGTTAGGGTAAGTGGTGTTAGGGATAAGTGTGAGGGTGGTTAGTGTTAGGGTGAGGGGTGTTAGGGATAAGTGTGAGGGGTGTTAGGGTAAGGGGTGTTAGGGATAAGTGTGAGGGGTGTTAGGGTTAAGGTGAGGGGTGTTAGGGATAAGTGTGAGGGGTGTTAGGGTTAGGTGTTAGGGTGAGGGGGTGTTAGGGATAAGTGTGATGGGTGTTAGGGTAAGGGATGTTAGGGTTAGGTGTTAGGGTAAGGGGTGTTAGGGATAAGTGTGGGGGGGTATTAGGGTTAGGTGTTAGGGTGAGGGGTGTTAAGGATAAGTGTAAGGGGTGTTAGGGTGAGGCATGTTAGGAATAAGTGTGAGGGGTGTTAGGTCTTAGGGATAAGTGTGAGGGGTGTAAGGGTTAGGTTGATGGGTGTTATGGATAAGTGTGAGGGGTGTTAGGGTTGGGTGCTAAGGTGAGGGGAGGATGATGATAAAGGGAGGAAGAGACACAGGGGTGTCCTTGCAGCAGAGATCAAAAAAATCCTTCCTGGACTGATTGCACACTGTGTACAGTAGCCTAGCTATGGTTTTCCCTATTGAAGCAGTATCACATACACTCAGCCTCCTCTCAGTAAGACTGCAAGTTAGTTATGATTCCAAAATGGCTGCTGTCCATGAGGTAGAAGGGTCTGGAAGGCAGGGTATGATGCTGATTGGCTGGAATGTGTCTGCTGACTGTGAGTTACAGGGTCAAAGTTTGCTCAATGATAAAGTATAGGGGGCGGATCGAACATTGCATATGTTCGCAGTTCGCCGCGAATGCGAAAATGCTATGTTCGCCGGAAACAGTCCGCCGGCGAACTATTCGCAACATCTCTACATGTGAGCGATCATGCATTTCCTCCACATAAAATGGGATTGAATCCATCTCGAATGGCAATTTGAGCCACTTTATACATCAATGTGACTGTGTAAATCATCATTACAATTCTTATCTGATTGTTCAGGAACATTTTCAAAATGCTTTTTTTTTTAGTTGCCTTCATGGGGTTGGATGTTAGTTTGTCAGCTGGTAGTCTTTTGCTTGCGAGTCTCTCCCGTCCTTTTTGTCGTCTAATTTCCTTGTGGTCTGGCATCTGATGATCTGTTCATGTTTTTTGACGTAGTCTATTTTGAAGTGTTTTCTTTTCCTGTTTCTTGTCAGTATCTGCCATATTAATCTGTAAATAAAATTAGTATATTAGTATTTTTTCTCCTTAGTTTATTTATTTGTTTTAACTACATTTTCTGTTATTTATTTATTTGTGCTATCCTGTTTTGTGTGCAGCACTGTTTGCATTATGAGGTTAGCTTCATGAGTTTGGACTTAGCAACTTAGTTAGGGCCCTATTAAATTCGAGCTGCGGATGAATTCGTATCTCGCAAAGGCCCATCGTAAGTCGATTTACGATATCCGAGTCGACTTGCGATTGACTTGCGATTGACTTGCGTAATTTCGGACTACTTTGCCGAGATTTGCCTCCGATAAGCGCTACGTAGTAAGTAGCGGACAAGAATTCCTTGCGTAGACGCTCGTATCTCGCAAATTCGCTAAGTGCACAAAAAACCCACGTAAAATGGTTTACGCATTACGTACAGACAACTTAAAAATCTAAAAGTGAGTTTAACAGAGGAAAAGCATGGAAGGCCATTACAATTGATTTAACCATCCCCTCCCCCCACCAAAGCCAAGGCATTATACAACCAATTAGTTGTTACATTTTGAATGAAAAGCCATGCTGCAGCTTACATAAACCAAAATTAAAGACACACTACCTGATTACATAAAAACACTAAAACATCCAGAAAATGCAATATTAACCCTGTTATTTTGTATACATGTTGCTCATCACATCTACATTTGGGAACACAAATATGGGGCACATGGAGAATGTGAATATGTCCTGTTCAGTCTTTCGGTCGGGTCCCACTCTGACCCTCTGGCACTGCTTTCTTACAAGTTTCCTATGCCGGTGAGACCGGAGTGGGTTGTCAGTTCCTTCCCCAGTGGTTTGGGATTTGGCCCTGCATTCAGCTTTCCCTCTCACCCCCACAATGACCCTTAATAAGATAGCTCACAGCTTCATTGAAATACACAATACCTCTTGTTTGGTCTTTCGGTCGGGTCCCACTCTGACCCTCTGGCACTGCTTTCTTACAAGGTTCCTATGCCGGTGAGACCGGAGTGGGTTGTCAGTTCCTTCCCCAGTGGTTTGGGATTTGGCCCTGCATTCAGCTTTCCCTCTCACCCCCACAATGACCCTTAATAAGATAGCTCACAGCTTCATTGAAATACACAATACCTCTTGTTTGGTCTTTCGGTCGGGTCCCACTCTGACCCTCTGGCACTGCTTTCTTACAAGTTTCCTATGCCGGTGAGACCGGAGTGGGGTTGTCAGTTCCTTCCCCAGTGGTTTGGGATTTGGCCCTGCATTCAGCTTTCCCTCTCACCCCCACAATGACCCTTAATAAGATAGCTCACAGCTTCATTGAAATACACAATACCTCTTGTTTGGTCTTTCGGTCGGGTCCCACTCTGACCCTCTGGCACTGCTTTCTTACAAGGTTCCTATGCCGGTGAGACCGGAGTGGGTTGTCAGTTCCTTCCCCAGTGGTTTGGGATTTGGCCCTGCATTCAGCTTTCCCTCTCACCCCCACAATGACCCTTAATAAGATAGCTCACAGCTTCATTGAAATACACAATACCTCTTGTTTGGTCTTTCGGTCGGGTCCCACTCTGACCCTCTGGCACTGCTTTCTTACAAGTTTCCTATGCCGGTGAGACCGGAGTGGGTTGTCAGTTCCTTCCCAGTGGTTTGGGATTTGGCCCTGCATTCAGCTTTCCCTCTCACCCCCACAATGACCCTTAATAAGATAGCTCACAGCTTCATTGAAATACACAATACCTCTTGTTTGGTCTTTCGGTCGGGTCCCACTCTGACCCTCTGGCACTGCTTTCTTACAAGGTTCCTATGCCGGTGAGACCGGAGTGGGTTGTCAGTTCCTTCCCCAGTGGTTTGGGATTTGGCCCTGCATTCAGCTTTCCCTCTCACCCCCACAATGACCCTTAATAAGATAGCTCACAGCTTCATTGAAATACACAATACCTCTTGTTTGGTCTTTCGGTCGGGTCCCACTCTGACCCTCTGGCACTGCTTTCTTACAAGGTTCCTATGCCGGTGAGACCGGAGTGGGTTGTCAGTTCCTTCCCCAGTGGTTTGGGATTTGGCCCTGCATTCAGCTTTCCCTCTCACCCCCACAATGACCCTTAATAAGATAGCTCACAGCTTCATTGAAATACACAATACCTCTTGTTTGGTCTTTCGGGTCGGGTCCCACTCTGACCCTCTGGCACTGCTTTCTTACAAGGTTCCTATGCCGGTGAGACCGGAGTGGGTTGTCAGTTCCTTCCCCAGTGGTTTGGGATTTGGCCCTGCATTCAGCTTTCCCTCTCACCCCCACAATGACCCTTAATAAGATAGCTCACAGCTTCATTGAAATACACAATACCTCTTGTTTGGTCTTTCGGTCGGGTCCCACTCTGACCCTCTGGCACTGCTTTCTTACAAGTTTCCTATGCCGGGTGAGACCGGAGTGGGGTTGTCAGTTCCTTCCCCAGTGGTTTTGGGATTTGGCCCTGCATTCAGCTTTCCCTCTCACCCCCACAATGACCCTTAATAAGATAGCTCACAGCTTCATTGAAATACACAATACCTCTTGTTTGGTCTTTCCGGTCGGGTCCCACTCTGACCCTCTGGCACTGCTTTCTTACAAGGTTCCTATGCCGGTGAGACCGGAGTGGGTTGTCAGTTCCTTCCCCAGTGGTTTGGGATTTGGCCCTGCATTCAGCTTTCCCTCTCACCCCCACAATGACCCTTAATAAGATAGCTCACAGCTTCATTGAAATACACAATACCTCTTGTTTGGTCTTTCGGTCGGGTCCCACTCTGACCCTCTGGCACTGCTTTCTTACAAGGTTCCTATGCCGGTGAGACCGGAGTGGGTTGTCAGTTCCTTCCCCAGTGGTTTGGGATTTGGCCCTGCATTCAGCTTTCCCTCTCACCCCACAATGACCCTTAATAAGATAGCTCACAGCTTCATTGAAATACACAATACCTCTTGTTTGGTCTTTCGGTCGGGTCCCACTCTGACCCTCTGGCACTGCTTTCTTACAAGGTTCCTATGCCGGTGAGGACCGGAGTGGGTTGTCAGTTCCTTCCCCAGTGGTTTGGGATTTGGCCCTGCATTCAGCTTTCCCTCTCACCCCCACAATGACCCTTAATAAGATAGCTCACAGCTTCATTGAAATACACAATACCTCTTGTTTGGTCTTTCGGTCGGGTCCCACTCTGACCCTCTGGCACTGCTTTCTTACAAGGTTCCTATGCCGGTGAGACCGGAGTGGGTTGTCAGTTCCTTCCCCCAGTGGTTTGGGATTTGGCCCTGCATTCAGCTTTCCCTCTCACCCCCACAATGACCCTTAATAAGATAGGCTCACAGCTTCATTGAAATACACAATACCTCTGTTTGGTCTTTCGGTCGGGTCCCACTCTGACCCTCTGGCACTGCTTTCTTACAAGGTTCCTATGCCGGTGAGACCGGAGGTGGGGTTGTCAGTTCCCTTCCCCAGTGGGTTGGGATTTGGCCCTGCATTCAGCTTTCCCTCTCACCCCCACAAGACCCTTAATAGATAGCTCACAGCTTCATTGAAATACACAATTACCTCTTGTTTGGTCTTCGTCGGGTCCCACTCTGACCCTTCTGGCACTGCTTTCTTACAAGGTTCCTATGCCGGTGAGACCGGAGTGGGTTGTCAGTTCCTTCCCCAGTGGTTTGGGATTTGGCCCTGCATTCAGCTTTCCCTCTCGACCCCACAATGACCCCTTAATAGATAGCTCACAGCTTCATTGGAAATACACAATACCTCTTGTTGGTCTTTTGGTCGGGTCCCACTCTGACCCTCTGGCACTGCTTTCTTACAAGGTTTCCTATGCCGGTGAGACCGAGTGGGTTGTCAGTTCCTTCCCCAGTGGTTTGGGATTTGGCCCTGCATTCAGCTTTCCCTCTCACCCCCACAATGACCCTTAATAAGATAAGCTCACAGCTTCATTTGAAATACACACAATACCTCTTGTTTGGTCTTTCGGTCGGGTCCCACTCTGACCCTCTGGCACTGCTTTCTTACAAGGTTCCTATGCCGGTGAGACCGGAGTGGGTTGTCAGTTCCTTCCCCAGTGGTTTGGGATTTGGCCCTGCATTCAGCTTTCCCTCTCACCCCCACAATGACCCTTAATAAGATAGCTCACAGCTTCATTGAAATACACAATACCTCTTGTTTGGTCTTTCGGTCGGGTCCCACTCTGACCCTCTGGCACTGCTTTCTTACAAGGTTCCTATGCCGGTGAGACCGGAGTGGGTTGTCAGTTCCTTCCCCAGTGGTTTGGGATTTGGCCCTGCATTCAGCTTTCCCTCTCACCCCCACAATGACCCTTAATAAGATAGCTCACAGCTTCATTGAAATACACAATACCTCTTGTTTGGTCTTTCGGTCGGGTCCCACTCTGACCCTCTGGCACTGCTTTCTTACAAGGTTCCTATGCCGGTGAGACCGGAGTGGGTTGTCAGTTCCTTTCCCCAGTGGTTTGGGATTTGGCCCTGCATTCAGCTTTCCCTCTCACCCCCACAATGACCCTTAATGAAGATAGCTCACAGCTTCATTGAAATACACAATACCTCTTGTTTGGTCTTTCGGTCGGGTCCCACTCTGACCCTCTGGCACTGCTTTCTTACAAGGTTCCTATGCCGGTGAGACCGGAGTGGGTTGTCAGTTCCTTCCCCAGTGGTTTGGGATTTGGCCCTGCATTCAGCTTTCCCTCTCACCCCCACAATGACCCTTAATAAGATAGCTCACAGCTTCATTGAAATACACAATACCTCTTGTTTGGTCTTTCGGTCGGGTCCCACTCTGACCCTCTGGCACTGCTTTCTTACAAGGTTCCTATGCCGGTGAGACCGGAGTGGGTTGTCAGTTCCTTCCCCAGTGGTTTGGGATTTGGCCCTGCATTCAGCTTTCCCTCTCACCCCCACAATGACCCTTAATGAGATAGCTCACAGCTTCATTGAAATACACAATACCTCTTGTTTGGTCTTTCGGTCGGGTCCCACTCTGACCCTCTGGCACTGCTTTCTTACAAGGTTCCTATGCCGGTGAGACCGGAGTGGGTTGTCAGTTCCTTCCCCAGTGGTTTGGTTTTGGCCCTGCATTCAGCTTTCCCTCTCACACCA
>JAPZIH010000153.1:0-38545 GCA_027410445.1 Discoglossus pictus | reverse complement strand
GACCCTTTGATGAAGATGTCACTGAACGTAGAAACACGTGTTAGGGGGCGTAACGCTGACGCCAGACGCATAGGACACAGTGCTGATGCGAATGCCAAGAAACTAGTAAGTGTTCATGTCCTAATGCCAGGGACATTGTCTAACTGGTGAATAGGTAGTGTGGGGGAAAGAGACCAAGCCTCTAACAAAAGGTCACAAAATGATATCTTACTAGCAATTAGGTGACACTCATACATTCCCTTGATATTATTCCAGCAAGTAATAGCATACGCTGGTCTGTATATGAAGTGCTAATGCTACAGTGCTATCCAGACTCTCACGATAAGGGTACATTCTTACCGTTTAAGATTAAACTATTTCCATTCAACGCTATTAGAATTTTTATCCCCTATTTAGTTACAGTGTGTCACTTATCCTCACATTTCCATTGCAATATATTTTTACTGAGAGAGAGATTTAGGGGCCAGATTTCTGCCTGTGCAATTATTATAAGGGATAGATACTGTTACTTCCCCAAATACCTATGGGAATCTAAAGGGCCATATCTCCAGTACTTTGTATATCACCATGGAGTAGTCTTCCTGGATTCAATACAGAGTGAATCCGGCACTGAGGTTTAGGCTGCTCCCTCTTACAATATTTATTTCCATCAGTTACTCAGATGCCATAAGAGGATTTACTTGACACCTATAACTTGTACCAATTATTTGGGGTACACAAACAGGGTGACAAATCCCTCTAGTAGCGTTATTACAAGTGCACTGTGATATTATTGTTCTTGGGGGTAATTGTCCCTATCGAAAAGAGAACATTTAATAACAAGCTATATATAGTTGAAAGCTTCGTTAGGTATCATAGAGAGCTTTGGATACCCACACTATTCTGTTCATATGTAAATATATAGCATTTCGTAATTAGAATATGTTTCTAAGTGAAATAATGAATTGCTATAGTTAACTAAGGAGAATTCGCTACATTGTTTTTAAATCTTTTTTAAAGTGATTTTAACCTTCTCCGTTGTCTGAGAATATAACAAGAAAATAAAGATAAAAATCACCCAGTTCACATTTTGTATATACAATTCAATAGTGTTATGCACTAATGGGAATCAGTTCCCCAAGAAAAATTTCATATGTGAGAGACAGAATAACAAACCCCCCCACCCCCCGAAGAAAAACGCATGTCAAAAAAGTTATAAATGGATTTGCATATGATAGGATCAGATTAGTGAGTAATCATGTATTCTGATGTGTGTATCAATTATATCTGAGTACCAAGATATAATGAGAGAAAATAATGCACAGAAGTCAGAGTGTCATCAGAATAATCTCTGAGTTTATATTTGGACGGTCTGTTCCTTATATAGTACAGTCACAGTTTATTAGCATAGTTGGAAATAGGGTTAAATACATATATGCAAGCAAGTGTCTTTTTATGTTAGACTCAGCAAAACCTTATCTAAAACCCCTGCTTGCTTCAGATACATTGTCTCAGTAGTATCTGAAGCAAAAAACAGGACATAGGATACAGATGTTTTAAAGAACATTAACGTAAACATTCTACAGATGACGCACTTAAACATTCTAGTGAGATAAGAAACATGCTGACATACTTTTTATAATCATGATATACTTAGCTAATTAATTTCTAAATGAAGAAATTAAAATACCTAACAATCCCTCCTCTTATAAATGTATTAGACCAAGGTCTTAAGGCAAGGTTCAGGTCATAGTCCTTTCTTTAGTGAAGAGTTGGGGTCTGGACCATCATGGTGCTTCTCTTAATCCACTTGTTTTTATACATCATCAATGTCATGATCAAGATAAGAATCAGATTCTCCTTGAGTGAGGGGTATCGTCTCTATTAGGTATTGTTGAGTTACTGCTTGGTCAACAACCTTATTCACCAATCCACGGATGCATGGTATCACACAGCATCCTAACAAAATGATCAGTGTTAGGACTGTGCCAACAGTGATCAATATCCCTCTGATGTAAGCTGCCCATTTACCAAAGGTGTCTTGGAGCCATTTAGACAGAGGATCATTAATACCGGAATTTTCTACTAGTTCATTTGACAGGCCAGTGAGGCCTTCCAGTGCTTTGGTCACAGATCCGTCTGGAGCTGTGTTGTTGGGTATGAAAGTGCATCAGGCAGTCCCAAACATTTTACATACCCCTCCTTCTTTCGCCAACAGCATGTCCAGAGCTATCCGGTTCTGCCAAGCCATCAGGCTAGTTCTATCCAGTTGCTCTGCCAAGCTTTGAACTGCATCTCTGGTATAATTTCCGAATCTCTGTTGATTATAGTAGATATAGTTGATCCAATCTACATTCTTATTTATAGTCACCCACCAGGAGATGATGGTTTCGAATCCAGCCGCCACTTGATTTCGGGCTTTAAACTCATCAGGTACTCCTCTCGGAATCCCAATAGAATCAATGTATATTCGGTCATCAAAGCTCCCCTTTGGAACTGACCTTCTGGCCCGCTTCAGGTTTTTTTCGGTTATCCACATCATACCAGCACTTCTATCAGGCAATATATAAACGGTTGAGCCAGTTGGATCAGGGTACATATTCCACCCCACAGTGAGGGTAATACTTGTCTCACTTGTTTACCTCCACAATACCACCAGATATCTGCTCGTCCAACTAAGTGGTTGGAAAACAATGTGTCTGGATATTCTTTACTGCCCACGTGTATAATGTCCGAACAATAAGGTGCTTGCCCAACACTTATTCTTGAGTTCTGTCCGGTACGGTTAAGCACGTAAATGACCCGGGTACATCATAAATTGGGGTGGTTGATCCTTGACACTGGTGGGTACAAATAGTGTAGAGCAGTACAATTGGATACTGGCGCTATTTGTTGGAACAACTGTAACATGCACTTCAGTCCCTTTTCATCATTCTGTTGGTTCAGTTTAAATGGTACCGTTGCCATTGATGGTCTGGCAGTGGAACATGCTATACAGTTACTCATTTCCATGGAGGCCGCTGTATACAGCATCCATTCCAACCAGATGTTTTTTTCTGCATACCCAGTCTCAATTTCAAAAGTGTCAATCAGGCGGTCAGGTTCCAAATAAATGACCTGTGAGGGCACAGTCCTATTCACAGGACTCACCTTGGTGAGATCAATAGTCTGTCTGGGCTCCTCTTTTTGCAGTACCTGAATATGCAAATATTCCATGTTGTTACCTCTGCCTGAGGTGTAGATTCCAAGAGTATATCTCCCCTCATCACACTTTTGTGGGTCCTGGAGGGTGATCCGGATGGGGTTGCATAGCTGATTTTGGCTGCAAGAGGATGGCTCCACACCCCGTGTCAGCTTTAAGCACCTCTTTGTACTTTTGCACTTCATGTGATTAGGTGGGGAGTAACCCCAGTCAGCTCCTGTATTCCATAAGGCCAGTTTCCAGCTAGGACATCTCTCATTTCCATACGGAGAGGCTATACACAAATATACTGGCGCTTTTCTCACCCCTCCACTACGTCCTCCTCCAGAAAGTCCACATCTTAGTACTTGACATAGGTCTATTTGGTTGGTTCCTATCTGCCCTTCCTTGAACACTAGGGTCACTTGGCCAGTTAAATTGACTTCCATCATGTCTCTTTTCATTCTGTGCATCCACATCTCTCCAATAGATTGCGTCTGGTTGCCTCTGGGTCTTGTTACTTCTTCCCATATGATTATGGGTGCTACTATGCAAAGAGTTATCAAGATGAGGCATGTCAGTGAGATTCTTAGGCCACACCAGTTAGGTCTTTTGAACAGGTGCCAGGACATTTTCTTGGGCCAGTTGAGAACCCCAAAAACCCGCACCATTCGGTTCTTCACTGGGTTTGAGACGAGTTTCCCCCCTTTGTAGCCCAGCCTGACTCGCAATGAGTCAGCTAGCAGGTTTTTAGGAATCAACTGGCTCAAGCTCTGGCACTTTTACTCTCTTGCAGTGAGTCAGGTGTATCCAGGTGGCTCGTTCGGCAACTTTCAAGGCAGTGGGTGTTGACAGCAGAACTTGGTACGGTCCTTCCCACCTGGCCGATGCCCAATTTTACGCTTGATTACTTTAATTAGGACCCACTGGCCTGGTTGTACCAAGCAGGGTCCCTGCTGTTGCTGTGGATGAGAGAGAGAGATGGAGGTAATATCTTTCTTACTTAACATTTTTCTCATATAGTCTGCTAAGTTTTCACTCATGTTCTCATCTTCTGAGATAAATGGTCTAAATTCTGGTAGTAGGAATGGTCTCCCATACAATATTTCAAACGGGGTTAACTTCTTCCTGCCTGGAAGCATGTGCATGTTTAGCATGACTAATGGTAAACAGTAAAGCCAATTTTCCCTGTCGCTGCCATCGTTTTCCTCAATTTATTTTTA
Organism: Discoglossus pictus; assembly: GCA_027410445.1. Lineage (NCBI taxonomy): Eukaryota > Metazoa > Chordata > Amphibia > Anura > Alytidae > Discoglossus > Discoglossus pictus. The sequence continues at coordinate 34,162 of JAPZIH010000153.1, read as the reverse complement.
ATGGTACCATTAGTTCTCTCCACTAATCCAGCTGACTGTGGGTGGTACGCACAGTGGTTTTTCAACTCTATGTGTAATGCTTTACTCAAGTGGTTGATAATTCTGTTCACAAAATGTGTGCCGTTATCGCTATATATTTTCTCTGGTATACCAAACCTAGGAATTATTTGTGTCACTAAGGTCTTAGCCACTGTGATTGCGTCAGGGTGTGCACATGGTTTCGTTTCCACCCACCTAGAGTATACATCAATTATCACTAGGCAATATTTCTTCCCTTCACACTTTGTTAGTTCAATGAAATCCATACATATTGTCTGGAAGGGTATGTTGGTTCTGGGAATGTGCCTCTTATGGGGTGATAGTTACCCTGAGGGTTGTGTTGTGCACAAACAAGGCACCCTGCACAAATTTTTTTAAAATAGGTGTTTAATCCATAGGCTGAAAATATTCTGCTGACCATGTCTACCATACTCCCTCTTGAGACATGACTAATGCCATGGCTCAACATAGCTGCATATCTGAATAGTGATTTTGGTAAAATTGGTTTCCCTTCTATACTCTCATAAATATTATCAGCATTCAGTTTACTCCCTTTCTTCAACCAGTATGTTTTTTTCCTGTGAGGGTGCATTTGCCTGTAGTTACTGTAGAATACTCTTGTCAATATGATTTACGAAATACACAGATGTGTAGCTGTGTAAGAGAAAAATGTGTATTTTTCCCGTTTGAGCCGCTTGCTTTGCAGCTGTATCTGCCCTGCCATTTCCTATTGAAATTGCGTCTGTGGTCGTGGTATGAGCCACACATTTACATACCGCAATCTTCAAGGGCAGTTGAATGGCTTCAAGTAACTGCAAAAGGAGTTGTTTATGAGTGACTTGCCTGCCAGTAGATGTGACCATACCTCTATTATTCCACAATTGTGCAAATATGTGCACAGTTGAGAATGCATATTGGCTGTCGGTGTATATATTTACTATTTGTCCCTTTCCTATTTTACAGGCTTCAGTAAGGGCCACGATCTCAGCTGCTTGTGCTGAAAAATGTGATGGAAGTTTTCCTGCTCTTATAGTTTCTTCTTGTGTTACTACTGCATATCCCGTTGCATTTGTACCATCTTTGTTTTTACTTGATGACCCATCTACAAACAGAGTTAGTGTAGCCTCGGTGTATGCAACATCTCTAAGGCCGTCTCTTGGTGAGACTTCTTTTTCTATGATTTCAGTACATGCATGTGGTGTGCCATCTTCCTGGATGGGAACTAACGTTGATGGGTTCAGTGTTGTGCACCTTTCTATGTGCAAGTGTGGTTGTGGACAGAAGTATAGTCATGCATGATAAGTGTCTTGAAGGGGAAAGGTATGAAACCTTATTTTGTAGTAGAATGACAGATACAGCATGTGGTACTCTTAGAGTCAAAGGGTGGAACAGGACTAAGGCTGCTGACGCCAGAACTGCCATGGAAGCCGCCACTACAGCCTGTACACAAACCGGAAGTCCCCTGGCTACAGGGTCCAACCTGGTTGAGTAAAAAGCCAAGGGTCGGTCTCGCAGGCCATGTTTCTGAGTCACAACGGAAGTCATATAGCCTCCCCTTGAGTCAACAGTTTGTACAAATGGCTTGCTGTAATCTGGCAATCCCAATACAGATGTTCCCACTACTGTGTTCTTAAGCTGAATGAATGCTGCTTCAGCTTCATGTGTCCACGCTACCTTTTCATTAGCTGACATTGATTGTGCATAAATAAGGTGTTGTATGGGCCCTGTAAGTTCTGCATAGTTGGGAATCCAACTCCTGCAGAAATTTACCATCCCTAAGAAAGACATAACTTGTCTCTTTGTGACCGGCTTAGGGGCTTCTAGTATGGCCCTTTTCCTAACTGGGTCTAGTGAGCGTCCCTTTCTGCTCACTAAGTATCCCAGGTACTTCACTTCTGATTTCCAGAGCTGTAATTTATCCCGACTAACCTTATGTCCCTCTTCTGCCAGGAATGTGAGTAAGGCTAGCGTGTCCTCCTGGCATATCTCCTCAGAAGGAGAGGCCACCAAGATATCGTCCACATACAGTAGTATTTGGCTTCTCCTTGGGGGCGTAAATTTCGCCAAATTTGAGGACATAGCTTGGGAAAATATAGTTGGACTTTCGGTGTATTCTTGAGCCAATCTTGTATATGTGTACCTCCTCCCCATATAGGTGAAGGCAAACCAATATTGGGAACCTTTATCTACTGGTATGGAGAAGAATGCATTGGCTAAGTCTACCACAGAAAAATGTGTGTTATCTGGCTGCATGTCATTTAGGAGTGTATGTGGATCTGGCACCGTGGGTGCTCGGGGAATTACAGCTTTGTTTACTGCTTGTAAATCCTGCACTAATCTCCAAGCTCCGGTAGCTTTCCTGACTGGGTAAAGTGGGGTGTTACATGGGGATCCTGGGCATTCTTTTATAATCCCTTTCTCAATCAAAACTTTTATAATAGGTTCTATGCCCTTCTCTGCTTCAGGTTTTAGAGGATACTGTCTCTGATGTGGCCGAAAAGTACTTTTTGGGGTGATTTTTACTGGCTCTACCCCCTTTATAAGGCCTACATCAGCGGGCCCTGTGGACCATAAGGTGTCCGGAAGGCTCTCTAATGCTACCTCCTGTTCCTGAGTGAACAGTATCTGTGTGTTGTGTCATGGTTCCTCTAACAGAAGAACTTTCTCCCACCTGGATGACTGTAAGTGTATTCCTTTCTTTGTCTCAGTTACCCAGTTCAGGCTTTTCCGATATATTTTTGTGCTCGGTGAGTACTGCACTCCGAGGTCATAGGGTAAGTACTCCATGGTGTTTTATCTGTCTGAGCCTCTTCTACCATCCCTCCTACCTGTACCCACCTTCCACCAGCTGGCATAGTCAGTGATATGTGTGGCACTGTGTGTCCTGCATAGAGTAACTGGTCTTGATTATTCAGTTTTACTCCCACCCCTGTATACCCATTTTCTGTCCAGTATATGTAATCCAAGGTTATTCTGGTATTGGTGTGTTTGAAAAATGTTTTTTCATAGTCCACATCCCTCCCCGATGTACTTTCAAATTTCATAGTGCAGTGTAATGACTCTGTGCTTTGTTTTACACTGGAAGATGGAGCTAGGTCATTAGTCATGGCTATCAAAGCGCTGGATACTTGTGCCGGCCCTTTTGACACCATGTCTAATGTGTAAAAGTAATGTGGTTCACCCATCCCCTGCACTACATTCACATCGACAGGTATGTCCCCCATGTATGCTTTCATGCCTTTCTCTGTGGGAACCACTCTAATGTTGTATTTCAGCATCAGATCTCTACCCAAGAGATTTATCGGGCATCTAGGGGAGAGTATAAAAGGATGCTCAAATGTTTGGCCATTGAACAATCTCCCTGTGAGTGGGCATGATATAGGTTCGCTATTTGTCTGTCCTGCTGCTGACCTAACCAGTATGTTTTGTGACGACGTGTAACTAGTCCATGTGCCATCATTGCTCAACACTGATTTACATGCTCCTGTATCGCATAAAAATGTTATCATTATCCCCTCTACATCTAGCTGCATGACTGGTTGTTCTTCTAAAGCCATTAAGTCTATACATGATTCTAAATTCAACACATCATTTTTTCCTGGCAATTTTGCATCATTATTACCATACTCATACAATTCAGATTCATGCAATTCTTGTTCAGCAAACATTTGTAAAGGAGGGGTACAACCTGGTTCTAGTCATTTGTCTGGTGGTCATCGTCATCCGCTCCCTCTTCCTCCTGGTACTTTCTGTTTCTGCAGTGACGTGCTAAGTGGCCGGCCTTGCCACACACGTAACAATTTCCATAAAATTTTCCTCTGTTTCCACCTCGACCTCGTCCACGTCCACCTCCTCTCCCTCCACGGTTTTGATTATTTCCACCATCACCAGAAAAGAAAGCAGAAGTTATAGGTTGCGCTTTCCCATCAACAGAAGTCATTAAATACACCTCCTTTGGTTTACTATCTTGCTTTTTCTGTTTCTTTTCTTTTGCTCTCTTACACTGCTCTTCTGCATGTTTAGCATATTCTATGGTTTCCCTAAGGGGACATGTTTTATAAGTAATTTGGTGTTGTATCACAAAGTCATTTATTTCTGGGTAACATCCCCTGAGAAAAGCGTTCTTTAGCTGCTGAGCATATGGACCAGCATCATCATATGGGTTAGGTCTGGCTACCCCGCTATGGCTGTCAAATACTACCCGCAACCTCCCCATATATTGTTCCACACTTTCATCATCTTTCTGTACACACTCATTTATCTTAGTCCAGTCTGCATGTTCCCTGTGTCTGTCAGCTATTCTGCCTATTAGAGCGTCTACTTGTTGGGTCAGTTCCTGTGATCCATAGCGCAATGGTTCCCCCCTTGGGTCCAGTGGATTCCAGTCACCTTCACTAAGGATCCAATCGGACCCTACTATCTGCCTCAGACATCTTTCAACCTCAACACCATTTAATTTAAAACTTTGCTGCAATCGCTGGAACTTAAGTCTGAAAATTCCCATATTGTCATTTGGGTGGGGGACTCCTTCTACAGCTCTCCTCACATCTGCATCCGTCCATGCCCGGTATACTAGCATTGTGGGTGGCAACACATTTCCCCCCTCTACAAGCTCTCCCCCTCTAGGATTGGGAACCTCAATTAAGGGATATAATGGCACAGATGTCATTCCCTTACCTCCATAATGATGATCTGGTGCCCGCCTGGTTCTGGCGGGCCGTCCTTCATAAGGTGGTGGTGTCGGAGGAGGTGGATTTGGAGCGGTGGCGGCAAGCAGGTATTTGCGGGCATCATCAAATTCGCCCTCTACATCATCACTATAAGTGACCATATTCCCAGGAGGTGGAGGGGCGGTCACTCGTGGAAGTCTTTTCTGTGTACACATAAACATATCCTCTTCCTCTTCCGAAGGAGAGAGGTATTTAACATTACATGTCCCTCCCCCCGTAGGCACCGTCATTGTCATACACATTTGCATTTTGTCATCTTCAACAATTTGTAGATTATTGACAGCATCCTCTGTTTCAATATGTTCAACATGTTTTTTCCTTAATCTTTATTTTACTTGCCCTGGTCCTATCTTTTTTACCTTTTTTATGTTTAATCGGTGGGTCCTGCGTGTGCTGTTTAATACAGCAACCGCAGGTTTGTCCCATTTGAAAAACAAAAAAAACAAAAACAAAAAAAACAAAACAAAAAAAACAAAAAACAAACAAAACAAAAACAAACAAAAAAAACTCAAATCTCACAGACTACAAGGACAGAGGGTAGGGTAGGAAGAGTGTGAAAACCTGTAGTGCTCAACCGCTACGGGTAATTATAAAAATCACTCGCACGTCTTACCAAAACACAGGCAAGTCACTGGCTAGCCCTGCGGTGGACGTCAGGTAGTGTGTGACAACTTCACTACTAAAAGGGTACAGAGAAGGAGAAAAGAGATATATTTAGCCCGTAGTGCTCAACCGCTACGGGTAATTATAAAAATCACCCGCACGTCTTACCAAAACACAGGCAAGTCACTGGCTAGCCCTGCGGTGGACTTCAGGTAGTGTGTGACAACTTCACTACTAAAAGGGTACAGAGAAGGAGAAAAGAGAAATATTTAGCCCGTAGTGCTCAACTGCCACAAATTTTGGTTTGTGCGTCTTCCATAAACACAGGCAAGTCACAGGAGTAGCCCTTCGGAGACCAGGTGGGTAATGCGTGACCACTCACTACCAAAAGTGGATAGTTTCAGGTAAGAATTAGGAGAACAACACAAAAGAATACATGTATAGATACATACACTCACAAGGACACAGAAATATACAGAATATTTACAGGTATATATAATAACCAAGAAACTGTGAGCCGTGTTACACCCCTTACAAACAGACATACACCCGGTACCGGTATTTAAATCATACAAAATGGTAACATGCACACACATACATATATTCTTGCAAGAGCTCATGTGAAAGTCAGACTCATTTACCCCTTTTTCATGGTAAGCATTCTCAATATTGTTACGTACGGAGAACTTATTTTATAGTCTTTTCCTCAGGATAATGACTCTTTTACCTCCCTATGGGTAAGTTCCAACCCTTCTACCTATTACTAGGCTAGAAACCTAGTTGTACAACTCTTTTACCTAATATCACCGTAAGGTAAGGACCTACAGAACATACACACAAATGCAAAATGCAACAGAAATTCAGATACTCACTGTCAGTTCGTTGCAAGCTGTGCCTTGTCATCCCCGGGAAAAACAAACACCTTGCCTCTGTGGTCCAACTGATCGTATATATCAGGCCTGAGGACTTTCTCAAGGTAAGGGAGTCCACAGCAACTTACCCCCCCCGTGCACGGTAAAAGGAGTTTTGCTCCGTCCGGGGAATGATAAGGGAAACAACCACCCCTCGAAGGACCAAAATGATAGGATGAGATTAGTGAGTAATCATGTATTCTGATGTGTGTATCAATTATATCTGAGTACCAAGATATAATGAGAGAAAATAATGCACAGAAGTCAGAGTGTCATCAGAATAATCTCTGAGTTTATATTTGGACGGTCTGTTCCTTATATAGTACAGTCACAGTTTATTAGCATAGTTGGAAATAGGGTTAAATACATATTTGCAAGCAAGTGTCTTTTTATGTTAGACTCAGCAAAACCTTATCTAAAACCCCTGCTTGCTTCAGATACATTGTCTCAGTAGTATCTGAAGCAAAAAACAGGACACAGGATACAGATGTTTTAAAGAACATTAACGTAAACATTCTACAGATGACGCACTTAAACATTCTAGTGAGATAAGAAACATGCTGACATACTTTTTATAATCATGATATACTTAGCTAATTAATTTCTAAATGAAGAAATTAAAATACCTAACAATCCCTCCTCTTATGAATGTATTAGACCAAGGTCTTAAGGCAAGGTTCAGGTCATAGTCCTTTCTTTACGTTTCTTGTAGTTGGCCACCAGGTTTGAACATAACAAAGTCGGAGGTGCTCATCAGAGAACGAACTAACCTTAATAGGTTAGTTCTATAGCCATGATAAGCCACTCTTAGAGCAACCCCTTTTAGCTCACTTGTTCCCTTCACAGGGAGAAATATCCTGTAGTATATCAGTCTGGTCCAACACGAAAGAGTGAACCAGCCCCGAAATACCAGGCAATTCTACCCTGAACAGGAGAAACAGCAAACACCAGACGCGTTTCGGGCTTTATGGGCCTCGTCAGTGAGGTGCAGTTGAACTCCCTAAGGCACACTGAGCAAGGGGTCCACGTCTGGAGTCCCCTATTACCTTTAGGGAGACTAAACCCTAAAGGTAATTTGCATATACAACATAACAAAGTCAGAGGTGCTCATCAGAGAACGAACTAACCTTAATAGGTTAGTTCTATAGCCATGATAAGCTACTCTGAGAGCAACCTCTTTTAGCTCACTTGTGCCCTTCACAGGGAGAAATATCCTGTAGTATATCAGTCTGGTCTCACTCAAAAGAGTGATCCAGCCCCGAAATACCAGGCAATTCTACCCTGAACAGGAGAAACAGCAAGCCCCAGATGCGTTTCGGCCTTTATGGGCCTCGTCAGTGAGGTGCAGCTGAACTCCCTAAGGCACAGTGATCAAGGGGTCCACGTCTGGAGTCCCCTATTACCTTTAGGGAGACTAAACCCTAAAGGTAATTTGCACACCAGGTTTGCACACATCTCAGGAGGGATTTTGTCCCACTCCTCTTTGCAGATCCTCTCCAAGGCCCTCATTCAATTGCAATTTGGCCAATTGAATAGGGCTCTAAATAAGCACATAGCATATTTTTTTTACAGAAGTTTTTAGTTAGTGAAGACCTTGCTTTTGGATAGAAGTTTACTAACTAAAAACTTCTGTAAAAAAACTATGCTATGTGCTTATTTAGAGCCCTATTCAATTGGCCAAATCGCAATTGAATGAGGGCCCAAGTCATTAATATTTTGAGGCTGATGTTTGCAACTCGAACCTTCAGCTCCCTCCACAGATTTTCTATGGGATTAAGGTAAGACCTTGCGGACGCTACGGGGTTTCAGTCCTTCACGGTATAGTGTGTCACCAATTGTTTTCTTAGTGACCATGATCCCAGCTGCCTTGAGATCATTAACAAGATCCTCCCGTATAGTTCTGGGCTGATTCCTCCCCGTTCTCATGATAATTGAAACTCCACACGGTAGGATCTGGCATGGAGCATCAGACCGAGGGATACTGGCAGTTATTTTGTGTTTCTTCCATTTGAGAATAATCGCACCAACTGTTGTCACCTTCTCACCAAGCTGCTTGGCGATGGTCTTGTAGCCCATTCCAGCCTTGTGTAGGTCTACAATCTTGTCCCTGACATCCTCGGAGAGCTTTTTGGTCTTGGCCATGGTGGAGAGTTTGGAATCTGATTGATTGCTTCTGTGGACAGGTGTACAGGTAACATGATTAGGAGAACTCCCTTTAAGAGAGTGCTCCTAATCTCAGCTCGTTACCTATAAAAGACACCTGGGAGTCAGAAATCTTGCTGCATGATAGGGGATCAAATACTTATTTCCCTTTTATTGACCTGCCATTAATTTATAACTTTTTTGACATGCATTTTTCTTGTTTTTTTGTCGTTATTCAGTCTCTCCCTGTTATAAAACACCTACCATTAAATTATAGACTGATCATTTCTTTTTCAGTGGACAAACGTTCAAAATCAGCAGGGTATCAAATACTTTTCCCCCTCACTTTACATCTCTTAATACCTTCCTAACAAGAACTTTGCAAAAGATAATCATACTTATACATAGAGCAATAAAAAAAAAATACATATTAAAATGCAATTATAATAGTCTGATATGATCCATGGGAAAATGGAAAAGTCTCTCAATAATGGAATCCATAACACAAAGTTCAAAGTCCAGATATTAGAGTCCGTTGAGTAAATGGTTTACAATAAATCCACGAAAATAAATGATCACCTGTTTGAGGAAATCCATATGACAAGGAAAGAGTACAATGCGGTGGATGAAAACGTCCACATATGCTGTTATATATACAGGCTCAGTCTTACACATGACACTTAGCCATGTACCTCTTTGTCCATACGGTAAACAGATGGATCAGTTACTTTTAAATGGTGAGATCATCTGGTCAAAGCAATAGACCATCATGTGCAGGTATTCAGGCACAATAGAAGGAGTATGTGGCTTTCTCACAGATCTTTACATACTTTCTCTTTGGCAGTAGATACATGCATTAGAGTTTGACCTTTCCCATTTTTCTTGGGTGCAGACAAGATTTTTGTCGGGGCTTAGTCTTTAGTCAGCAAACTCTGTATCTGTTTCTTCATCTGTTATTATCTGTAGTCATCAGGATAGGTAATTAGGTAATTTGTAGAAATTTTCTCTCATCATATATCAGGGCACGCTTGTCTTTTCTTTGTCTTCACCTCTCTCTCTCTCTCTCTCTCTCTCTCTCTATATATATATATATATGTATATATATATATATATATATATATATTTTTTTTTTTTTTACAAAAACTTTACACAAATATATTATTTTATATTCTTTATTTTTCTTACTGTTTTTTTGTAGACAATAATAATAATTAGGAGTCAGTCCAGTGGCAACCTCACTCACTGTACATCCTATCATATGTATGCAATACTGGAATAGATGATCCAGGGTCCATACCTCTGTGAGAGCAGTGAGCATGTTGCAGCTCTTAGTGATATTGATCCACTGGAAAAGGAGTTGGTGTTCACTGAGCACAGTTTAGCTGGGTCCAGCATGGAGGTGGGAGCTAGGGCTAGTCAGGATGTCTAGGGAGGTAACTAAGTTACAGTTAGAAGGGGAATCAGGGGGAACAGGAGGAGGCAGGCCAGTTCTGAGTTGGCAAACACCAACAGATTTGCCAGATTGAGTGAAACTGTTGGGGAAGTCCATTCAGGAATGGCAATGCCAGATAGAGCTGTTCCCTCTAACAGCCGGGAGAACAGTTCTACTGGAGGAGAGGGAGGGCAGAATAGGCAGAGCAACAGGCAGGTTTTGGTGGTAGGGGACTCTATTATTAGGAAGATAGACAGGGTTATTTGTCACCCAGATCCCAGCAATCGATCAGTTTGCTGTCTCCTGGGTGCTCAGGTTCGGCATGTTGTGGATCGTGTAGACAAATTATTGGCAGTGGCTGGAAATGAACCGGCGGTCTTGGTACATATTGGTACCAATGACAAAGTTAGTGGAAGATGGAGTGTCCTAAAGAATGATTTTAGAGAACTAGGTAATAAGCTGAAGGCAAGGACCTCAAAGGTAGTATTTTCTGAGATACTACCAGTGCCACGTGCTAGCCCAGGGAGGCAGAAAGAGCTTAGGGAGGTTAATGCATGGCTAAAGATGTGGTGCACTAAGGAGGGGTTTGGGTTTTTAAGGCACTGGGCTGACTTCTCACTTCGGGTACAATCTCTACAGCAGGGACGGATTGCACCTTAATGATGAGGGAGCTTTTGCGCTAGGGGATAGAATGGTAGAAAGGCTGGAGGAGTTTTTAAACTAGTAGGTGGGGGGGAGGGACTAGATATAAGTAATGGGGTAGAAAGTGTAGAGGGTATAAGGGATGAATTAACTCATAGGGGAGGAGATGGGGGATGGGTAGTATAGTCAATAGGGAGGTATTACTAAGTAACTCAAGCATAGTGGCAGGCACTTCAGAACTACAAACTCTCATAACATAAGGTGTATGCTTGCTAATGCCAGAAGCTTGCCAGGAAAAAATGGAAGAGTTAGAATTATTAGCAATTAATGAACAATGGGATTTAATAGGCATTACCGAAACGTGGTGGGATGAATCTCATGACTGGACTGTTAATCCCGACGGTTATAATCTATTTAGGAAAGATAGGGGCAATGATAAAACAGGAGGAGGGATTAGTCTGTATGTTAAGCCTGAATTTAAGCCGATAGTCAGAGAAGATATTTATGGCGGAACTAGTGATAATGTTGAATGTTTGTGGGTAGAGTTAAATAGCGGAGCAGCCAATTCCAAAAGAATATTAGTAGGAGTATGCTATAAACCCCAAATATAGCTAAAAGTGAGAAAATACAATTATTGTTACAGATTGGAAATGCAGCTAAGCACGGGCAAGTTCTAATAATGGGAGATTTTAATTACCCTGAAATAAACTGGATAAATGAGACCAGCAGTTCAGCTAAGGGGAGCAGGTTCTTGAGTACACTCAGGGATCATTATCTGGCCCAGGTTATACAAGAACCTACTAGAAATAAAGCTATCTTAGATTTACTCATCACAAATAATATTGATATTGTATCAAATGTTGAAATTGGGCAACCTTTGGGAAACAGTGATCACAACACAGTCTCATTTGAGATTGATTTAAAAAAAAAAAACATTTTAAGGGGGCCAACAAAAACTCTTAATTTTAAAAGGGCATATTTTAATGGTCTAAGGGCAGCAATACAAAGTATAGACTGGGACAGAGAACAGATAGGTAAAAATACTGATAGGTAAAAAATACAACATTTAAATCCTTACTAAATATACATACTTATCACCATATACCAAGTGGGAATAAAAGTAAAAGCAGTAAATCACATCCAATGTGGCTTAACAATGATGTAAATATCAAGTTACGGAGTAAAAAACAGGCATTTAAATTATACAAACAAGAGGGGACAGAGACTGCTTTACGGGAGTACAAGGAAAATAACAAGGCAGCAAAAGGGGCTATAAGACTGGCTAAAAAAGGAAATGAAAAAGTAATTGCAAAAGAGAGTAAGACTAACCCTAAAATATTTTTAAGTATATAAATGAGAAGAAGGCAAGGAAGGAAGCTATAGGAACATTACAATGTGAAACAGGCCGTAACCAGGAAAAGGCAGATGAGCTAAATAGGTTCTTTTCTTCGGTATACACAAGGGAGGTACCAGTGGTTGGGACACTGCAACATAATGGGGCTACACTACCTATGTCAAAATATTGGTTAACGCAGGAAGCAAATCAAAAGAGGATGAAAAAAAATAAATGGTTATATAGATATAGTATACTTCAAACACCATACAGACAATTACATACCGGTAATCATATTTTATTGATACATATTTAAAAGAAAAAATAAAATAAAAATAGCATAAAATACAAATATATACAGCTGCAACCTCAGATTTATATAATGAAATCTTACTTTGTAAATATAGCAAATAAATTCTTAATAGAAATTAATTACAAGTAGATTAGATATCATTCAAGATATTAGCACAACAATAAGGATATATCTTGCAGTAATGCACTGACATATACAGTTAGTTTATACATATGTTAAGATTGAGATCTTAAATTATACATTTTATCAACTATAAATAGTAGTACCACTATAAGTGTATGTAAACAAAATGTTATAAAGCACAATCAAAATGAAATATAATATAATCAGCTATAAGAAGAAAGTGCAAAAGAGTAATAAATAAAACTAGTAACAGAAATAGAAACAAAGGAAAAAAGGGGGTCAGTCCCTCCTGTGAAAATGCTACACAAATGTGAATGAACTGTGGGCCTATCACTTACCCCATAATTATCACTTACCCCATAGTACTAACTATCTACGCTATTTATCTCAATTTCTGACCCAAGGATGTTTCTATTAATATTTAATCTCCTAAATTAATTCAATAAAGTATATAGTAATAGCAAGTAAATATACCAAACTTTGTATTGTTGATTTAAGTCAAAGCCCAATATTACTTGAAATACAAATTATTCAATAAATATACATTTCTAGGAAACCATCCCAATGTATATACTCTCAAAAAATTATGAACAGAACAGAGGGACACACCCTCATATCTCTCTCAATTTCTCACAAGTTCTCACTGCACACGGTACAGACACTCCATTTATTTAAAAAAAAAAAAGCTTGACATAGATTTGCCTTTGAGCCAATCCACACGTCAAACCACTAGTAGAGAGACATTGAACTGAAAATTAAACAAAAAATTAATTTGCATAGTGAGGGAAAAAGAAACCTGATGGGGGATACCGAGCAGAGTACACCATCTACAGCCCACTGGAAGACAAATTCATCAAATTCCTCAGTGGGCAAAGTCAGGTGATAGTCTGCCCGGATACGGGCGCACATCGGTGCCTGGAACATGGCCTCTTGCCCTCGTCAGCTGGTAGGACCCGCCTCCCGATGGTATCGGGACAGGTCACGAGGGCAAGGGAGTGCACTGTATGGAGCACAAGAGAATACAAGCTTTTCCTTGGCATGCGTATGACAACCAATCAGAACGCTCATAGTCCAGAAGATCCCCGACTGGTGTGAACCATGCCTGACTAAGGCGGTGGATGATACTGGGGAACTGTAACAACGGAGCCCCTACTGCTGGATTATATAATAGCGGCTCCATAAATATTTCCTCCCCCAAAGGCACGCCTTGCCTGGTCACAGAGACCATGCTCCAGGCCTTGAGGGTTTCCTGGTAGTATGCCGGCAACACAGAGAGGTCTCTCCCAAACACCTCGGGCCTGAGAAGAAATAATTGCCGGCAACTGGCAATAAAAGCTGGATGCCAGTGCGCACCACTGCGGAGAGGGATCTGCAAATAGGTATCTCTGCAGGTACTGAAGGCGGAAGGTGGACAACTGGGAGCGCACACATAGCACTCTCTGCCCACCCTCCACCAAAGGCAGACTTGCCACACCCACATAGACCCAATGCCTTCCCATTCAGAGGAAATCTGACAAACTCCTCTGGATATTGCTGACAAAGTTGGAGGTCGGACTCAGACAAATCAGCCGGTGCCAGATCTGAGAAGCCACCAGATGATTTATCACTAGAGTCTGCCCCCTAAAGGAAAGCATTTTTGCTAGACCCCTCCATCGTCCCAGACACTGTCCTCTAGCTTCCTCCAGTTGTCTGGAACAGAAGCGTCCTCAGCGCACAGGTAGACCCCCAGATACTTCATGACATCTGTCTCCCACGAGATATTACAGAATGTGGGAGGCAAAGAGTCTACCTGTATAGAACCCTCAATAAGGCCTGTGCATTTGGACCAGTTGATCTGAGCAGAGGAGGCAGCTGAATATACCTCCTGGCACTGTTTTACAAGCTAAAGATCAACTGGGTCCTGGGCCACGAGGAGCACATCGTCAGCATAGGCTGAAAGGACGATCCGCTTGTCTGGCTCCCTAAGCACCAGCCCTGTGAGCCTTTTCCTCAATAAACAGAGATGGCCAGCGCATATAACTGTCCAGACAAGGGACATCCTTGATGTACCTCTCGTCCAAATACCAAAGGTGCTGTTAGGGACAAATTGATTTTAAGTAAGCACTCTGCAGAGGCGTACAGCATTCTTATAAAGCCCACAAATTAGGGGACAAAGCCGCACGCCTGCAGAGTGGCTATGAGGTAACCATGGTCCACCCTGTCAAATGCCTTCTCTTGATCTAGGGAGAGAAAGCAGTGATTAACCCCTTACCAGATACACACAGACGTACAGAGCAGTGATTAACCCCTTCCCTGATACACACAGACTTACAGAGCAGTGATTAACCCCTTCCCTGATACACACAGACTTACAGAGCAGTGATTAACCCCTTACCTGATACACACAGACTTACAGAGCAGTTATTAACCCCTTCCTGATACACACAGACTTGCCGAGCAGCGATTAACCCCTTCCCTGATACACACACAGACCTACAGAGCAGTGATTAACCCCTTCCATGATACACACAGACCTACAGAGCAGTGATTAACCCCTTCCTGATACACACACAGACCTACAGAGCAGTGATTAACCCCTTCCATGATACACACAGACCTACAGAGCAGCGATTAACCCCTTCCCTGATACAATAATGCAACAAGGAATGCTTAATTCCCAAGGTGTCTTCCACCCAAAATTGTATGTATTCTAGAACAGCAGGGACAAGTAATCTACACTAAAACAATGAAACTTTATTAAATCAAGGTCACAACGGCGGTAATAAAATAGGTTAAAAAATCCTGTATTAGTAGATCCAATTAAAAAGATAGGCTAGTCATGTGAAATATATTGCCATAAATGTATTATTAATCCCACATTGGAGTGGCAAATATTTCTCCCCTCTAAGTGTGTGTTAATATTTTGAGAGCTATCCAGTTCTTGCTTTACCATCCCAAATACACCTGTCTGATGGTAACCTGCTGGCTAAAGTACGATACTTCAGCCTGACAAGGAATCCAAAATATCACCCTAATGAAGTATAGCCATTCAGCTGCCAGAAATACTATATATTAAAGGTGGATCAAACATCTGATCTGTACTCCATTGTGTAAACCACGATCCCTGATACACAGACTTACAGAGCAATGATTAACCCTTTCCCTGATACACACAGGCTTGCAGAACAGTGGTTAACCCCATTTTCCTGATACACACAGACATACAGAGCAGTTATTAACCCCTTCCCTGATTCACAGATTTGCAGAGCAACAATTAATTTGTTATTATCTACAACACACAATTATTTTCTAATCTGGGCAGTCATTGCTTTGGACCTATCCTTCTTCACATTTGCATTTCTTTGGCAGCACTAACAGCTGCAGTTACATGAGCCATCCGGCAGAGGGCGCTGTAAATTTTCGGGCACCGTCATCTTTGTTGTAAAGCAAAGAACTATTCTCCCCTTCGACGTGGCGCAACTTGACGTCGTTGAGTCGACAGCGAGGCCATCGATATGTTTGGCGCGGGTACTCGGGCCCCCAGGGTCTCGGGCGTGCCTCTCATAGCTCAAGGCCTCGTCTGTCGGTGCGCCTTATACGAAAATCGGCAGCGCCATCTGATTTTGCGAAGGTGAAGAGAGAAATGAATGGGCCGGAGACCTACCCAGGCACCTGGGTTCGGTCCGTAGGGCCACGTGACCTTTGCAGGCCCGGGAGGATGTAAGAGAGGGAGTGGCTAGCTGGGGGGCAGAGCCATCAAGGTACTGGCGCCAAATCGGCCATTATGCACCCAGCTAGCCAAGAAATCAGATGTGTGTTTGGGCAGCCCCTTTTCTCAGGGTCATGGGGTCCCCAGGGTGGCTGCCCTTGTGGTAAGATGGTCATAGAGGCTGGAGGCAAAGGGGGGGTCTTCAAACTGTGTCCCTCCACTCTCCCCCGTGTGGGCAGTCTCGGGGCTGCCTTAGCCAGCCAAGTGGAGGGCTCATCGGCGGAGTGTGCTAGGGGCACAGGGGGACCCGGTGTTTGGGAAGCCCGCGCTGCTCGGCGGCACGTCAGTTCGCCGGGATGTTGTGGCGAGACCTATTGGTAGGTCCGGGGTTTGTCCCATGGGGGTGGGCCTGTGCCGGTGCGGGAGGCCGTTTCTCCTCGGGTTATGTCCGGTCCTGTGCATGCGGCCTCCGTCCAGGACGGAACGGACGCATGCCGGGGCAGTCTGCGAGTAGCAGGGTTGCATGGGGTATGCCGCTGGTGCCCACATTCGGCTGTAGGTGAGGTGGGGGAGCTTCTTGCATACCATCTCTTAGGCAGTCCATGGGGGAGCGCACATGCGGTATTCTCATGGGGTGCAATCTTTCAGTATAAATAATATGCAGTTTATGGAGATTTAAAATGTATACTGTATTATCTGTTTCCCCTGATGTTTAGGCTGAAGCTCCTCATATCCTAAGGCAAAGTGTGTAGCATAAGTTAATGCAGCAGCACGATATTTCATATAGTTAAAGATGGTTCTTCTCCTCTGTGCTGATCTTATAGGTTTACAATAATAGTTCTGTATCTTAATGTTCTGCTGTGGTAGCGCAATTGTTAATGCTTTACTGGCTTATGGCCATGCTATTTATGAGGAGGTTTGTGTGTGTGTGTGTGGGGGGGGGGGCATTATCTCACATCCCCCTGTTTTTAATGGGTAAGTTAGTTGTTAGCTCCTAGGTGTAGGGCAAGTAGATCTGGCCCACATATTCCCTTTCCTGACAGAATATCTTATGTATTAATAGGGCCCCAGTATGGGAGCGGGTAATTAGGCCATTTTTAGAGCAGCTTATGTGTTATTTATTGGCCTGGTTGGGCGTAGGGGATATCCGTTCCATGCCGATGATAAGCAGTATGCCTGAAACAGCCGTCATGGATAGGATTCCCAGATTGTGTAAATTTATCTGGCTTTGCATTAAAGCTGTGTAATACAGCAGGCATATGCTAAAAGCATGTTAGGTTAGTCTTCTTGTCAGGCTACATAGCCTGTTATACCACCCGTTTTAGCAACAGTACCGGATCTTCTCTTCGATCTGTAGTTGTGGTTTTCAATCCCTGTTTTCATATATATGTGGTCGGGGCTATATGCCGGTATATAATAGGCCTGTAGGAGAGTTTATCTTTTTCCTTTCGCCTGGACGGGGTTATCCCTGTTTTTCAGATGTCATCAAGGCCATAGGCCGCTATTATGTATTTAACTCGTTTTATAAGTATATATATATATATATATATATATATATATATTTTGTGCGACGTTGTTTTGTGTGTGTGGTGTTGCACTTTTATATGGGTGTGGGTATATATATTTGTATATCATATATATGGGTATGTAGGTGTTTAGATCTGCGTTTATATAGGTGCGTCTTGGTATGCGTATGCATATATCTTTGTATGTTTTGCGCTCTTTGTGCATGTAGTCCTAGCAGCATTGAGCAATTTTGTATTCATTTTTTTCATTAGCTGGTCAGTTCTGGTATGGTAGACCTGCTAGTATCCCTGGCTCTCCGTAGGCAATTGCCTCTTCCCATAGTATATCCACTGTGTATTCACAGGGTCCCAGCTCTATCGGTTCTGTGAGTTAGGCTAGGCGGTATTACGCTTATGATTTTGGGCAAGGTCGTATAAAAAATATATCTTCGAACCGGTTACTGGGAGTCTTCTTCCAATGTATTATCAGAACTGATTTTAGTGTTCGGTATTGTCAGTCTGTCCGGTTCTCCGGCTGCCTGAGCAGGCATGCATTTGTAGTTACCCACAGCAGACAGTCATGGTCTGTTAGCTAGACATGCAAGAACAGGGCAGCACCTCGGCAGGTGGTTTTACTAAGCATCCCAAGCCACCGTAGAGTGAGCGGGCGTTTCCCTTAGAAAAGTAGCTATGTATTCTTGGGGTTCGGCCTATAGGACTGGTTTTAGTCTGGTTGTTTCGCTCAGGAGGCTACCTGGCGCATTTATGTATTAGCCCCCAAAATATCAGTTGGTTGTGGAACACCCTCTCCTGTATAAGCACCACGGCAGTTGCCGAGGTATGACACGCAGTAGGGTAGTGTAGTTTGGGCAGAAGCCCATGAGTCACAGTAGGGTGCCCGTGGGTGTCATGCGGTTCCGATCAGCTAGGGTGTTTCTATTGCGGCATAGTTATCCCAGCATTGATATCGTGTACAAGGTTAAAAATGCAGTGGTACAGCACCAGGCGGGGTGACTGTGGGCCCTGCTAATTTGTCCTGGTTTTGAGCTAGTGGGTTTTTTATGAACATGTCGGGTTAGCCCGTTATCCTGTCTTATGCCGGGCACTTAGCCTGGAGGGGTGAAACAGCATTACGCATCTATAGGTTTCCCTTCACGGCGTATAACCTAATCCAAAGAAGGTTCGTTTTAAGAAGGTTTTATGTGCGGTCGGGCCCTCATTAGACAGGCCGGGCAGTGGCCCGTATCTGGCGCGGGGGGCGGATGCCGCTACATACTCAATGTAATTTTGATACTGGTCTATGAGTAGGTCCGGTTCATCAAGTTTAGTGTTACAGTCACGTGGTAGAATGCCACTGACCATCAGGGGGTAGACGGTTATCCATACACGAATGGTGTGTTTCAGTGTAGATTGGACTGGTCAGTCACCGCCTAAGGTTTTGCCTCGGCCCGTGGTAAGGGGACAGGCACGACATGCCAGATTTGGGGTGGTTTCTTCCGGTTTGGTTGGATGTCCCTCTGAGCATTGCATTATTACAGCCCATGGTGTCAGAGTTGGTTACGTTTGGGCGTAGTTACGGCAATGGAGTTTATCGTTAAAAGAATACTGGTAACAGGGCTCAATACAAGGGGTTGTCTGGGCCTGTTTAATGGTGCATGAGCAACGATTGGGAAGGACATTATGGTTTACCGGGCGGGCGCGAGGGTCCGTGAGTTGGACCCGGCAAGGTTGAGGTTTCTCGGTTAAGACCGGGAGGAGGATTCCCCGAAGGTGGGACGTCGGGTAAGAGCTGCAGCCTTTCAAAACGGGCCGGGCTGAGGGACCTGACGTAGGAGATATCGGAATGGCACGTGGAGCAAAGTGTCGCAGGCGGTATGGCGAAGGGATGGAAGGCAAGTTAATGCCTTTACCAAGGGCCGGAGATACCACTGTGGGGAAAGAGGTCTGTGGAAAGCACAAGGCTTTGTGGTTCTGTACAGCCATCTCTCCTTTTCGGCGGGTGAGCTGCTGGTGAGAGGGTGGCCTAAACAGACAAGGCGCTGGTGACCTCAAGTCTTTTGGTCGTGGGATCCTAAGGTGATCAGGTGGCCACGGGGGTCCGAGGGGAACCAGGTGGAAAAGGGAGGTAGTTACAGTGTCCGAGGTACACTGATAGCTCTCCTTTTGTGGTAATACGGTTCTTGGACCTCAACGCGTGAGTTGGTTGGTGTTGTTTCTTTACGGGGAAAATGTGGTTTCCAATGAAGATGATGTGCAACTTGGGATCAGAGCCGAGTACATTCTGTGGTGGAACATGGTACCCGCTGGCTTTGTGCAATGACTGAAGAGGTAACAGCCGACGGGCCGTTTTGCCCCGGGGCTTGGAGATGGGAAAATCGTAGTAATGGATGGAGATTTGGACATCGGACCAAACAGGCGCTTTGCCTCAGGTGCCGATTTATGGCCCAGCTTGGGCATGGGGCCCAGGTCAGATGGGGTAGTGGACATCGGACCAAACAGGCGCTTCGCCTTGGGTGCCGATCTATGGCCCAGCTCGGGAGTGTGGCACAGGTCAGATGTTATAGAGATGGTAATGTCATCAGTGGGATGAGGAGGTGGCGAAGGGCACTGGCGTCGCCTAACTTGGAAGTGCTCCATGTGGTGGTAACATCCCTGGTATACACCCGGGTAGAATCGAACTTGGTAACAGCTGCCAAAGGGGCTAGCTTAGAGGATCGGTTGGTGAAGGGTCGAGTAAGGCCCATAGGAAGGTAAATAGGCAAGTCTAGAAGTAGTTTGCTGGATTATTGATGAGCTAAGAGTTTTCGGGATTAACTATTCATGATTTAGCTGGTCGAGGTCATTAGGACCGGGAATTTTATAAATAGGGGCTAGGGAGGTAGTCGGCTGGCCATGGCGTTTTTGGGGGAGTCGTATGCCGCAAAGGTAGTCTGCGGCCTTCTCCGTGGCGGTGGTGAGGGGAGTCGCCGGGACAGTGGTAAATTGGGGGTGATCCTACCCTACGGGGGTACGGATGCTCCATCACGGTAGGCCCTGGACGAGGGTCAGGGCGCAGAGTGTACTGTCTCGGTCGGCAGGCTCCTCCCCTCTCTTTATGTTTATTTAAATAAATGGTATTGTTATTATTATGTGAATTTGGTTTTACCAATAAACGCTGTGGCCAGTATTCTCCCAACAAGTGGTTGTGTCAAATTATTTAATTAGAGTGCTTAGAGGCACCTGGGTTCGGTCCGTAGGGCCACGTGACCTTTGCAGGCCCGGGAGGATGTAAGAGAGGGAGTGGCTAGCTGGGGGGCAGAGCCATCAAGGTACTGGCGCCAAATCGGCCATTATGCCCCCAGCTAGCCAAGAAATCAGATCCCACCCACCCATCCCTAACATTGGGAGCATAGGTGTTAATTTATGGTAAATGTAAAATCATGTGTAAGGAAAATAAAGTATTATAATATGTCAAGTGTTTTAGTTTAATCTGTATTCGTCATTAACAGTTGTGATATGCCTTCAATTTTCAGCTTGATTTATGATGTGTCTGTATTTGTTGTTGTCACAGCAAGGCGGTGGTGAGGGGAGTCGCCGGAACAGTGGTAAATTGGGGGTGATCCTACCCTACGGGGGTACGGATGCTCCATCACGGTAGGCCCTGGACGAGGGTCAGGGCGCAGAGTGTACTGTCTCGGTCGGCAGGCTCCTCCCCTCTCTTTATGTTTATTTAAATAAATGGTATTGTTATTATTATGTGAATTTGGTTTTACCAATAAACGCTGTGGCCAGTATTCTCCCAACAAGTGGTTGTGTCAAATTATTTAATTAGAGTGCTTAGGAAGTGTTTGTGCCTAACAAATTATTCAGGGAGTAAGTTACACCCAAAGGGTTATACGGACATACCCACTGGGCCTTTCACAGGTCAGGACTATTGCTTTCTTTAAGCTGTTTATTTCAGCTGCTTTCTTAACAAAGAAAGGTTTTACAATCTAATGAGTTAGAAGCACTGTCAGGCTGCAGTGTATTCAATGCCTCCTTAGCACCCGTGAAAGCAGATCGACAGAAACAAAAATGGTGGCTCCCACCACAGCGCAATTGTATATACCAATACTTTAAAATTATTTATGTATTACTTGTTAACATATTTACTCATTATGAAGTGTAGTTTTCAAAAGAGCACACTGTAAATATGAGACTACGGTGGTCATTTAATGGTTAATGTCAGCGTGTACGTGTTATAAGAAGTGCTAATAGTGGGAACAACATATGATGCTCTCCTGTATCAGCTGACCAACTGTGTAGTCATGTGAAAAGGGGCATGTCATGTGACCAGGAAGTGAGTGAAGCCACTATGGGCAACCAGGAAGTGTTATGTGACCAGGACCTTTATGATAAAGTGATAGGCCAGGCCTTGTCATGTGACCAGAATGTAAGTGAAGCAGAAAGGGCAACAGGAAGAGAGAGGATCGACCCATATTATATAAATGGGCAAATAAGATCTTTTAACAATGAGCATACCTATCAGGTGAGAGATACGAAGATTCAGAAATATATTATTATTATTATAGTTCATTTATAACGCGCTGACATATTCCGTATCGCTGTACATAAGATCTATAAAATAGAATTTTCAATATGCAAATGCAATGTAAATTATATATATATATAAATGTATAATTTTAGATATGCATTTTTGGATATTTATAGGTGATATGTGTGTATTATTATATAGTTTTTTCTATATATTTACATATAATATACAGTTTTTAAACCTTTTATTTTTTTGTTTTTAGATATTTATCTTTGATAGGAGATAAGAGACAGCTATAAGACAGAAGAGACAGCCCCAAGGAAACGCTGCACTTTGTGACAAGAAGCACTCTCAGTATGGATGGCAGGATGAGCACCGGCTCCTGGATGCCTCTTACACTGGTTCTAGCAGTGGTGCTGGGCATAGGGTGGTGTGCACCTTATAAACAGGTATAGGAGAGAAGAGAGGCTGGCACTGCCTGTGTGTGAGAGGGAAAATGCTGCCACTGCCTGTGTATGAGGGGGGGGGGGGGGGTGCTGGCACTGCCTATGTATGAGAGGGGGAGGCTGGCACTGTCAGTGTATGTAAGGGGGATGCTGGCACTGCCTGTCTGTGTGTGTGAGGGTGGGTGCTGGCACTACCTGTGTATGAGAGGGGGATGCTGGTACTGTCAGTGTATGTAAGGGGGATGCTGGCACTGCCTGTCTGTGTGTGTGAGGGTGGGTGCTGGCACTACCTGTGTATGAGAGGGGGATGCTGGTACTGTCAGTGTATGTAAGGGGGATGCTGGCACTGCCTGTCTGTGTGTGTGAGGGTGGGTGCTGGCACTACCTGTGTATGAGAGGGGGATGCTGGTACTGTCAGTGTATGTAAGGGGGATGCTGGCACTGTCTGTCAGTGTGTGTGAGGGTGGGTGCTGGCACTACCTGTGTATGAGAGGGGGATGCTGGTACTGTCAGTGTATGTAAGGGGGAGGCTGGCACTGCCTGTGTGTGTGTGTGTGTGTGTGAGGGTGGGTGCTGGCCCTGCCTGTGTATGAGAGGGGGATGCTGGCACTGTCAGTGTATGTAAGGGGGAGGCTGGCACTGTCAGTGTATGTAAGGGGGAGGCTGGCACTGCCTGTCTGTGTGTGAGGGTGGGTGCTGGCACTACCTGTGTATGAGAGGGGGAGGCTGGCACTGCCTGTGTGTGTGAGGGTGGATGCTAGCACTGCCTGTGTTTGTGAGGGTGGGTGCTGGCCCTGCCTGTGTATGAGATGGGGGAGGCTGGCACTGCCTGTATTTGTGAGGGTGGGTGCTGGCACTGCCTGCGTATGAGGTGGGGGAGGCTGGCACTGCCTGCGTATGAGGCTGGCCCTGACTGTGTGTGTGTGAGAGGGTGGGTGCTGGCACTGCCTGTGTATGAGAGGGGGAGGCTGGCACTGCCTGTGTATGAGAAGGGTGGCTGGCACTGCCTGTGTGTGTGTGAGGGTGGGTGCTGGCACTGTCTGTGTGTGTGAGGGTGGGTGCTGGCACTGTCTGTGTGTGTGAGGGTGGGTGCTGGCACTGCCTGTGTATGAGAGGGGGAGGCTGGCACTGCCTGTGTATGAGAGGGGGAGGCTGGCACTGTCAGTGTATGTAAGGGGGAGGCTGGCACTGCCAGTTTGTGTGTGTGAGGGTGGGTGCTGGCACTGCCTGTGTATGAGAGGGGGATGCTGGCACTGTCAGTGTATGTAAGGTGGGGGAGGCTAGCACTGCCTGCGTATGAGGCTGGCCCTGACTGTGTGTGTGTGAGAGGGTGGGTGCTGGCACTGCCTGTGTATGAGAGGGGGAGGCTGGCACTTCCTGTCTTTGTGTGTGTGAGGGTGGGTGCTGGCACTACATGTATATGAGGGGGAGGTTGGCACTGCCCGTGTATGAGAGGGGGAGGCTGGCACTGCCTGTGTATGAGAAGGGTGCCTGGCACTGCCTGTGTGTGTTAGGGTGGGTGCTGGCACTGCCTGTGTGTGTTAGGGTGGGTGCTGGCACTGCCTCTGTATGAGAGGGGGATGCTGGCACGGCCTGTCTGTGTGAGGGTGGGTGCTGGCACTGCCTGTGTATAAGAGGGGGATGCTGGCACTGTCAGTGTATGTAAGGGGGAGTTTGGCACTGCCTGTCTGTGTGTGAGGGTGGGTGCTGGCACTACCTGTGTATGAGAGGGGGAGGCTGGCACTGCCTGTGTGTGTGAGGGTGGATGCTAGCACTGCCTGTGTTTGTGAGGGTGGGTGCTGGCACTTCCTGTGTGTGTGTGTGTGTGAGGGTGGGTGCTGGCACTACATGTATATGAGGGGGAGGTTGGCACCGCCTGTGTATGAGAGGGGGAGGCTGGCACTGCCTGTGTATGAGAAGGGTGGCTGGCACTGCCTGTGTGTGTGTGAGGGTGGGTGCTGGCACTACCTGTATATGAGGGGGAGGCTGGCATTGCCTGTGTATGAGAAGGAGAGGCTGGCCCTGCCTGTGTATGAGGGGGGAGGCTGACCCTAATTGTGTATGAGAGGGGGGGGGGGGGCTGGCACTGCCTGCCTGTGTGTGTGAGGGTGGGTGCTAGCACTACATGTATATGAGAGGGGGAGGCTGGCACTGCCTGTGTATGAGAGGAGGAGGAGGCTGGCACTGCCTGTGTGTGTGAGGGTGGGTGCTGGCACTGGCAGTGTATGAGAGGGGGAGGCTGGCACTGGCAGTGTATGAGGGGGGAGGCTGACCCTGACTGTGTATGAGAGGGGGAGGCTGGCACTGCCTGTGTGTGTGTGTGAGGGTGGGTGCTGGCACTACATGTATATGAGGGGGAGGTTGGCACCGCTTATGTATGAGAGGGGGAGGATAGCACTGCCTGTGTAAGAGAAGGGGAGACTGGCCCTGCCTGTGTATGAGGGGGGAGGCTGACCCTAACTGTGTATGAGAGGGGGAGGCTGGCGCTGCCTGTGTGTGTGTGAGGGTGGGTGCTGGCACTACATGTATATGAGAGGGGGAGGCTGGCACTGCCTGTGTATGAGAGGAGGAGGAGGCTGGCACTGCCTGTGTGTGTGAGGGTGGGTGCTGGCACTGGCAGTGTATGAGAGGGAGAGGCTGGCACTGCCTATGTATGAGAGGGGTAAGGGGGAGGCTGGCCCTGCCTGTGTATGAGAGAGGGAGGCTGGCCCTGCCTGTGTGTGTGAGGGTGGGTGCTGGCACTGCCTGTGTATGAGAGGGGAAGGCTGGCACTACCTGTGTATATGAGGGGGGGGGGGGCTGGCACTACCTGTGTATGAGAGGAGGAAGGGGGAGGCTGGCCGTGCCTGTGTATGAGAGCGGGAGGCTGGCACTGCCTGCGTGTGTGTGTGTGTGTGTGAATGCTGGCACTGGCTGTGTATGAGAGAGGGAGGCTGGCCCTGCCTGTGTGTGTAAGGGTGGGAGCTGGCACTGACTGTGTATGAGAGAGGGAGGCTGGCCCTGCCTGTGTGTGTAAGGGTGGGAGCTGGCACTGACTGTGTATGAGGGGGAGGCTGGCACTGGCATGGTATGAGAGGGGAAGGCTGGCACTAACTGTGTAAATGAGAGGGGTGCTGGCACTGCCTGTGTATGAAATGGGGAGGCTGGCCTTGCCTGTGTGTGTGGATGCTGGCACTGGCTGTGTATGAGAGGGGAGGCTGGCACTGCCTGTGTATGTGAGGGGGAGGCTGGCACTGCCTGTGTATGTGAGGGGGAGGCTGGCACTGCCTGTGTTTGTGAGGGGGAGGCTGGCACTGCCTGTGTGTGAGAGACTGGGAGGCTGGCCCTGTCTGTGTTAAGTATAGACAGGCACTGGATTTTTTTTTGTATGACCCTGGCACTGCCCACTCTTTTATTCCCCAGGTCGCTCCTCTGATCACCATGGAACAATTATTGTGGGTGAGCGGTCGTGTGATTGGAGAGGTGGACACTTACCGGATTCCACTTATCACTTATACCCCCCGTGGTCATCTCCTGGCATTTTCTGAGGCACGCAAACATTCAGCTTCCGACTTGGGAGCCAAATTCATCGCCATGCGACGATCACGAGACGGAGGTGGGTGGCACACATAGACATTGAAAATAAATTCTTACTCCACTCCTCTTATATACTTTTAATATGCTATAAGCAGTATAAGCAATCCATTTGCCCACCAAGCATGGGCTGTTCACCATGGGTCCGGGTGATTATTGCCAGTTATTGCGAATTACCTTTTTATATATTCCCCCACCATATTAAACCAAAGTCATCCTCTTGCACCACAGGGTACACCTGGGATACCACAACATTTATTATTGATGATGGTACTACTGATGATGGTCTGAGCCTTGGTGCGGTTGTGGTAGATGATGAGACGGGGGGCATCTTCCTAGTGTACACACTCTGCGCCCACTACCTCCGATGTGGTGTTTCCAGTGTGATGGTGACCAACAGTTCTGATGATGGTATGACCTGGAGTCATTCAAGGAATCTCTCACATGAGATTGGCACCAAAATGTTTTCACCAGGACCTGGTTATGGCATTCAGGTGAGTGAGAAGAGGGGTAAGGTTGTATGGAGAGAGAAGAGGGATACATGGAGAAGATAAAGCGTTTGCAGAAGAACGAACAATAAATAATAACAATAATATCTACCACCCATTAACCAGTAGTTCAGTCAATCATTTTACATTGAAGGTAGAGAGATAAGATGGTAAAGAGGTGTGGGGCAAAGGGGGTGTTGAAGTAACCATAGAAGTAATGGGAAATCAAGAGTTACCAAATCTTGGGGGTAGAAAGTGTTGATGAGTGAAGAAGAAAAAGAGAAAATGTATGGGTGTGAGAAGGAGAAAGTGAGGGAGAGGTTATATTCCCAATTTCTCTTCAACCCTACTCAATTTCTTCACCACCATTTTGGGGGTAGATCATGGCTTTACAAAGGATAGAATAAGACTATTATTCTCTTTAACAGAAAAAGTTTGAACCCAGGAAAGGAAGACTCATCGTCTGTGGTCATGGAACGATACCGGAAGATGGAGTCTTTTGTCTGTTGAGTGATGACCATGGGTCCACTTGGAGGAATGGGGGTAAATTGCAAGGCCTTCCTTATAACCAGCCAAAGAAGATGGGAGATTTTAATCCAGATGAGTGTCAGGTGAGAGGGGCATATAAAACCAGGGATATGGGTTGATTTATGATAACATGCCCCATGTTCTTCAACCTCTCCCGCTATTTCTCTTTGATGATCGTCGACATTACTTCTGGGTAAAGAAAGACAATCACTTGACATGAACATTTTTCTTGCCCACACTCTCTTTTTCATCTCTGTCCAATTGTTACCCGCCTCCATCCTATGTACCCTTATTTTCTTTTTAATTTCTAAGTTAATCCTTGTGTGGCTTCAGCTGTCCTACTATTTACTCCTCTTCCTTCTTTCCATCTCACATCTCAATTTCAATAACTTTTGCTTCCCACTAATTCTCCTTCTTTCTGTTGATTTGACCACAAATTGACATCCTCCAGCACCAATCCTTTTTTTTTCTTTTTTTTCTTTTACTTCTAATTCCATTTTTGTCCTCAATCATCCCACTTCTGACACCTTTATCCCAATGTTATCCATACATCTTTCTCCTTCCTTCTCAAAGGTACGTTTTCCACTGACCTTCCTTACACTCCTGCAGAAACAATTTTCTTTTTGTTACTCATTTCAATTTGCTCAGTTCAATATCTTCTGGCCCTCCAAGCAAAACTTTGAGAAGTATTTTATCGAAGAACCCCAGAAAGTAGTACCACCTATTCTAGTTTTACCATACTCTAATTTAGGTGGCTGACACTACTGTTTTTTTTTGGAACATGTAAGTGCAACCTACATTCTTACAAAATCAATGTCTGCCAAAGAGTTAAGGTCTATAGATGTAAGGTATTCACTGAGATTAACACTTTCATTACCAAATTTGTTTTGACGAGATGTTTTGCACAATGCATTTTCGTGACCTTAACACAGATCTCCACAACATTGTCCTATCTTTTGTTACCAAAACAGTTAACCACCATTGATAGTTAGCAGCAAGAGACTTAATGGTTGGTCTCATATATACTGGATTTGGGCATGCCAAGCGATTATCTTATAATCTACTTTCCATTTCCCTACTTTCAGTCTTTTACCCACCACCCCATTACTCATATGGTAGCCATCCTATATACAGTACTTGTCTGTCTTCCATTCCTGTATTCTTCCAACTCTCCATCTCCTCCTTTAACATTTAACCCTACTCCTCTAAAGTTCTCATTCTTATTTCCAAATTAACAACTACTATCTTTTTTTTTTCCACACAGCCCTATGAACTTCCAGACGGGTCAGTAATTATTAACACCCGAAACCAGAACTACTACCACTGCCGTTGCCGGATCGTGGTGACCTCTTACGATGGTTGTGATACTTTGCCACTGGAGAATGTCCGATTTGATGAAGGGCTAATTGACCCAGCTGTAGCTGCGGGGGCTTTATACAAAGGAGGGGTCGTCTATTTCACCAACCCAGCCAGCACAACCAAACGTGTGTATATTATTCGACATGCCTTTTCCTAATTCTCTCTCTCTTTCCTATTTTCTTCACCCTATTCTCTTACCATTCACTCTCCTCTACATTTCTCCATCAATTGGCCATTCATCATCCTCTCCCTCGCTTCTTCTTGTTCTCTTTTCAGGTGTTAACCTCACCATGCGTTGGAGTTACAGTTCTGGAAAAGTGTGGGAAGACGAATCGATTATAATCTGGCCACTGGCCAGCGGCTACTCTTCCCTCACCTCCCTCTCCAGCCACATGGCTGACCGCGAGAACATTTTTGTTATCTATGAAAAGGGGAAAGAAGACATTGCTGAGTCCATCTCGGTGGCCAAGATAAACATTTATGGACGAATATGACCAATGTACCTACTTTTTATCCTGAAGCCTACTCCAAAGTTGGAATAACTTTGACAATACCAAAGAAAATTCTATTCTCTCTTTC
Source organism: Discoglossus pictus (assembly GCA_027410445.1). Taxonomy (NCBI): domain Eukaryota; kingdom Metazoa; phylum Chordata; class Amphibia; order Anura; family Alytidae; genus Discoglossus; species Discoglossus pictus. The sequence goes on along the minus strand of JAPZIH010000153.1, from coordinate 5,215 downwards.
TCTCACTCCAAACTTTCCCCCAAAATCATGTAGATGCTAGAAGATGGAGATGATCCCATTTCTATTTTATTGAACTACTCTCATCTCCTTTTTCTACAAGCCGTTACCTACCTCTTTTTCTCTGAAACTCCATGTGTTATAAAGTTACATCACACCCTAACATATTTATTTTCTAACACCTAACCATGTTCTTTTTTTCTTCTATCTCAAATATTTTTCTCTGAACCTCAAAAGGTCTCCACTCTGCTACCACAAGCCTGATCCCTTAGCTACCTCCACCTCTGCTCTCACTCTACTACCCTAAGCTAACTTGGTCTTGGCTCACAACTGAGCCCAAGCTTCTTCTTTCTTCTGATCATCCACTCTTTTCTTACTCCAATTATGTTCTCTCTCCCAACTCTAGCCCTCTTTGCTCCTAAGCTCCACGTATTCTCTCCCTCCATTTAGTTGTTGATATGAAGATATCAAGTTATACATCTTCTTTCTCTCCTTCCTTATCTGACTATATGTCTCCATTACTTTCTCTCCATTTCTCTGTGTGCCTTACTATTCGGCCCCTTTCACACTCTCTCCCTGTCGCTCTAAGTGTGTATATCTAATTCTTTACTTAGTTCGGTCTCTCTCTGCACCTATATATCTCCATGTTAGTGTGTCCCTTTTTTTTTTTTCTCTGTCATGCTCCATAACTTATCTTATTTCTTACTCTTTCTTCTCTTCTCTCTTTCTGTCTTTTTCTTTTCTTTTCCCACTGTCCCTCTCCCCTTCTCTCTCTTCCCTCCCATCCATAATTTTCTCTCTCTTTGTTGTCTCCTCTCTCTCTGTCTCTCTCTACTTGCCTATCTCTTTGTTTGCTGTCTCTCTCTGCCTTTGTTTGTTGTCTCTTGCTCTCTCTTTCCCTTTGTTGCATCTTGCTGTCTCTCTTTGCTTGTGTGGCCCTTGTTTGATATGTGTCTTGACTATCTCTCTGTCCCTCTCTCCCCTCTTCCCCCGATCTTCCCTCTTTTTCTGTCTCTCTTCTACATATCTGTGGTTCTCACACAGACAAGCACAACTCTATAGTTAGCTCTTTTTGGTGCCAAATGGTGAATGTTGCATTACTAAGTTAACTGCACTTTAGCAAGAATTAAAAATGATGCGTCTTTCAGTTTTTGGAGCAGATGTCTCAATTATTATTTCTTTAAATACACAGCAGTGACCTCCCCTTCCTCTCAAAACTTCATCCAAGGAATGGAAGGAGGGGGATGAGGTGAGCTTTACATTGGATTAAAAAGTCAGTCTACATCCCAATCCCAAAACAGTCACTGTCAAAGAGTGCTCAAATGCAATCAAGGTAATGCTTAAGATCCTACAAGCTAGGGTCTAACAATATATGAGCCAGGAACTACAGATGTGCAAGCCGGGTGTAGCAGAGGAAGAGACACAAGATAAAATTGCCAATGTCCGCTGGATAATAGAGAAAACAAGAGTTCTGCTTTATAGACTATTCTAAAGCCTGTGACTGTGTGGATCACATCAAAATGTGGCAAGTTCTTAAAAAGATGGGAGTACCAGATGATCTCATCCTCCTCCTAAAGAATCTGTATGTTGACCAAGAAGCCACGCCCAGAACCGAACATGGGACAACAGAATGGTTCAAGATCAAAAAAGGAGCGCGACAAGGTTGTATATTGTCATCTTATTTTTTCAACTTATATGCAGAGTACATCATGCGTAAGGCTGGACTGGATGAATCCAAAGCCAGAATCAATATTGCTGGAAGGAATATAAACAACCTCAGATACGCTGATGATACTGCTCTGAAAGTGAGGAGGAACTAAAGGACTTCTTGATGAGGGTGAAAGAAGAGAGTGCAAACGCTGGCCTGCCGCTCAACATTTTAAAAAGGGAAAGATCATGCCAAACGTGAAACTTCTTAATCTACAGTTATCCTCTTTAACCTCCACACGCTTTCATAGCCCTGCAGAAACCCACACTCAGACTTTTTGCCAATTTTGTAGGGCTCATCAATTTGAGATTGGTTGTGATGACCCTGAAATTAGGCTGGAGGGAGTCCTCAGACCATACAGTAAGTTTGTCATGGTGGATAGAAAGATGACTGAAAAACCTCCCCCTGTACATACATCAAGGAACAAAATACAATGTCTATGAGTGGGTTTCTGGCACGTTAGCCTACTCCAAGGCTATGTTCTGAAGAATGACCCATACACCTAAATGGATCACATGTTAAGTAGGCTATAGGCACAAATGCGGTGGGCTTTGAACCTCATTTTCATATCACTACCCAAAATCCTTAGTGGCAATGTGAGTACTAAGAAATTGTTTGCGAAAATAGATCTCCTGTCCACCGTCGGATTGGAAGTGTATTCAAAATGGCATTTTCATTCCTTATTGGATAACCAGTGTATGTTATTCAATAAGCTTACCATCTGGCCTGAGGACTCTCTTCAGCCTAATTGAGCCTATATACTGTAAGTATCCTGAAGAGTAAGGCCCATACACCTCAATGGATCCCATGTTAACGGGGCTAGAGGCAAAAAAGTTGCGGGGAGAAACCTATTAAATTTAACTTATTTCCTTTTTAAAGGCCAGTTCTAGCTGCCACATTCACATTATGCATAAGTAACCTTTCTCTTTATTTACCCATCAGGAAGTTAACAGCAGATACCAAAATGGTAAATTCCAAAACAACACATTTGCATTTAAAAAGTAAGAGGCTTTATTTTTTTTAAACATAAGTATTATTTATTGTTTAATTATAAAGCAATAGCTCTGTATACAAGGAATAAATAAGGACATAGCTACCAGCAGAAAATAATCCAGAACCGTTGGAAATATTTGCCACATGTTAAATAAATAAATAAATTATATATATATATATATATATATATATATGTATATATATATATATATGTATATGTGTGTGTGTGTTTTAAATAAATATCGGTGCCCAGCATGCAGGTCAGGACCACTAGCAGGAAACCAGGAACACAGGATCAGCATAACCAGCGCTCTTTCAGTGTGCTTGAAAAGGCCAGTCCTATCTGCAGATCCAATCCGGTTCTTCAACCCCCTTCTCATAGAGTTGCAGCAAAGGTTCAGGATAGATGTGGTTAATAGCCCAGTTAAATAATAAATACCTTCCCTCTAAATGCAACACACCATGCACATGTGCCCCAAACAGAGCATATCCCTATTCCCTCAAAGAAACACACCATGTCTATGTATCCCAGAGAGAACATACCTTTAATGGTTAATTCACCTTTTTTATATCATTGTTTCATGGCAAACAAAAAAAAACAACTGTTTTAACGTGTCAGCACAAACCCCCTTTGACATATTTTAATGATCCTCTCATGGGTTATTCTGGCTTCAGACACATAGCCCTCCTGCTTACTCTGCCACCCGGTGCCAAGAAGTCTGGTGTTCTTCCATGGACAGTTGATCCCAAAAACAGAGTCCAGTACATGGGGTTATGTCCGTACACATTTGTTGTGGAGTTCAGGGGAGGCCCACCCTTGGCCCCAGAAGGATTGTGACACACACACACACATATATTATTATTATAGTTTATTTATAATGCGCCAACATATTCCATAGCTCTGTAAATAAATTAGGTTCAGATAGTGCTAAATACAGATTAACATTTAGCAAAGGAAGGAGGGCCCTGTCTTTGAGCTAGGAATCCAATGTCCATGGTGAATTCCTAAAGTACTTACAATCTAAGGGATAGTGAGTGGTAAAAAAGGGAGAGAGAGGTGATAGGTGTGTTAGGGTGGAAGGTGATACGCTTCTTTAAAGAGATGTGTTTTCAGTGAGGTTTTAAATATTTTGAGGCAAGGATTTCCAGAGACTTGGGGCAGCACGAGAAAAGTCCTGGAGGTGGGAGTGGGAGGAGGTGACAAGAGTTGTAGAAAGAAGAAGGTCATTAGCAGAACAAAGAGGGCGGGTGGGGGAGTATTTGGAGATGAGAGCAGAGATGTATGGGGGAGCGTTATTGTTGAGGGCTTTGTAAGTTAGGTTCATGATTTTAAATTTTATTCTTGAGTCTAAGGGAAACCAGTGGAGTGATTGACAGAGAGGTGATGCTGACAATGAACGTTGTACTGGAAGATGAGTCTAGCAGAGGCGTTCATAATGGATTGAAGTGGAGACAGTTGGGTGGTAAGTAGGCCAACAAGAAGCGAGTTGCAGTAGTCTAGTCGAGAGATGATGAGAGAGTGTATAAGGATTTTAGTTGTTTCTTGTGTAAGATAGTGACGAATTCTGGAGATGTTTTTTAGATGGAGAAGAATATATATATATATATATATATATATATATATATATATATATATATATATATATATGTGATCATACATGGAATAGCTAAAAGTGTGTGTGTAAATAAATACATATATATATATATATATATACTAGCGAATTGCCCGTCAAAAAATGACGGCAATCAAATCGTAAGTGAGCTAATGCTGTTTGGTGTGTAATACTAAAATATTATCAAAGTTTTTATTGTGCAAACTCTTTTATTTTGAGTGAAATCAAGGTGTGAGTTGCATTTTTGAGGTCCTGGATGCTCCCTGTTGCTGTAGGTAAGGTTTTTATGTATGTGCTGTGTGTATGTATTGTGGTTTTAATTTTGTAATGTTCGCGAGTTGCGTCCGAGTGTTGCGAGGCCGTAATGTGTGTGAACGTGTGTCGTATGTTGTTTGCGAGTGTCGTAATGTGTGTGTCGTGCTCTTTGCGTTGCGACATGAAGTTTGCGAGGGTCGCAGTTGCTGGTATGGAGTGCCTTCGGCGCTCCATGGCAGCAACTGAGGCCCTCGCCCAGTGCCCTCGCTTCGCGAGGGCCTTGGCCCGCTACGCGAGGCCCGCGGTTCGCTTCGCGAGGGCCGCGGGCTCGCTATGCGAGCCCGCAAGCGTTAGCAACGGCCCGTACGCTCACAACTATATATGTGATATATACACATATACACAGTATCTCACAAAAGTGAGTACACCCCTCACATTTTTGTAAATATTTTATTATATCTTTTCATGTGACAACACTGAAGAAATGACCCTCTGCTACAATGTATAACTTCTGTAAGTTATACATTGTACATTTCTGTCCCCTCAAAATAACACAACACACAGCCATTAATGTCTAAACCGTTGGCAACAAAAGGGAGTACACCCCTAAGTGGAAATGTCCAAATTGGGCCTCAGGTGTCAATATTTT
>JAPZIH010000152.1:0-38606 GCA_027410445.1 Discoglossus pictus | reverse complement strand
GTGTCTCTGTGTGTCCGGTATATTCAGGCTCTCTCAGTGTCTCTCTCTTCGGTCAGTGTCTCTATGTGTCCGGTATATTCAGGCTCTCTCAGTTTCTCTCTGGTCAGTGTCTCTGTGTGTCCGGTATATTCAGGCTCTCTCAGTTCTCTCTGGTCAGTGTCTCTTATGTCCGGTATATTCAGGCTCTCTCAGTGTCTCTTGGTCAGTGTCTCTGTGTTCCGATATATTCAGGCTCTCTCAGTGTCTCTCTGGTCAGTGTCTCTGTGTGTCCGGTATATTCAGGCTCTCTCAGTGTCTCTCTGGTCAGTGTCTCTATGTGTCCGTATATTCAGGCTCTCTCAGTGTCTCTCTGGTCAGTGTCTCTATGTGTCCGGTATATTCAGGCTCTCTCAGTGTCTCTCTGGTCAGTGTCTCTGTGTGTCCGGTATATTCAGGCTCTCTCAGTGTCTCTGGTCAGTGTCTCTGTGTGTCCGGTATATTCAGGCTCTCTCAGTGTCTCTCTGGTCAGTGTCTCTGTGTGTCCGGTATATTCAGGCTCTCTCAGTGTCTCTCTGGTCAGTGTCTCTGTGTGTCGGGTATATTCAGGCTCTCTGTCTCTCTCTGGTCAGTGTCTCTGTGGTCGGTATATTCAGGCTCTCTCAGTGTCTCTCTCTGGTCAGTGTCTCTGTGTGTCGGTATATTCAGGCTCTCAGTGTCTCTCTGGTCAGTGTCTCTGTGTGTCCGGTATATTCAGGCTCTCTCAGTGTCTCTCTGGTCAGTGTCTCTGTGTGTCCGGTATATTCAGGCTCTCTCAGTGTCTCTCTGGTCAGTGTCTCTGTGTGTCCGGTATATTCAGGCTCTCTCAGTGTCTCTCTGGTCAGTGTCTCTGTGTGTCCGGTATATTCAGGCTCTCTCAGTGTCTCTCTGGTCAGTGTCTCTGTGTGTCCGGTATATTCAGGCTCTCTCAGTGTCTCTCTGGTCAGTGTCTCTGTGTGTCCGGTATATTCAGGCTCTCTCAGTGTCTCTCTGGTCAGTGTCTCTGTGTGTCCGTATATTCAGGCTCTCTCAGTGTCTCTCTGGTCAGTGTCTCTGTGTGTCCGGTATATTCAGGCTCTCTCAGTGTCTCTCTGGTCAGTGTCTCTGTGTGTCCGGTATATTCAGGCTCTCTCAGTGTCTCTCTGGTCAGTGTCTCTGTGTGTCCGGTATATTCAGGCTCTCTCAGTGTCTCTCTCTGGTCAGTGTCTCTGTGTGTCCGGTATATTCAGGCTCTCTCAGTGTCTCTCTGGTCAGTGTCTCTGTGTGTCCGGTATATTCAGGCTCTCTCAGTGTCTCTCTCTGGTCAGTGTCTCTTTGTGTCCGGTATATTCAGGCTCTCTCAGTGTCTCTCTGGTCAGTGTCTCTGTGTGTCCGGTAATTCAGGCGCTCTCAGTGTCTCTCTGGTGAGTGTCTCTGTGTCCGGTATATTCAGGCTCTCTCAGTGTCTCTCTGGTCAGTGTCTCTGTGTGTCCGGTATATTCAGGCTCTCTCAGTGTCTCTGGTCAGTGTCTCTATGTGTCCGGTATATTCAGGCTCTCTCAGTGTCTCTCTGGTCAGTGTCTCTATGTGTCCGGTATATTCAGGCTCTCTCAGTGCTCTCTGGTCAGTGTCTCTATGTGTCCGGTAATATTCAGGCTCTCTCAGTGTCTCTCTGGTCAGTGTCTCTATGTGTCCGGTATATTCAGGCTCTCTCAGTGTCTCTCTGGTCAGTGTCTCTATGTGTCCGGTATATTCAGGCTCTCTCAGTGTCTCTCTGGTCAGTGTCTCTATGTGTCCGGTATATTCAGGCTCTCTCAGTGTCTCTCTGGTCAGTGTCTCTATGTGTCCGGTATATTCAGGCTCTCTCAGTCTCTCTCTGGTCAGTGTCTCTCTGTTCAGTGTCTCTATGTGTCCGTTATTCAGGCTCTCTCAGTGTCTCTCTGGTCAGTGTCTCTGTGTGTCCGGTATATTCAGGCTCTCTCAGTTCTCTCTGGTCAGTGTCTCTGTGTCCGGTATATTCAGGCTCTCTCAGTCTCTCTCTGGTCAGTGTCTCTCTGTTCAGTGTCTCTGTGTCCGGTATATTCAGGCTCTCTCAGTGTCTCTCTGGTCAGTGTCTCTGTGTGTCCGGTATATTCAGGCTCTCTCAGTGTCTCTCTGGTCAGTGTCTCTGTGTGTCCGGTATATTCAGGCTCTCTCAGTGTCTCTCTCTGGTCAGTGTCTCTGTGTGTCCGGTATATCAGGCTCTCTCAGTGTCTCTCTGGTCAGTGTCTCTGTGTGTCCGGTATATTCAGGCTCTCTCAGTGTCTCTCTGGTCAGTGTCTCTGTGTGTCCGGTATATTCAGGCTCTCTCAGTGTCTCTCTGGTCAGTGTCTCTGTGTGTCCGGTATATTCAGGCTCTCTCAGTGTCTCTCTGGTCAGTGTCTCTGTGTGTCCGGTATATTCAGGCTCTCTCAGTGTCTCTCTGGTCAGTGTCTCTATGTGTCCGGTATATTCAGGCTCTCTCAGTGTCTCTCTGGTCAGTGTCTATGTGTGTCCGGTATATTCAGGCTCTCTCAGTGTCTCTCTGGTCAGTGTCTCTGTGTGTCCGGTATATTCAGGCTCTCTCAGTGTCTCTCAGTGTCTCTTTGTGTCCGGTATATTCAGGCTCTCTCAGTGTCTCTCTGGTCAGTGTCTCTGTGTGTCCGGTATATTCAGGCTCTCTCAGTGTCTCTCTGGTCAGTGTCTCTGTGTGTCCGGTATATTCAGGCTCTCTCAGTGTCTCTCTGGTCAGTGTCTCTGTGTGTCCGGTATATTCAGGCACTCTCAGTGTCTCTCTGGTCAGTGTCTCTGTGTGTCCGGTATATTCAGGCTCTCTCAGTGTCTCTCTGGTCAGTGTCTCTGTGTGTCCGGTATATTCAGGCTCTCTCAGTGTCTCTCTGGTCAGTGTCTCTGTGTGTCCGGTATATTCAGGCTCTCTCAGTGTCTCTCTGGTCAGTGTCTCTTTGTGTCCGGTATATTCAGGCTCTCTCAGTGTCTCTCTGGTCAGTGTCTCTGTGTGTCCGGTATATTCAGGCTCTCTCAGTGTCTCTCTGGTCAGTGTCTCTGTGTGTCCGGTATATTCAGCTCTCTCAGTGTCTCTCTGGTCAGTGTCTCTGTGTCCGGTATATTCAGCTCTCTCAGTGTCTCTCTGGTCATGTCTCTGTGTGTCCGGTATATTCAGGTTCTCAGTCTCTCTCTGGTCAGTGTCTCTGTGTGTCCGGTATATTCAGGCTCTCTCAGTGTCCTCTCTGGTCAGTGTCTCTGTGTGTCCGGTATATTCAGGTCTCTCAGTGTCCTCTCTCTGGTCAGTGTCTCTATGTGTCCGGTATATTCAGGCTCTCTCAGTGTCTCTCTCGGTCAGTGTCTCTGTGTGTCCGGTATATTCAGGCTCTCTCAGTGTCTCTCTGGTCAGTGTCTCTGTGTCCGGTATATTCAGGCTCTCTCAGTGTCTCTCTCTGGTCATGTCTCTGTGTGTCCGGTATATTCAGGCTCTCTCAGTGTCTCTCTGGTCAGTGTCTCTGTGTGTCCGGTATATTCAGGCTCTCTCAGTCTCTCTCTGTGTCAGTGTCTCGTGTGTCCGGTATATTCAGGCTCTCTCAGTGTCTCTCTGGTCAGTGTCTCTGTGTGTCCGGTATATTCAGGCTCTCTCAGTGTCTCTCTGGTCAGTGTCTCTGTGTGTCCGGTATATTCAGGCTCTCTCAGTGTCTCTCTGGTCAGTGTCTCTGTGTCCGGTATATTCAGGCTCTCTCAGTGTCTCTCTGGTCAGTGTCTCTATGTGTCCGGTATATTCAGGCTCTCTCAGTGTCTCTCTGGTCAGTGTCTCTGTGTGTCCGGTATATTCAGGCTCTCTCAGTGTCTCTCTGGTCAGTGTCTCTATGTGTCCGGTATATTCAGGCTCTCTCAGTGTCTCTTGGTCAGTGTCTCTGTGTGTCCGGTATATTCAGGCTCTCTCAGTGTCTCTCTGGTCAGTGTCTCTGTGTGTCGGTATATTCAGGCTCTCTCAGTGTCTCTCTGGTCAGTGTCTCTGTGTGTCCGGTATATTCAGGCTCTCTCAGTGTCTCTCTGGTCAGTGTCTCTGTGTGTCCGGTATATTCAGGCTCTCTCAGTGTCTCTCTGGTCAGTGTCTCTGTGTCCGGTATATTCAGGCTCTCTCAGTGTCTCTCTGGTCAGTGTCTCTGTGTGTCCGGTATATTCAGGCTCTCTCAGTGTCTCTCTGGTCAGTGTCTCTGTGTGTCCGGTATATTCAGGCTCTCTCAGTGTCTCTCTGGTCAGTGTCTCTATGTGTCCGGTATATTCAGGCTCTCTCAGTGTCTCTCTGGTCAGTGTCTCTGTGTGTCCGGTATATTCAGGCTCTCTCAGTGTCTCTCTTGAGTGTCTCTGTGTGTCCGGTATATTCAGGCTCTCTCAGTGTCTCTCTGGTCAGTGTCTCTGTGTGTCCGGTATATTCAGGCTCTCTCAGTGTCTCTCTGGTCAGTGTCTCTGTGTGTCCGGTATATTCAGGCTCTCTCAGTGTCTCTCTGTCAGTGTCTCTGTGTGTCCGGTATATTCAGGCTCTCTCAGTGTCTCTCTGGTCAGTGTCTCTGTGTGTCCGGTATATTCAGGCTCTCTCAGTGTCTCTCTGGTCAGTGTCTCTGTGTGTCCGGTATATTCAGGCTCTCTCAGTGTCTCTCTCTGGTCAGTGTCTCTGTGTGTCCGGTATATTCAGGCTCTCTCAGTGTCTCTCTGGTCAGTGTCTCTGTGTGTCCGGTATATTCAGGCTCTCTCAGTGTCTCTCTCTGGTCAGTGTCTCTGTGTGTCCGGTATATTCAGGCTCTCTCAGTGTCTCTCTCTGGTCAGTGTCTCTGTGTGTCCGGTATATTCAGGCTCTCTCAGTGTCTCTCTGGTCAGTGTCTCTGTGTGTCCGGTATATTCAGGCTCTCTCAGTGTCTCTCTGGTCAGTGTCTCTGTGTGTCCGGTATATTCAGGCTCTCTCAGTGTCTCTCTGGTCAGTGTCTCTGTGTGTCCGGTATATTCAGGCTCTCTCAGTGTCTCTCTGGTCAGTGTCTCTGTGTGTCCGGTATATTCAGGCTCTCTCAGTGTCTCTCTGGTCAGTGTCTCTATGTGTCCGGTATATTCAGGCTCTCTCAGTGTCTCTCTGGTCAGTGTCTCTGTGTGTCCGGTATATTCAGGCTCTCTCAGTGTCTCTCTGGTCAGTGTCTCTGTGTGTCCGGTATATTCAGGCTCTCTCAGTGTCTCTCTGGTCAGTGTCTCTATGTGTCCGGTATATTCAGGCTCTCTCAGTGTCTCTCTGGTCAGTGTCTCTGTGTGTCCGGTATATTCAGGCTCTCTCTCTCTGTCTCTGGTCAGTGTCTCTGTGTCCGGTATATTCAGGCTCTCTCAGTGTCTCTCTGGTCAGTGTCTCTGTGTCCTATATTCTGTCTCTCTCAGTGTCTCTCTGGTCAGTGTCTCTGTGTGTCCGGTATATTCAGGCTCTCTCAGTGTCTCTCTGGTCAGTGTCTCTGTGTGTCCGGTATATTCAGGCTCTCTCAGTGTCTCTCTGGTCAGTGTCTCTGTGTGTCCGGTATATTCAGGTTCTCTCAGTGTCTCTCTGGTCAGTGTCTCTGTGTGTCCGGTATATTCAGGCTCTCTCAGTGTCTCTCTGGTCAGTGTCTCTGTGTGTCCGGTATATTCAGGCTCTCTCAGTGTCTCTCTGGTCAGTGTCTCTGTGTGTCCGGTATATTCAGGCTCTCTCAGTGTCTCTCTGGTCAGTGTCTCTGTGTGTCCGGTATATTCAGGCTCTCTCAGTGTCTCTCTGGTCAGTGTCTCTGTGTGTCCGGTATATTCAGGCTCTCTCAGTGTCTCTCTGGTCAGTGTCTCTGTGTCCGGTATATTCAGGCTCTCTCAGTGTCTCTCTGGTCAGTGTCTCTCTGTGTCCGGTATATTCAGGCTCTCTCAGTGTCTCTCTGGTCAGTGTCTCTGTGTGTCCGGTATATTCAGGCTCTCTCAGTGTCTCTCTGGTCAGTGTCTCTGTGTGTCCGGTATATTCAGGCTCTCTCAGTGTCTCTCTGGTCAGTGTCTCTGTGTGTCCGGTATATTCAGGCTCTCTCAGTGTCTCTCTGGTCAGTGTCTCTGTGTGTCCGGTATATTCAGGCTCTCTCAGTGTCTCTCTGGTCAGTGTCTCTGTGTGTCCGGTATATTCAGGCTCTCTCAGTGTCTCTCTGGTCAGTGTCTCTGTGTCCGGTATATTCAGGCTCTCTCAGTGTCTCTCTGGTCAGTGTCTCTGTGTGTCCGGTATATTCAGGCTCTCTCAGTGTCTCTCTGGTCAGTGTCTCTGTGTGTCCGGTATATTCAGGCTCTCTCAGCTCTCTGGTCAGTGTCTCTGTGTGTCAGGTATATTCAGGCCTCTCAGTGCTCTCTGGTCAGTGTCTCTGTGTGTCCGGTATATTCAGGCTCTCTCAGTGTCTCTCTGGTCAGTGTCTCTGTGTGTCCGGTATATTCAGGCTCTCTCAGTGTCTCTCTGGTCAGTGTCTCTATGTGTCCGGTATATTCAGGCTCTCTCAGTCTCTCTCTGGTCAGTGTCTCTGTGTGTCCGGTATATTCAGGCTCTCTCAGTGTCTCTCTGGTCAGTGTCTCTGTGTGTCCGGTATATTCAGGCTCTCTCAGTGTCTCTCTGGTCAGTGTCTCTGTGTGTCCGGTATATTCAGGCTCTCTCAGTGTCTCTCTGGTCAGTGTCTCTGTGTGTCCGGTATATTCAGGCTCTCTCAGTGTCTCTCTGGTCAGTGTCTCTATGTGTCCGGTATATTCAGGCTCTCTCAGTGTCTCTCTGGTCAGTGTCTCTGTGTGTCCGGTATATTCAGGCTCTCTCAGTGTCTCTCTGGTCAGTGTCTCTGTGTGTCCGGTATATTCAGGCTCTCTCAGTGTCTCTCTGGTCAGTGTCTCTATGTGTCCGGTATATTCAGGCTCTCTCAGTGTCTCTCTGGTCAGTGTCTCTGTGTGTCCGGTATATTCAGGCTCTCTCAGTGTCTCTCTGGTCAGTGTCTCTGTGTGTCCGGTATATTCAGGCTCTCTCAGTGTCTCTCTGGTCAGTGTCTCTGTGTGTCCGGTATATTCAGGCTCTCTCAGTGTCTCTCTGGTCAGTGTCTCTGTGTGTCCGGTATATTCAGGCTCTCTCAGTGTCTCTCTGGTCAGTGTCTCTGTGTGTCCGGTATATTCAGGCTCTCTCAGTGTCTCTCTGGTCAGTGTCTCTGTGTGTCCGGTATATTCAGGCTCTCTCAGTGTCTCTCTGGTCAGTGTCTCTGTGTGTCCGGTATATTCAGGCTCTCTCAGTGTCTCTCTGGTCAGTGTCTCTTGTGTCCTATATTCAGGCTCTCTCAGTGTCTCTCTGGTCAGTGTCTCTGTGTGTCCGGTATATTCAGGCTCTCTCAGTGTCTCTCTGGTCAGTGTCTCTGTGTGTCCGGTATATTCAGGCTCTCTCAGTGTCTCTCTGGTCAGTGTCTCTATGTGTCCGGTATATTCAGGCTCTCTCAGTGTCTCTCTGGTCAGTGTCTCTATGTGTCCGGTATATTCAGGCTCTCTCAGTGTCTCTCTGGTCAGTGTCTCTTGTGTCCGGTATATTCAGGCTCTCTCAGTGTCTCTCTGGTCAGTGTCTCTGTGTCCGGTATATTCAGGCTCTCTCAGTGTCTCTCTGGTCAGTGTCTCTGTGTGTCCGGTATATTCAGGCTCTCTCAGTCTCTCTCTGGTCAGTGTCTCTGTGTGTCCGGTATATTCAGGCTCTCTCAGTGTCTCTCTGGTCAGTGTCTCTGTGTCCGGTATATTCAGGCTCTCTCAGTGTCTCTCTCTGGTCAGTGTCTCTGTGTGTCCGGTATATTCAGGCTCTCTCAGTGTCTCTGGTCAGTGTCTCTGTGTGTCCGGTATATTCAGGCTCTCTCAGTGTCTCTCTGGTCAGTGTCTCTGTGTGTCCGGTATATTCAGGCTCTCTCAGTGTCTCTCTGGTCAGTGTCTCTGTGTGTCCGGTATATTCAGGCTCTCTCAGTGTCTCTCTGGTCAGTGTCCTGTGTGTCCGGTATATTCAGGCTCTCTCAGTGTCTCTCTGGTCAGTGTCTCTGTGTGTCCGGTATATTCAGGCTCTCTCAGTGTCTCTCTGGTCAGTGTCTCTGTGTGTCCGGTATATTCAGGCTCTCTCAGTGTCTCTCTGGTCAGTGTCTCTGTGTGTCCGGTATATTCAGGCTCTCTCAGTCTCTCTCTGGTCAGTGTCTCTGTGTGTCCGGTATATTCAGGCTCTCTCAGTGTCTCTCTGGTCAGTGTCTCTATGTGTCCGGTATATTCAGGCTCTCTCAGTGTCTCTCTGGTCAGTGTCTCTGTGTGTCCGGTATATTCAGGCTCTCTCAGTGTCTCTCTGGTCAGTGTCTCTGTGTGTCCGGTATATTCAGGGTCTCTCAGTGTCTCTCTGGTCAGTGTCTCTGTGTGTCCGGTATATTCAGGCTCTCTCAGTGTCTCTCTGGTCAGTGTCTCTGTGTGTCCGGTATATTCAGGCTCTCTCAGTGTCTCTCTGGTCAGTGTCTCTGTGTGTCCGGTATATTCAGGCTCTCTCAGTGTCTCTCTCTGGTCAGTGTCTCTATGTGTCCGGTATATTCAGGCTCTCTCAGTGTCTCTCTGGTCAGTGTCTCTGTGTGTCCGGTATATTCAGGCTCTCTCAGTGTCTCTCTGGTCAGTGTCTCTGTGTGTCCGGTATATTTCAGGCTCTCGTCAGTGTCTCTCTGGTCAGTTGTACCTCTGTGTGTCCGGTATAGTTTCAGGCTCTCCTCAGTGTCTCTCTGGTCAGGTGTCTCTGTGTGTCCCGGTATATTCAGGCTCTCTCAGTGTCTCTCTGGTCAGTGTCTCTATGTGTCCGGTAGTATTTTCAGGGGCTCTCTCAGTGTCTCTTCTGGTCAGTGTCTCTGTGTGTCCCGGTATAGTTCAGTCTCTCTCCAGTGTCTCTCTGGGTCATGTGTCTCTGTGTGGTCCGTATATTATTCAGGATCTCTTCAGTGTCTCTCTGGTCAGTGTCTCTGTGTGTCCGGTATATTCAGGCTCTCTCAGTCTCTCTGGTCAGTGTCTCTGTGTGTCCGGTATATTCAGGCTCTCTCAGTGTCTCTCTGGTCAGTGTCTCTGTGTGTCCGGTATATTCAGGCTCTCTCAGTGTCTCTCTGGTCAGTGTCTCTGTGTGTCCGGTATATTCAGGCTCTCTCAGTGTCTCTCTGGTCAGTGTCTCTGTGTGTCCGGTATATTCAGGCTCTCTCAGTGTCTCTCTGGTCAGTGTCTCTGTGTCCGGTATATTCAGGCTCTCTCAGTGTCTCTCTGGTCAGTGTCTCTGTGTGTCCGGTATATTCAGGCTCTCTCAGTGTCTCTCTGGTCAGTGTCTATTGTGTCCGGTATATTCAGGCTCTCTCAGTGTCTCTCTGGTCAGTGTCTCTGTGTGTCCGGTATATTCAGGCTCTCTCAGTGTCTCTCTGGTCAGTGTCTCTGTGTGTCCGGTATATTCAGGCTCTCTCAGTGTCTCTCTGGTCAGTGTCTCTGTGTGTCCGGTATATTCAGTCTCTCTCAGTGTCTCTCTGGTCAGTGTCTCTGTGTGTCCGGTATATTCAGGCTCTCTCAGTGTCTCTCTGGTCAGTGTCTCTGTGTCGGTATATTCAGGCTCTCTCAGTGTCTCTCTGGTCAGTGTCTCTGTGTGTCCGGTATATTCAGGCTCTCTCAGTGTCTCTCTGGTCAGTGTCTCTGTGTGTCCGGTATATTCAGGCTCTCTCAGTGTCTCTCTGGTCAGTGTCTCTGTGTGTCCGGTATATTCAGGCTCTCTCAGTGTCTCTCTGGTCAGTGTCTCTGTGTGTCCGGTATATTCAGGCTCTCTCAGTCTCTCCTGGTCAGTGTCTCTGTGTGTCCGGTATATTCAGGCTCTCTCAGTGTCTCTCTGGTCAGTGTCTCTGTGTGTCCGGTATATTCAGGCTCTCTCAGTGTCTCTCTCTGGTCAGTGTCTCTGTGTGTCCGGTATATTCAGGCTCTCTCAGTGTCTCTCTGGTCAGTGTCTCTGTGTGTCCGGTATATTCAGGCTCTCTCAGTGTCTCTCTGGTCAGTGT
Source organism: Discoglossus pictus (assembly GCA_027410445.1). NCBI lineage: Eukaryota > Metazoa > Chordata > Amphibia > Anura > Alytidae > Discoglossus > Discoglossus pictus. Next base: position 28,506 of record JAPZIH010000152.1, on the reverse strand, counting down.
CTCTGTGTGTCCGGTATATTCAGGCTCTCTCAGTGTCTCTCTGGTCAGTGTCTCTGTGTGTCCGGTATATTCAGGCTCTCTCAGTGTCTCTCTGGTCAGTGTCTCTGTGTGTCCGGTATATTCAGGCTCTCTCAGTGTCTCTCTGGTCAGTGTCTCTGTGTGTCCGGTATATTCAGGCTCTCTCAGTGTCTCTCTGGTCAGTGTCTCTGTGTGTCCGGTATATTCAGGCTCTCTCAGTGTCTCTCTGGTCAGTGTCTCTATGTGTCCGGTATATTCAGGCTCTCTCAGTGTCTCTCTGGTCAGTGTCTCTATGTGTCCGGTATATTCAGCTCTCTCAGTGTCTCTCTGGTCAGTGTCTCTATGTGTCCGGTATATTCAGGCTCTCTCAGTGTCTCTCTGGTCAGTGTCTCTATGTGTCCGGTATATTCAGGCTCTCTCAGTGTCTCTCTGGTCAGTGTCTCTGTGTGTCCGGTATATTCAGGCTCTCTCAGTGTCTCTCTGGTCAGTGTCTCTTTGTGTCCGGTATATTCAGGCTCTCTCAGTGTCTCTCTGGTCAGTGTCTCTGTGTGTCCGGTATATTCAGGCTCTCTCAGTGTCTCTCTGGTCAGTGTCTCTGTGTGTCCGGTATATTCAGGCTCTCTCAGTGTCTCTCTGGTCAGTGTCTCTGTGTGTCCGGTATATTCAGGCTCTCTCAGTGTCTCTCTGGTCAGTGTCTCTGTGTCCGGTATATTCAGGCTCTCTCAGTGTCTCTCTGGTCAGTGTCTCTATGTGTCCGGTATATTCAGGCTCTCTCAGTGTCTCTCTGGTCAGTGTCTCTGTGTGTCCGGTATATTCAGGCTCTCTCAGTGTCTCTCTGGTCAGTGTCTCTGTGTGTCCGGTATATTCAGGCTCTCTCAGTGTCTCTCTGGTCAGTGTCTCTGTGTGTCCGGTATATTCAGGCTCTCTCAGTGTCTCTCTGGTCAGTGTCTCTGTGTCCGGTATATTCAGGCCTCTCAGTGTCTCTCTGGTCAGTGTCTCTGTGTGTCCGGTATATTCAGGCTCTCTCAGTGTCTCTCTGGTCAGTGTCTCTATGTGTCCGGTATATTCAGGCTCTCTCAGTGTCTCTCTGGTCAGTGTCTCTATGTGTCCGGTATATTCAGGCTCTCTCAGTGTCTCTCTGGTCAGTGTCTCTATGTGTCCGGTATATTCAGGCTCTCTCAGTGTCTCTCTCTGGTCAGTGTCTCTGTGTGTCCGGTATATTCAGGCTCTCTCAGTGTCTCTCTGGTCAGTGTCTCTGTGTGTCCGGTATATTCAGGCTCTCTCAGTGTCTCTCTGGTCAGTGTCTCTGTGTGTCCGGTATATTCAGGCTCTCTCAGTTCTCTCTGGTCAGTGTCTCTGTGTGTCCGGTATATTCAGGCTCTCTCAGTGTCTCTCTGGTCAGTGTCTCTGTGTGTCCGGTATATTCAGGCTCTCTCAGTCTCTCTCTGGTCAGTGTCTCTGTGTGTCCGGTATATTCAGGCTCTCTCAGTGTCTCTCTGGTCAGTGTCTCTCTCTGGTCAGTGTCTCTGTGTGTCCGGTATATTCAGGCTCTCTCAGTGTCTCTCTGGTCAGTGTCTCTATGTGTCCGGTATATCAGGCTCTCTCAGTGTCTCTCTCTGGTCAGTGTCTCTGTGTGTCCGGTATATTCAGGCTCTCTCAGTGTCTCTCTGGTCAGTGTCTCTGTGTGTCCGGTATATTCAGGCTCTCTCAGTGTCTCTCTCTGGTCAGTGTCTCTGTGTCCGGTATATTCAGGCTCTCTCAGTGTCTCTCTGGTCAGTGTCTCTGTGTGTCCGGTATATTCAGGCTCTCTCAGTGTCTCTCTCTGGTCAGTGTCTCTATGTGTCCGGTATATTCAGGCTCTCTCAGTGTCTCTCTGGTCAGTGTCTCTGTGTGTCCGGTATATTCAGGCTCTCTCAGTGTCTCTCTGGTCAGTGTCTCTATGTGTCCGGTATATTCAGGCTCTCTCAGTGTCTCTCTCTGGTCAGTGTCTCTGTGTGTCCGGTATATTCAGGCTCTCTCAGTGTCTCTCTGGTCAGTGTCTCTATGTGTCCGGTATATTCAGGCTCTCTCAGTGTCTCTCTGGTCAGTGTCTCTGTGTGTCCGGTATATTCAGGCTCTCTCAGTGTCTCTCTGGTCAGTGTCTCTGTGTGTCCGGTATATTCAGGCTCTCTCAGTGTCTCTCTGGTCAGTGTCTCTGTGTGTCCGGTATATTCAGGCTCTCTCAGTGTCTCTCTGGTCAGTGTCTCTGTGTCCGGTATATTCAGGCTCTCTCAGTGTCTCTCTGGTCAGTGTCTCTGTGTGTCCGGTATATTCAGGCTCTCTCAGTGTCTCTCTGGTCAGTGTCTCTATGTGTCCGGTATATTCAGGTTCTCTCAGTGTCTCTCTGGTCAGTGTCTCTGTGTGTCCGGTATATTCAGGCTCTCTCAGTGTCTCTCTGGTCAGTGTCTCTGTGTGTCCGGTATATTCAGGCTCTCTCAGTGTCTCTCTGGTCAGTGTCTCTGTGTGTCCGGTATATTCAGGCTCTCTCAGTGTCTCTCTGGTCAGTGTCTCTGTGTGTCCGGTATATTCAGGCTCTCTCAGTGTCTCTCTGGTCAGTGTCTCTGTGTGTCCGGTATATTCAGGCTCTCTCAGTGTCTCTCTGGTCAGTGTCTCTGTGTGTCCGGTATATTCAGGCTCTCTCAGTGTCTCTCTGGTCAGTGTCTCTGTGTGTCCGGTATATTCAGGCTCTCTCAGTGTCTCTCTGGTCAGTGTCTCTGTGTGTCCGTATATTCAGGCTCTCTCAGTGTCTCTCTGGTCAGTGTCTCTATGTGTCCGGTATATTCAGGCTCTCTCAGTGTCTCTCTGGTCAGTGTCTCTGTGTGTCCGGTATATTCAGGCTCTCTCAGTGTCTCTCTGGTCAGTGTCTCGGCATATCCAGGTTGTCTCTGTCTCTCTCTCTGCACTCTCTCTCTCTGAGGTCACTGCACTCCGATAGCTCAGTGTCTGTCTCCCAAGATGGATCCCTCAGCGTCTGGGAAGCGCTCTCATCCTTCTCATTAAGTCAGCGAGACATTACGACATTGTGACATATGGAAGCCTCCTTTTATTAGATTGGTTATAACATTAATATAATACATTGATTTTACTGGCGTTTTTACACTTTATTCTCACTCTGCTACTTGTGTTGAATCCGGATATTGAGGAGACGCAAAATATTGTTTCTTAAAAAAGCTCTGGCTGATGATCACCAAAATACACCAACAGCGAGTGATCTAAAGTTTAGTAAACTTACTTTAAATACTGTCCAGAAATACTGCAGAGGAAGCTGTTTGCTCCACCCCCCAAAAGAAGACAAGTGGGAGAAAGCTCTGAAAAGTTCTAAAAACTTGAAATATAACCGTATATAATTTATTGTTATTCCCAGACACACAATTATTATTATAAGTTAACGTAATAAAGGAAAATTAACACTTATAATAAAATGTATCAAATTCAGGATTCACTTATAATATATTTTGTTTTCTCTTATGTGTCACTTTTCTCGTTATTTGTGTATCTGGGCCGGCGAGATGTTACATTGTATCCCGTCTGTGGGGACGTCGCTTTGATGTGGCTGCACTTATATTTTACACCTCTATTCAACTAGTTATTTTTAGTAAATATAAATGTCCCCAGTGCATTGTGGGTAACATAGTCCTGTTTCACTGCAGAGCAGCAAAAGCAAATGTACATCTTTACTAAAACTAAGGTTTCTAGTATATGATATATAATTATTTACATTACAAATAAAGGATAATACTACTACTACTAATAATAATAATAATAATAATTGTTATTATTATTGTATGATTATATGATTCAAATTAAACATTTTTCTTAAAGGTAAACAAGTTTCAAAAGACAAAAATGTAATAAAAGATATTAGATTAAGTTACCAAAACTAAGGTTTCCAGTGGTATCTAATCATTATATTTACAAAGATATAATTATTTAAATCACAAATAAAAGATAATAATAATAATAATAATATTGTTAGGCTAAAACTAAGCATTTTCTACTGTTATTTTTTCTTAAATCACCAACAAGTTCCAAAGGACAATAAGATACACGGGAGGTGTCAGCGTCACAAGATATGGTGACAAAGGTGATAGGTTATAATGTAGCGGGGGGGGTGAGGGAGTCATTAAGAGGATGACCCCAATACCAGGTCCTCTCTACATCCTAATCATGTAAATGCCACATTTTAGGATATTCTTGAACTATCCAAACAGCCCGTCTTCTGATTAGCAGACCCTGGTATTGGAGAGGTCAGAGGTCGGATTAAGGTCAGAGCACTGCTGTGCCATGTCTATTTGAGAAGTCATGCTTGGGGTCTCAAAGGGAAGATAATACAACACACTGTAGGGTTTCTTTATCCCGTTGGTCTTCTCATGGTCCAGATGAGCCATAACAATTCCATTGGATTCCAACCCAATCAAGGTGGGAACTCTACAGTCTCTTGGAAGATGGAAATGGGGACATAGCGTTGGCATCTCCAGAATAAGTCCCCCCCCCAGAATAAGTATTCACCCCCTTGGACTTTTCCACATTTTATAATATTACAACATAGAATCAAAATTGATTTAAAGGGGAATGTAACCATCTGACGTAAAGTACTGTCCACTTTGAAGGTGCAAAAATATATTTTTGGGGTCACCTGAGAGCGCTAGAATGACCCAGTCTGACTGCGACTGCTTGGAAAGATTTGGATATTTTACCAACCCAGGGAAGTGAGAGCAATAATACCAAAAGAGAGCCAGATGGGCAAAACAGGTAGAGATTTACCCCAAAACTCACAGCTGTAATTGCATCTAAAGGTAGTTTGTTTTTTGTCATTCAGTTGTGTCCAACTCTCTGTGACCTCATGGATTGAGGCACGCTAGACACATCTAGTTTTATGTCTCTGGATGTGCTTATCCATAAGGTTATCTTGGCAAATATACTAGAGTGGGCTGCCAGTTCCTGCTGACTGATATTTGTCTGACCTCTCTGCTATGACCTGCCCATTGAAGTACACTAGCCCCTTAACCCTGACATGGTATCGATCAAGAAAAGGTAGCTCTAGCAATAGGCAAAAAAAGACTTTGTAGAAAGTGTAGTACAGCAATGAACATGAGCTTGAGGGAGCTAAGAGGAGTAGTGGCTAATAGATGTGCCTGGCATGCTGCATTACATAGCAACACAGGCCGGTGCAGAATAAACTGAGCAACACGGGCCGGTGCAGAATAAACTGAGCAACACGGGCCGGTGCAGAATAAACTGAGCAACGCAGGCCGGTGCAGAATAAACTGAGCAACACGGGCCGGTGCAGAATAAACTGAGCAACACAGGCCGGTGCAGAATAAACTGAGCAACGCGGGCCGGTGCAGAATAAACTGAGCAACGCAGGCCGGTGCAGAATAAACTGAGCAACACGGGCCGGTGCAGAATAAACTGAGCAACGCAGGCCGGTGCAGAATAAACTGAGCAACACGGGCCGGTGCAGAATAAACTGAGCAACACAGGCCGGTGCAGAATAAACTGAGCAACACGGGCCGGTGCAGAATAAACTGAGCAACGCAGGCCGGTGCAGAATAAACTGAGCAACACGGGCCGGTGCAGAATAAACTGAGCAACACAGGCCGGTGCAGAATAAACTGAGCAACGCGGGCCGGTGCAGAATAAACTGAGCAACACGGGCCGGTGCAGAATAAACTGAGCTTTCATTCAAATTGAACCCAAGAGAGGGTTGTGGAGAATTACACTCTTTGTATTAATAGAGCTATTTTACCCTCATTTGTGTCAGAGAGAACCACCGGGGAGTGATCACACAGCGCTGCAGCGGGAGCTCGGGATGATATGTTACAGGGACATTACAAAGCAGGGTAATACACAGCATAGATAGTAAGCTCTTGGGTACAGGGCTGGCTTTACCCTCCTACTTGCTGCAGGTTATGATGGATAAGATGTTGTTAATACATTGGGGGATGTGAAATATATTATGTCTCGAGTATTGATTAGCAAATCCTTTGATTAATTCTAATATTATAAATAAAATAAAAAAGTACATGCGTCATATTATTATTGTAGCCTTTGGCGCTCATCACCTAAGTCATACGCACCACACAAAGCGTGACAAAGTCTCGTAGTTCGCCAATTATAAGATGTGATAAGCTTCACATTATAAATGAAGATGTTTGTCCAATAAAAAAGGTATCACTACATACTGTAATAATGTGATTATTCATCTGGATTACTGGACACTCACGCCTACTTCACTCATATCACATATATAGTTGTCAGCATGCAGGTTGTTGCAAACACTTGTGGGCTCGCACAGCGAGCCGGCCGCAGTTGCTGGCAAGGAGAACCAAAGGCACTCCTTGCGCTGGTTGAGATGAGCGCCATAGGCGCTCATCCCTGCGATTCCCTACAACCCCCTACGACTTTCCAACCGCAAACAAAATTGCGGAGGCTCCCACGTCGAAGCGAGGGGCCGCATTTGCGGAGGTGGAGGCTCTACGGCGCCTCACAACCGGTTACAAACGACCACACAATCGGGACATAAACACGCAATGACTAACTATGGACTTACACACAAAAATACAAACCGTGGGACTTAGAAAAAAAAATTGCGGACTTACACAAAAACAATTACGACTTGCAAAAATATGACCCTAACGGACAATCCGCGCACAGCGGCAAACATTAAAAAACAAAAACGAGGCTACACGACCCCTAAAGCCGCTAAATACCACAAAGCAAATACGGCTTTTACAAAAACCTGTACGTCCTACAACATACACCACTAGCAAGAACGCTACATCATCCACACCCGCCTACCACATACACATTCGCCGTCATTTTACACTAACTTACACAATGCGGAAGTACACAGCTACACTAACGGCTTTCCCTTGCACACGCAGCCTATTTACACTACACACTGCCCACATTGCTGACACTTACACCTCCGCTCCACAACAGTGCAAACCTACATTATATGCTGCAGGGACATGAAAACAGATTGTCAGCTCTTCAGCACAATGCTTCCTGCATGTATTACTTCAAAATAGGTAAAGTATATTCATTTATTACTTATTTAATTAGCATACAAAAGTACATATACACAAAAAAATCAAAAAATAAAAACACTATTGCAATAAACGCAAAAGACATTCACAGTGCCCCGGCTCAGAATTCCGAGAAATATAGTTATTGCACTGCATTGTGGGAACCTGGTCAGGGACAGGCAAATGTGGCCACAAAGGCTTTGCTCTTGCAATCCATAACAATGTTAAACATGGCTTCCGTTAAGCATATGCCTGGTGTATTACACAGCTTTTGTTTTGCAAAGCTCAGGACAGATTATACACAAGCTGGGAATCCCACCTATGTAGTGCGGTTTCGAGGTTACTGCCTCTCATCAGCGTGGGGCTGGTTCCTAGCTTGTGTAGTGGATAATGTGAGTAGTTAGTTCACCGCAACAATCATTTTATTTCTCGTGGGCGAAAGAGCGATAGAAGCCTCCGCCGTACAGTAAATAAACATTACAATGTCTAAAACAAGCGAAAAGTCATGCGAACAAAGTGTTTTCCCAATGAGATTGAATATATATATCTTTTTAGTTTAATATTTATGGACTTTATTAACTATTTTATGCAATAATTCAATAATGGTGTGGCCTTTTTCTGTTTGCCACCTGGGATTGTGGGACTGAACTAATTTGCATTCCTGGGTGAATCCATTTGATTATATTGTAACAAATTATTATGTAAAAACACCTTTAATGACGGGATTATCAGAGCCCCTTTTATTGTGACAAATTATGCCCAAGAAAAAGTACAAACACATTAAAGTATAATTGTACATAATAGTCCAGAAATGGAACGACACATTTTTTATTTTCTAGAAACACTTTTGCCTTTTTCATAACAATTCAGTGTATATTTGGGGCCTCGTGTAGCGGAGGTCTGTATGAATTGTATACATATAGAGAATAAGTACACAGGGCAGATACATAATACATAAATAAAATCAGATGCCTCATTAATAGTTTGGTGGAGGCTGCGTGAGGGGGGGGGGGGGGGGGATATTTATTTTCCTGCAACAGAATGGATTGCAGTTATATTTGTAAGCTAAGCTGCATTCATATGCAGGGGAAGGGGGTATGTATCAAACTCTAAACAATTCCAATATAACAATCCCACCTCCTTCAAATGTTCAGTAGATGCTCTCAGGCTCCGAGCTATCAACGTGAAGTGAAGCCGGACAAGATGGAAACTTTCTTTACACATAAAGAGAATTATTTTATTTTAAAAAATAGTGTAATGTTTTGCTAATGTTGTTACATTGTTACTTACTTAAACATGTGCGGCTTTCCCCAAACTACTTGTCATATTCTACATATCTCTCTGGAAAACTGGACAAATGGACAAAACCCAACTGGCGCAACCTCCAACTTTAATACAGCTTAGAATAGAAAATAGTTACAAAGGTTAAATAATATTTACAAATAATGGAATACGGATCTATCCTGTTATGGTGTCGGGACAGGTCTGCGGCCTCCTACCGCTAGATGGCGCTGCCGATATTTTGCAGCGCTGCCGATATGTGAGAGAAGTTCTAAGCTTATAGTGTTAGCCTAACCCTTGAACTAACCCCAACCCTCACCCTAACGATCACCCCAACCCTCACCCCAACATTCACCCTCACCCTAACGATCACCCCAACCCTCACCCTAACCCCAACATTCACCCTCACCCTAACGATCACCCCAACCCTCACCCTAACCCCAACATTCACCCTCACCCTAACGATCACCCCAACCCTCACCCCAACATTCACCCTAACCCTAATGGTTAATGGCACCGGAATATCATCAGCGCCATCTAGCGGATGCTCACCGCCACTGCTGCTGCCTTGTGCTGCGCTACCATAAGAGGATAGGTCCTGAAATACAACATATCTTATTATTATAAGTGATCGGACAGAGGCAGAATCCACTGAACCCATCCTGGAGCCGCCATGACTTATCTCTGGGACACGGTACACACGTGCGCAGGGATTTTATCCGCGTCTCGCCCATGAATCATAAATGGGAAAAAAATGTACAGTCTAAATTGCACTTAAAAGGAATAAAGTCATTTTATGTCAGGGATGATTTATCAAAATGATCTCATTTTAAGAATACTGTGGTGTATCTTGATTAATAACATTAGATCGGATGACAAATGGCCGCTTTAATGGGAAGAGTGTGGCGCGGCGTCGAGAGACGGACAGAAATAGGAGGATGGAAAGAGCCAATTAGAAGCCGGGGATATGGAAATCATCAATACTGCCCTACGTCATCAACTGGGCACGGACAAACAAGTGGAGAAAATGGCAATTGTAAAAATCTATGTTTAAGAAGATTTACATACCCTAGTAATTCTTACAACTGCAGAGTGTGAGCCCAGATCCTGCAAGGACCAAAAATCACAAGCACCCGGTGAATGGCAGAAGAAAACATGTTATTATAGCAATAAAAATAACTAAAAGTGAACTTGTCATTTATGGTCCATTCAGGACATTGTTGAATGTGCCTATACATTCAATGAATCTTGAGGTAGAGATTCGGACAAGTGCCACAAAAGTCATTACAGCAACAATTTTTTGAATATGTCTGCAATGCAGTAAATTTCAGAGATGAATTGTCCTGCTCACTGAGGGGGAGGCTCCCCGATATAACTGCCCCACACCTGGCACATTACATTTACCCACTCTGCCAACATCTATCCTGATCTCACAATGTTTGGACAACCTGGTAAAATCGATAAAACTTCTAATCAAGTACAAAAAAACAGCAGCACCGCCTTTAAGTTCTTAACTATTATCTGCAATTATGCAGCAGCGGACCTGCCATTTTTGCTTTGCTGCTGCTTTGGATGTTTTCACCTAATACAGTTGAAATAGTCCACTGCTTAGTAGCAGAGACAAGCAGCACAAGCAAAGCAATGGCTATTAAAGATAAAAAAATAATTGCATGTAATAGTCAGTATATATATATATATATATATATATATATATATACACATATATAATGTGTGTGTAAAAAATGCAACGTCTGTAAACTTAATACATAACCAGACATATGAGCCTATTAAATTCCAGCCCCGTAAGTGCAAAGTGAAGCTTGCAGTGGCTGCGGGCTTAAAATTCCCCTGTGTTACTGTGCTATTAAATTAGAACGGGCTGTGAGTTACGAGTTTGAGATGCAAACCCATAAACCAATAGTCAGCCATCGGACTTGCGTTTTTGCTAGTGATCAATTAATCAAACATGTAGTTACGGGTTTAGATGGAGCCAATGGAAACAGAGATCATCATCAATGCGTCACAGAAAAATGGAGGTTGGATTTCAAAGTCCTACGGGCTTCAATTAAAAGTTACAATCGGACCCACATTCCAGACATGATGCAATATTAATAAAGCCGCAATTATTATATTCTATCACAAGCGAGTTACAGTATACGTCGTAACACATTGATTGGCGGGATTGATATAACACATAAAACATACATGGAATAAAGTATTTTTTGGGGCCGATTTGCGGGCTTGAGATTGTTGTACTATTAATTCTAAGACCTAACATCACTTTCACTGTTAATAATTGTTCAGTAGTGAGTTTTTATTCACAGTACAGTGCTACGGGTTGGACTTTACCCCCCTTGCGGGTCCTCTCTCGGACTCGTTGGGTTTTGGGCTCTATTTGCGTGTTACGGGCTAGCTCGCGAGTGACCACGTTACAATTTAATAGCACAATTGGATTCGTAGCGGTTACGAGATTAACCGATCAACATTTTTGCGGCCGTGAAGTTCAACTTTGCTCAGCCCGTAGGCTTTTTTTCGCAGCTAATCCGCGGATCGTCAACGGCCTACATTACGGGCTAATTTAATAGCCGTAGGCCTTACCTTCTACAATGCAAGCTACGTTTTTAAACGGAACTCGAATTTAATATGGCTAACAGTGACCTTCATTACTTAGATGGCGGCCAGTGTGTGGTATCAGACACCTGTATACGTGTCCACTCATATATATATATATATACACATTAAAGAGACAGTAAAGTATCAAGCTAAGTCCTGCCATGATGGATCTAGGTTTGGCTTTTACTCATTCACATGCAGAATACGCCCCTCACTCCTCCATTCTGCCTGTTACCCCTGCACCGAATGTCCATTCTGTACCAACTGGCTGAAAAATGGAGACCCTTCTGAAAAACAGTGTCCAGGTGAAGGAGTGTGGAGCTGTGCTGCAGGATACGTGGTAGATTGTTGCATTTTGGGCTCTGAATTTTCAAGTAAGAATATGTTCGAATGTTTAAACCTGCTTCTTACCGGCATTGGAAGCAATGTGACCCTATAATGTCCTTTATTACGCTTGGAGAGGAATAGGGGTGTAAATTGTACCACACTGGAAAGGGTTAATGGGGAGGAAGAGGTGAAGAAGCAGCTAAGGAGGGAGGTGGGACCCCGAGGGAGCTCGGACCCGAGGAGCAAGGAGCAGAAACATCATAAAGTACTAAAACATCTCATAAAATAAGGTATTTACAGGATAATAAACAGATGAAAGATAAAATACTGGAAATATTTCTATTCTCTGATCAGAGATAACGAGGGAGATGAGTCAGTGTAACCTGTCAGCACTAACGAGAGCTGCACCATAAAGATGGCCGAGCGCCGGACAAGTGACGCCTTTGAATTGCGGTGATGGAGAAAACTGCTTAGAGCCCCTCGGACTGCATGAAGATCCAATCAATTAGTACTACAGGAAATCAAGACAAACTGTTCACTGGAAGGTTTGATCATGAGGCTGAAGGTCAGATATTTTGGCCATATCACGAGAAGACAAGATTACCTAGGGAAGACTCTGATGCTGGGAAAGATGAAGAAGAGGTTAGATGGATAGATGATGTCACTAACGCAATGAACATGAGCTTGAGGGAGCTCAGAGAGGCAGTGGCTGAGAGATGTGACTGGCATGTTACGGTCCATAGGGTCACAGAGAGTTGGACACAATGAGCCTTTGACATAACTGTTGCCTTTAGACCCCAGAATTATGTTTTTATTATCTCTATATCATTGCAGTTTCTCTGAGATTTTAAGAACCTGTTTCTTTAAGGCAGGAAGTGCTGGAATGTTGTGTATTATTTTGTAACCACCAGTATATGGCATTTACTCACCTAGAAAAAAGGCAAAACTGATTTCACATGGTACACACAAAAAAAACACAGCCTATAATTAGTTGCCTTTTATATACAACTCTGCTGCCGTGGCTCTCCCATTTTGATTTCTGCTAATCTTCTTCCTTGGGTGGGAGGAAACTTTGCATGTAGAGAATGATTCTATCTGCACAGCGGGAATGTGGCAGATAGAAGTGTGAGTGCTTTATATATGAAAAGCTCATTAGTTTAAAAGGGCAAACCCTACTGAAAAAGTAACAGACTGAATGAGGTCAGATAAATAATAATCACATATATAGTTGTAGAGCATGCGGGTTGTTGCTAACACTTGCAGGCTCGCATAGTGAGCCCACAGCAACTGCGGCCCTCGCTCAGTTGCTGGCAAGGAGCACTAAAGGTGCTCCTTGCGCTGGTGATGAGCGCCATAGGCACTCATCCCTACGACCCCCTACGACTTTCGGCCCGCAAATGCGGACCCTCGCGAAGCGAGGGGCCGCATTTGCGGAGGTGGAGGCTCCCACGTCAATTCCAGAGTTTAGACACCCGAAAATACGCTAAGCGAGAGAAAAAATGGCCACCGAACAAAAACGAAACGAGGTTACAGGACCCGAAAACACGCAAAACACCACCAAGAACATATGGATTTTCTAAAAACCCGTACGAGGTACAAGATACACTAGTAGCAAGAACGCTAAATCATCCACACTCGCGTACCACATACACATTAGCCGCCATTTTACACTAACTTACACAATGCGGAAGTACACAGCTACACTAACGGCTTCTCCTCGCGCACGCAGCCTATTTACACTGTACACATTGCTGACACTTACACCTCAGCTCCACAACACTGCATACATTACTTCAAAATAGGTAAAGTATATTAATTTATTAATTATTTAATTAGCATACAACAAAACATATACACAAAAAAAAAAAAAACTCACAATAAACATAAAAGCCATTCACTGCGCCACTCACAATGAGCGCCAACGCTGCTCATGGCACACAAAGCCTTGCAATAAGCGCAAAAAGCAGAGCAGCGCCGACCAAAAAATAACACTAAATGCGCCTATCAGAAAGAAAAATACAACAACCAACAGCCTCGCAATGAGCGCCAAAGGATCTTGGACCACCAACAAAATTAATGTCTCAACCAAACAGCATTACCTGCCTTACAATCTTATTGCCTTTATTTTTTGACCGGCAAGTCGCTAGTTGTATAAAAAAAATCACACAAGTTTTTTTTAATCAAATGTAGTTATTCATTCAAAACACTATATATAAAAACAGCCCACAGTGGGACTCTAACACAACTCACTGGTAATAAGAAAATAAATCCGATATATAATGATAAAAAAAAAAAAAAAACTGATTATATTTAAAATGCAGCTATATATATATATATATATATATATGGGTATTGATAAAGAGAGGTCCATCTCTCAGTATATTTATGAACATGTCTGTCCAATAAAAAATATATCACTATATACTGCAATACTCTGATTATTCATCTATATAAATATATATCACATATATAGTTGTGAGCATGCGAGTTGTTGCTAACGCTTGCGGGCTCGCATAGCAAGCCAAGGCCCTCGCGAAGCAAGGGCCGAAGGCGCTCCAGCAACTGCGACCCTTGGAAACTTCACGTCGCAACGCAAATAACACAACAAACAAATTACGACCCTCGCAAACTTTTCCTCGCAACGCAAACAACATACAACACACGTTCACACACATTACGACCTCGCAACACTCGGACGCAACTCGCGAACATTACAAAATTCAAAACACAATACATACACACAGCACATACATAAAAACCTTACCTACACCAAGAGGGAGCACCCAGGACCTCAAAAATGCACCTTACACCTCGATTTAACTCGAAATAAAAGAGTTTGCACAATAAAAACTTTGATAAGCGAGAGAAAAAATGGCCGCCGAACAAAACGAAAACGAGGCTACACACGCAAACACCACACGAGACACGTTAGCACACATTACGACCTCGCAAGAATCGGACGCAACACGCCGACATACAAACATTTAAAACACAATAAATACACACAACACACACATAAAAAGCTTACCTACAGCACGAGGAACCATCCAGCACCTCAAAAAACAAGTTACACCTTCATTTAAATACAAATAAAACACTTTACACACTAAGAAAATCGCTAAGCGAGAGAAAAAACGAAAATGAGGCTACAGCACTCTCAACACGTAAAACACCACAACACACTCGCAAAACACCACAAGAAACTCGAAAAACACCCCGAAGCACCTACGGAAAATCCGTGAAGACGCATACCACAGATAACCCGGCATTTTACGCCAATGCGGAAGTACACCACTACGCTAACGGTTTGGTCTCGCGCACGCACAGTGTTACACTGCACACATTCAGCACGCTTACACAGCAGCTCCACACCACTAATGCTGCAGCAACATCAACACAGATTGCAGCTCTTCATCACAATGCTTCACAATAGGTAAAGTATATTCATTTATTAATCTATTATATATTTCATTATTACACCAAACAGCATTAGCTACCGTACAATTTCATTGCCGTCATTTTTTGACGGGCAATACTCTAGTGTAATATAATTGACATTGAGCCTCCCTTTGTGCAGGTGATTGTTCAGAAGACAAAGGACTCAATGGGCTAATCAGTAATTAATGCCAAAACATCTAATTTAAAAAGACTAGAATCTCTTTTTGTGGGTGGATCAGAGATGTTGTTTTTTTCATAAAATTCAATTGATAAAGTACTTCTTATTTCCTCATTTTCAGTATCCCTTCCAGTTTGGATTTATTACCCTTCACGTTTGGTTGAGCTGACTCCGGCTAATTCCCTTTCCGCTGACAGATCACACGTCTTTAGACCCTTCATCAGTCCCCCCTTCCCTTGTCAGGACACTGAGGAGTCTCTAATCCAGGACCCCTGTCCCAATTAATCTCACTAAGTTGCCACATTATTAACATTACCACCCACTGAGGGTATAAGCATGAAAGCCTGTCCTGATCCGGGTCACTGTGGGCACCAAGCGCCGCCGTCCTTCTCCCCCCACTGATCAAACAGCTACTTAGAGATCCCCCCCCCCACCCCATCTCCTCTGGGAGTATTAGTGTAATGTGGCCCCTCGCCCAGAGAACAAGTCTCAGGAGGGAAGAAGAAACAAGAAGGAACGCAATGGAAATATGGGGCAATAAAAATAAAGTTTGGTTAAATCCCCAGCTGCTATGATGGTCCCCCCCCCCCCCACACTCCTACACCCCCCCCCCCCCCCTAGCCTGGAGCGGCCCTGACTTAGGAAGAGGATGAAATGTCTTCCCAAGATCAAAGGCCCAGAAAGTCTTTACACCCATAATCACAGGGCCTCTGAGAAGCTCACATTGATTTGTTTCAGTGTAGCCCAGAAAGCAAGTAATAACAACTGAGCTTTTGTTTCCTTAAGACTTGGAGAAGGAGCGGGTATTTGGGGGGGGGGTAATGCCCAAGATATGAAAGCCGTGTCTCTGAGCGAATGTGTGCCATAAAAACAATGCCCAGCCATGCCCATGATGGGCGGCACTGCGGAGTATTATTATATTACTAGTTTAACAATACTATAGATGTACTATTATAGTTTTCAATATTAAGAGAGATGTAGTTTTGTTGGTCTCAGAGCACAATAAACTGATTCAAACCTTAAACTACTGACAGTTGTCCACAGTTAAAAAGTACTCTGTTCAAAACTGGATGAAAGTTTAGGGTGTCTGGTGTCACCGGATGAAATATTGTGGGTCTTATGCACATTGGAAGGGAACCAGAGTAGAGCTATGTGCCCTCCCCCCCGAGAAAGTAACAGGCAGAATCTGCTGACAATAAAATGGTTATAAACAATAGCATTGTAATTGTGTTTATTTAATTTACTTACAAAAAATAGTTTGCGTGAATAATATATCTATAACAATGTGTCCATATCATGTGACTATTGTATCTATATTACTGTATAATGTGTCCATATCATGTGACTATTGTATCTATATTATGTATCTATATTATGTGTCCATATCATGTGACTATTGTATCTATATTATGTGTCCATATCATGTGACTATTGTATCTATATTATGTATCTATATTATGTGTCCATATCATGTGACTATTGTATCTATAATACTGTATAATGTGTCCATATCATGTGACTATTGTATCTATATTACTGTATAATGTGTCCATATCATGTGACTATGGTATCTATATTACTGTATAATGTATCCATATCATGTGACTATTGTATCTATATTACGGTATAATGTACCCATATCATGTGACTATTGTATCTATATTACGGTATAATGTATCCATATCATGTGGCTATTGTATCTATATTACGGTATAATGTACCCATATCATGTGACTATTGTATCTATATTACTGTATAATGTATCCATATCATGTGACTATTGTATCTATATTACTGTATAATGTGTCCATATCATGTGACTATTGTATCTATATTATGTATCCATATCATGTGACTATTGTATCTATATTATGTATCTATATTATGTGTCCATATCATGTGACTATTGTATCTATATTACTGTATAATGTATCCATATCATGTGACTATTGTATCTATATTATGTATCTATATTATGTGTCCATATCATGTGACTATTGTATCTATATTATGTGTCCATATCATGTGACTATTGTATCTATATTATGTATCTATATTATGTGTCCATATCATGTGACTATTGTATCTATATTATGTATCTATATTATGTGTCCATATCATGTGACTATTGTATCTATATTACTGTATAATGTTTCCATATCATGTGACTATTGTATCTATATTATGTATCTATAATGTGTCCATATCATGTGACTATTGTATCTATATTACGGTATAATGTGTCCATATCATGTGACTATTGTATCTATATTATGTATCTATAATGTGTCCATATCATGTGGCTATTGTATCTTTATTACTGTATAATGTATCCATATCATGTGACTATTGTATCTATATTACTGTATAATGTATCCATATCATGTGACTATTGTATCTATATTACTGTATAATGTACCCATATCATGTGACTATTGTATCTATATTACTGTATAATGTACCCATATCATGTGACTATTGTATCTATATTACTGTATAATGTGTCCATATCATGTGACTATTGTATCTATATTACTGTATAATGTGTCCATATCATGTGACTATTGTATCTATATTACTGTATAATGTACCCATATCATGTGGCTATTGTATCTATATTACTGTATAATGTACCCATACCATGTGGCTATTGTATCTATATTACTGTATAATGTTTCCATATCATGTGACTATTGTATCTATATTACTGTATAATGTGTCCATATCATGTGACTATTGTATCTATATTACTGTATAATGTACCCATGTCATGTGACTATTGTATCTATAATACTGTATAATGTACACATACCATGTGGCTATTGTATCTATATTACTGTATAATGTACCCATACCATGTGGCTATTGTATCTATATTACTGTATAATGTTTCCATATCATGTGACTATTGTATCTATATTACTGTATAATGTGTCCATATCATGTGACTATTGTATCTATATTACTGTATAATGTATCCATATCATGTGACTATTGTATCTATATTACTGTATAATGTATCCATATCATGTGACTATTGTATCTATATTACTGTATAATGTATCCATACCATGTGGCTATTGTATCTATATTACTGTATAATGTGTCCATATCATGTGACTATTGTATCTATATTACTGTATAATGTATCCATATCATGTGACTATTGTATCTATATTACTGTATAATGTACCCATACCATGTGGCTATTGTATCTATATTACTGTATAATGTATCCATATCATGTGACTATTGTATCTATATTACTGTATAATGTATCCATATCATGTGACTATTGTATCTATATTACTGTATAATGTACCCATATCATGTGGCTATTGTATCTATATTACTGTATAATGTACCCATACCATGTGGCTATTGTATCTATATTACTGTATAATGTTTCCATATCATGTGACTATTGTATCTATATTACTGTATAATGTGTCCATATCATGTGACTATTGTATCTATATTACTGTATAATGTATCCATATCATGTGACTATTGTATTTATATTACGGTATAATGTATCCATACCATGTGACTATTGTATCTATATTACTGTATAATGTATCCATATCATGTGACTATTGTATCTATATTACTGTATAATGTGTCCATATCATGTGACTATTGTATCTATATTACTGTATAATGTGTCCATATCATGTGACTATTGTATCTATATTACTGTATAATGTATCCATATCATGTGACTATTGTATCTATATTACTGTATAATGTTTCCATATCATGTGACTATTGTATCTATAATACTGTATAATGTATCCATATATGTGACTATTGTATCTATATTACTGTATAATGTATCCATATCATGTGGCTATTGTATCTATATTACTGTATAATGTATCCATATATGTGACTATTGTATCTATATTACTGTATAATGTGTCCATATCATGTGACTATTGTATCTATATTACTGTATAATGTTTCCAAATCATGTGACTATTGTATCTATATTACTGTATAATGTGTCCATATCATGTGACTATTGTATCTATATTACTGTATAATGTATCCATAATCATGTGACTATTGTATCTATATTACTGTATAATTGTACCCATATCACTGGTGACTATTGTATCTATATTACTGTATAATGTATCCATATCATGTGACTATTGTATCTATATTACTGTATAATGTACCCATATTATGTGACTATTGTACCTATATTACTGTATAATGTGTCCATATCATGTGACTATTGTATCTATATTACTGTATCCATACCATGTGACTATTGTATCTATATTACTGTATAATGTATCCATATCATGTGACTATTGTATCTATATTATGTATCTATAATGTATCCATATCATGTGACTATTGTATCTATATTACTGTATAATGTGTCCATATCATGTGACTATTGTATCTATATTACTGTATAATGTGTCCATATCATGTGACTATTGTATCTATATTACTGTATAATGTGTCCATATCATGTGACTATTGTATCTATATTACTGTATAATGTATCCATATCATGTGACTATTGTATCTATATATAGCTATCTAAATAAGTATCCATATATGTGACTATTGTATCTATATTACTGTATAATGTGTCCATATCATGTGACTATTGTATCTATATTACTGTATAATGTGTCCATATCATGTGACTATTGTATCTATATTACTGTATAATGTACCCATATCATGTGACTATTGTATCTATATTACTGTATAATGTACCCATATCATGTGACTATTGTATCTATATTACTGTATAATGTGTCCATATCATGTGACTTCTGTATCTATATTACTGTATAATGTGTCCATATCATGTGGCTATTGTATCTATATTACTGTATAATGTATCCATATCATGCGACTATTGTATCTATATTACTGTATAATGTGTCCATATCATGTGACTATTGTATCTATATTACTGTATATTGTGTCCATATCATTGAGCTATTGTATCTATATTACTGTATAATGTATCCATATCATGTGACTATTGTATCTATATTACTGTATAATGTACCCATATCATGTGACTATTGTATCTATAATACTGTATAATGTATCCATATCATGTGACTATTGTATCTATATTACTGTATAATGTACCCATATTATGTGACTATTGTACCTATATTACTGTATAATGTGTCCATATCATGTGACTATTGTATCTATATTACTGTATAATGTGTCCATATCATGTGACTATTGTATCTATATTACTGTATAATGTGTCCATATCATGTGACTATTGTATCTATATTACTGTATAATGTGTCCATATCATGTGACTATTGTATCTATATTACTGTATAATGTGTCCATATCATGTGACTATTGTATCTATATTACTGTATAATGTGTCCATATCATGTGACTATTGTATCTATATTACTGTATAATGTATCCATATCATGTGACTATTGTATCTATATTACTGTATAATGTACCCATATCATGTGACTATTGTATCTATATTACTGTATAATGTGTCCATACCATGTGGCTATTGTATCTATAATACTGTATAATGTATCCATACCATGTGACTATTGTATCTATAATACTGTATAATGTATCCATATCATGTGACTATTGTATCTATATTACTGTATAATGTGCCCATATCATGTGACTATTGTATCTATATTACTGTATAATGTATCCATATCATGAGACTTCTGTATCTATATTACTGTATAATGTATCCATATCATGTGACTATTGTATCTATATTACTGTATAATGTGTCCATATCATGTGGCTATTGTATCTATAATACTGTATAATGTGTCCATATCATGTGACTATTGTATCTATAATACTGTATAATGTATCCATACCATGTGACTATTGTATCTATATTACTGTATAATGTATCCATATCATGTGACTATTGTATCTATATTACTGTATAATGTATCCATATCATGTGACTATTGTATCTATAATACTGTATAATGTATCCATATCATGTGACTATTGTATCTATATAACTGTATAATGTGTCCATATCATGTGACTATTGTATCTATATTACTGTATAATGTGTCCATATCATGTGACTATTGTATCTATATTACTGTATAATGTGTCCACATCATGTGACTATTGTATCTATATTACTGTATAATGTGTCCATATCATGTGACTATTGTATCTATATTACTGTATAATGTACCCATATCATGTGACTATTGTATCTATATTACTGTATAATGTGTCCATACCATGTGGCTATTGTATCTATAATACTGTATAATGTATCCATACCATGTGACTATTGTATCTATAATACTGTATAATGTATCCATATCATGTGACTATTGTATCTATATTACTGTATAATGTGCCCATATCATGTGACTATTGTATCTATATTACTGTATAATGTATCCATATCATGAGACTTCTGTATCTATATTACTGTATAATGTATCCATATCATGCGACTATTGTATCTATATTACTGTATAATGTGTCCATATCATGTGGCTATTGTATCTATAATACTGTATAATGTATCCATATCATGTGACTATTGTATCTATAATACTGTATAATTGTACCATACATGTGACTATTGTATCTATATTACTGTATAATGTACCATCATGTGACTATTGTATCTATATTACTGTATAATGTCCATATCATGTGACTATTGTATCTATATTACTGTATAATGTATCCATATCATGTGACTATTGTATCTATATTACTGTATAATGTATCCATATCATGTGACTATTGTATCTATATTACTGTATAATGTATCCATATCATGTGACTATTGTATCTATATTACTGTATAATGTATCCATATCATGTGACTATTGTATCTATATTACTGTATAATGTGTCCATATCATGTGACTATTGTATCTATATTACTGTATAATGTGTCCATATCATGTGACTATTGTATCTATATTACTGTATAATGTGTCCATATCATGTGACTATTGTATCTATATTACTGTATAATGTGTCCATATCATGTGACTATTGTATCTATATTACTGTATAATGTACCCATATCATGTGACTATTGTATCTATATTACTGTATAATGTATCCATATATGTGCCTATTGTATCTATATTACTGTATAATGTACCCATATCATGTGACTATTGTATCTATATTACTGTATAATGTATCCATATCATGTGACTATTGTATCTATATTACTGTATAATGTATCCATATATGTGACTATTGTATCTATATTACTGTATAATGTGTCCATATCATGTGACTATTGTCTCTATATTTACTAGTATAATGTTCCCATATATGTGACTATTGTATCTATATTACTGTATAATGTATCCATATATGTGACTATTGTATCTATATTACGGTATAATAATGTATCCAGTATCATGTGACTATTGTATCTATATTACTGTATAAATGTATCCATATCATGTGACTATTGTATCTATATAACTGTATAATGTATCCCATATCATGTGACTATTGTATCTATATACTGTATAATGTACCCATATCATGTGACTATTGTATCTATATTACTGTATAATGTGTCCATATCATGTGACTATTGTATCTATATTACTGTATAATGTGTCCATATCATGTGACTATTGTATCTATATTACTGTATAATGTATCACTATCATGTGACAATTGTATCTATATTACAGTTATAAGTGATCCATATCATGTGTCTATTTATCTATAATACTGTATAATGTATCCATATCATGCGACTATTGTATCTATAATACTGTATAATGTATCCATATCATGCGACTATTGTATCTATATTACTGTATAATGTATCCATACCATGTGACTATTGTATCTAAATTATCGGTAAAATGGTATCCATTCATGTGACTATTGTATCTATATTACTGTAAATGTACCCATACTATGTGACTATTGGATCTATATTACTGTATAAGTGTTCCATATCATGTGACTATTTGTATCTATATTACCGTATAATGTTCCATATTCATGTGACCTATTGTATCTATATTACTGTATATTTGGGGTATCCATATCATGTGGCTATTGTATCTATATTACTGTATAATGTGTCCATATCATGTGACTATTGTATCTATATTACTGTAAAATGTATCCATTCCATGTGACTATTGTATCTATATTACTGTATAATGTATCCATATCATGTGACTATTGTATCTATATTACTGTATAATGTATCCATATCATGTGACTATTGTATCTATATTACTGTATAATGTATCCATATCATGTGGCTATTGTATCTATATTACTGTATAATGTATCCATATCATGTGACTATTGTATCTATATTACTGTATAATGTATCCATATCATGTGACTATTGTATCTATATTACTGTATAATGTATCCATATCATGTGACTATTGTATCTATATTACTGTATAATGTACCCATATCATGTGACTATTGTATCTATATTACTGTATAATGTACCCATATCATGTGACTATTGTATCTATATTACGGTATAATGTGTCCATATATGTGACTATTGTATCTATATTACGGTATAATGTGTCCATATATGTGACTATTGTATCTATATTACGGTATAATGTGTCCATATATGTGACTATTGTATCTATATTACGGTATAATGTATCCATATCATGTGACTATTGTATCTATATTACTGTATAATGTACCCATATCATGTGACTATTGTATCTATATTACTGTATAATGTACCCATATCATGTGACTATTGTATCTATATTACTGTATAATGTACCCATATCATGTGACTATTGTATCTATATTACTGTATAATGTACCCATATCATGTGACTATTGTATCTATATTACTGTATAATGTATCAATATCATGTGACAATTGTATCTATATTACTGTATAATGTATCCATATCATGTGACTATTGTATCTATATTACTGTATAATGTACCCATATCATGTGACTATTGTATCTATAATACTGTATAATGTGTCCATATCATGTGACTATTGTATCTATATTACAGTATAATGTATCCATACCATGTGACTATTGTATCTATATTACTGTATAATGTATCCATATCATGTGACTATTGTATCTATATTACTGTATAATGTACCCATATCATGTGACTATTGTATCTATATTACTGTATAATGTACCCATATCATGTGACTATTGTATCTATATTACTGTATAATGTATCCATATCATGTGACCATTGTATCTATATTACTGTATAATGTACCCATATCATGTGGCTATTGTATCTATATTACTGTATAATGTGTCCATATCATGTGACTATTGTATCTATATTACTGTATAATGTATCCATATCATGTGACTATTGTATCTATATTACTGTATAATGTACCCATATCATGTGACTATTGTATCTATATTACTGTATAATGTGTCCATATCATGTGACTATTGTATCTATATTACTGTATAATGTACCCATATCATGTGACTATTGTATCTATATTACTGTTATAATGTACCCATATCATGTGACTATTGTATCTATATTACTGTATAATGTGTCCATATCATGTGACTATTGTATCTATATTACTGTATAATGTACCCATATCATGTGACTATTGTATCTATATTACTGTATAATGTATCCATATCATGTGACTATTGTATCTATATTACTGTATAATGTACCCATATCATGTGACTATTGTATCTATATTACTGTATAATGTGTCCATATCATGTGACTATTGTATCTATATTACTGTATAATGTGTCCATACATGTGGCTATTGTATCTATAATACTGTATAATGTATCCATATCATGTGGACTATTGTATCTATAATACTGTATAATGTATCCATATCATGTGACTATTGTATCTATATTACTGTATAATGTATCCATATCATGTGACTATTGTATCTATATTACTGTATAATGTGCCCATATCATGTGACTATTGTATCTATATTACTGTATAATGTATCCATATCATGTGACTTCTGTATCTATATTACTGTATAATGTATCCATATCATGCGACTATTGTATCTATATTACTGTATAATGTGTCCATATATGTGACTATTGTATCTATATTACTGTATAATGTATCCATATCATGTGACTATTGTATCTATATTACTGTATAATGTATCCATATATGTGACTATTGTATCTATATTACTGTATAATGTACCCATATCATGTGACTATTGTATCTATATTACTGTATAATGTGTCCATATCATGTGACTATTGTATCTATATTACGTATAATGTACCCATATCATGTGACTATTGTATCTATATTACTATAATGTATCCATATCATGTGACTATTGTATCTATAATTACTGTATAATGTGTCCATATCATGTGACTATTGTATCTATATTACTGTATAATGTACCATATCATGTGACTATTGTATTATATTACGTATAATGTATCCATACATGTGACTATTGTATCTATAATACTGTATAATGTGTCCATATCATGTGACTATTGTATATCTATATGTATATGTATCCATATCATGTGACTATTGTATCTATATTACTGTATAATGTACCATATCATGTGACTATTGTATCTATATTACTGTATAATGTATCCATACATGTGACTATTGTATCTATATTACTGTATAATGTATCCATATCATGTGACTATTGTATCTATATTACTGTATAATGTGCCCATATCATGTGACTATTGTATCTATATTACTGTATAATGTATCCATATCATGTGACTATTGTATCTATATTACTGTATAATGTTTCCATATCATGTGACTATTGTATCTATATTACTGTATAATGTGTCCATATCATGTGACTATTGTATCTATATTACTGTATAATGTGTCCATATCATGTGACTATTGTATCTATATTACTGTATAATGTATCCATATCATGTGACTATTGTATCTATATTACTGTATAATGTCCCATATCATGTGCTATTGTATCTATATTACTGTAAATGTGTCCATATCATGTGACTATTGTATCTATTACTGTATAATGTACCCATATCATGTGGCTATTGTATCTATATTACTGTATAATGTATCCATACCATGCGACTATTGTATCTATATTACTGTATAATGTGTCCATATCATGTGGCTATTGTATCTATATTACTGTATAATGTGTCCATATCATGTGACTATTGTATCTATATTACTGTATAATGTATCCATATCATGTGACTATTGTATCTATATTACGGTATAATGTACCCATATCATGTGACTATTGTATCTATATTACTGTATAATGTCCATATCATGTGACTATTGTATCTATATTACGGTATAATGTACCCATATCATGTGACTATTGTATCTATATTACTGTATAATGTATCCATATCATGTGACTATTGTATCTATATTACTGTATAATGTGTCCATATCATGTGACTATTGTATCTATATTACTGTATAATGTGTCCATATCATGTGACTATTGTATCTATATTACTGTATAATGTATCCATATCATGTGACTATTGTATCTATATTACTGTATAATGTATCCATATCATGTGACTATTGTATCTATATTACTGTATAATGTATCCATATCATGTGACTATTGTATCTATATTACTGTATAATGTACCCATATCATGTGACTATTGTATCTATATTACTGTATGATGTAACCCATATCATGTGACTATTGTATCTATATTACTGTATAATGTATCCATATCATGTGACTATTGTATCTATATTACTGTATAATGTACCCATATCATGTGACTATTGTATCTATATTACTGTATAATGTACCCATATCATGTGACTATTGTATCTATATTACTGTATAATGTACCCATATCATGTGACTATTGTATCTATATTACTGTATAATGTATCCATATCATGCGACTATTGTATCTATATTACTGTATAATGTATCCATATCATGCGACTATTGTATCTATATTACTGTATAATGTATCCATATCATGTGACTATTGTATCTATATTACTGTATAATGTACCCATATCATGTGACTATTGTATCTATATTACTGTATAATGTACCCATATCATGTGGCTATTGTATCTATATTACTGTATAATGTATCCATATCATGTGACTATTGTATCTATATTACTGTATAATGTATCCATATCATGTGACTATTGTATCTATATTACTGATAATGTGTCCATATCATGTGACTATTGTATCTATATTACGGTATAAAGTACCATATCAGTGACTATTGTATCTATTACTGTATAATGTATCCATATCATGTGACTAATTGTATCTATATTACGTATAATGTATCCATATCATGTGACTATTGTATCTATATTACGTATAATGTACCATATCATGTGACTATTGTATCTATATTACTGTATAATGTACCATATCATGTGACTATTGTATCTATATTACTGTATAATGTATCCATACATGTGACTATTGTATCTATATTACGTATAAATGTATCCATATCATGTGACTATTGTATCTATATTACTGTATAATGTGTCCATACATGTGACTATTGTATCTATATTACTGTATAATGTACCATATCATGTGACATTGTATCTATATTACTGTATAATGTACCCATATCATGTGACTATTGTATCTATAATACTGTATAATGTGTCCATATCATGTGACTATTGTATCTATATTACTGTATAATGTATCCATAAATGTGACTATTGTATCTATATTACTGTATAATGTGTCCATATCATGTGACTATTGTATCTATATTACTGTATAATGTGTCCATATCATGTGACTATTGTATCTATATTACTGTATAATGTATCATATATGTGACTATTGTATCTATATTACTGTATAATGTGTCCATATCATGTGCTATTGTATCTATATTACTGTATAAGTGTCCATATCATGTGACTATTGTATCTATATTACTGTATAATGTATCCATATCATGTGACTATTGTATCTATAATACTGTATAATGTATCCATATCATGTGACTATTGTATCTATATTACTGTATAATGTGTCCATATCATGTGACTATTGTATCTATATTACTGTATAATGTATCCATATCATGTGACTATTGTATCTATATTACTGTATAATGTTCCATATCATGTGACTAATTGTATCTATATTACTGTATAAATGTACCCATATCATGTGGCTATTGTATCTATATTACTGTATAATGTGTCCATACCATGTGGCTATTGTATCTATAATACTGTATAAATGTATCCATACCATGTGACTATTGTATCTATAATACTGTATAATGTATCCATATCATGTGACTATTGTATCTATATTACTGATAATGTGCCCATATCATGTGACTAATTGTATCTATAATTACTGTATAATGTATCCATATCATGAGACTTCTGTATCTATATTACTGTATAATGTATCCATATCATGCGACTATTGTATCTATATTACTGTATAATGTGTCCATATCATGTGGCTATTGTATCTATAATACTGTATAATGTATCCATATCATGTGACTATTGTATCTATAATACTGTATAATGTATCCATACCATGTG
>JAPZIH010000151.1:11798-38624 GCA_027410445.1 Discoglossus pictus | reverse complement strand
CAAAGGGTATACATTTTAAATAGAGTGCCTCAGGAAATCTATGGGTTTATTCAGCCTGAATCCTTAACTTTGTCATATTTAAGATACAATGGCCTCCATTCCTTGACTCCTATAAGAAAAGAACCGAGTGAAGATCACCGCCGAGCTATCACATCAGACAAGTAAATCTAAAGCCATCAGAGTGCTTGAAATGTCCCAAACATCTATTTTAAAAATCTAAGTCACATCACTCACCTATCACATATATAGTTGTGAGCATGCGGGTTGTTGCTAACGCTGCGGCCCTTGCGAAGCGAGGGCCGCAGTTGCTGGCAACGCTCCCCAGTGGCCCACATCACCCGAGGCGCCTGCACGGCACCCCCTGCCCCACTGATGCTCCCCAGCAGCCCACATCACCCCAGGCTGCATGGAAGCTCAGACACCCAGCCAGCACTGCCAGGACCCTGCCACTGATGCTGCCATGCTCCCCAGCGGCCCACATCACCCCAGGCGCCTGCACAGGAAGCTCAGACACCTAGCCAGCACTTCCATGTGGGAGGGAGGCAGGACAATTGGGGGTACAAGGAGGAGCCTCCGATCCCGGCCTGTGCTGTCTGGCCTGCAGCTGGGTTCTTCAGCAGCTACTTCCTTGAGCTGGGCTCCGAGGACAGGCCGCAGGGGGCGGGGATCTGATACATGAGCCACAGGCCTAAGGCTGCAATGTAGAGGGGGGAGAGGATCGCGAGGCCCGCAATAAACTTACCCCCGTTGGGTGTACAAGGAGGAGCCTTTCCTGGAGAGGGAGGTGCGGGGCTCCGATCTGGGCCTGTGCTGGTTGGCCTGCGGCTGGCTTCTCCCCCAGGGCTCCCTCCTCGGCAGCTCCACGCAGCTGCTTCACATCTCTGCCTCAACAAGCAGACAGGACAGAGATGAGGATTGAGCCCACCGCTGCTCCCCACACAGACAGCCATCTGCAGAGATCCAGTGGGAGAAGAACCCAGGAGGTAATGAAGTGGGGGTCACAAGCAGGGAGAAGGGAGACAGGATGGGGGAAGGGAGCCAGGAGAGGTAGGTGAGACACAGGGAAGGGAGAAGGGGGCAAAGAGACACAGAGGAGGGAGGGGGGTACAGGGGAGGGAGTGGGGAAAGAGACACAGGGGAGGTAGAGGGGGAAGAGACACAGGGGAGGGCGATGGGGAGAATGGGAGACAGGGGAGGGAGAGTGGAGGCAAAGAGAGACAGGGGAGGGATAGTAGGGGCAAAGAGAGACAGGGGAGGCATAGATTGGGCAAAGAGAGACAAGGGAGGGATAGATTGGGCAAAGAGAGACAGGGGAGGGATAGATTGGGCAAAGAGAGACAGGGGATGGATATAGGGGGCAAAGAGAGACAGGGGATGGATAGAGGGGGCAAAGAGAGACAGGGGAGGGAAAGAGGGGGCAAAGAGACAGGGGAGGGAGAGAGGGGACAAAGAGAGACAGGGGAGGGAGAGAGGGGGCAAAGAGAGACAGGGGAGGGAGAGAGGGGGCAAAGAGAGACAGGGGAGGGAGAGAGGGGGCAAAGAGACAGGGGAGGGAGAGAGGGGGCAAAGAGACAGGGGAGGGAGAGAGGGGGCAAAGAGACAGGGGAGGGAGAGAGGGGGCAAAGAGACAGGGGAGGGAGAGAGGGGGCAAAGAGACAGGGGAGGGAGAGAGGGGGCAAAGAGAGACAAGGGAGGGAGAGAGAGGGCAAAGAGAAACAGGAGGGGGGAGGGAAAGAGACATGGGAGGGAGAAATGTTTGGGAAAAACTTGATCTTGCCGTCATTCTTTGACGGGCAAGTCGCTAGTATAAAAGATTACTTGGAAGTTTGTCCAAGGGCGCAAAACTATAAAAAATATCTACTGTACCCTCTACGGACCCCCCCTCCAAGGCGGAAAAGTTACTCAGAGAAGCCTAGAATCGGGTGCAGAGTAGCTCTTGTGTGTGATGGAAGCAGGTCTTGCACTGGCTGTTGGGTGGGGTGGGGGGTGCGGGGGCTTCAGCAAATTAGAACCCCGAGATAACGAGGGTGCAGGTGCAGCCTTTGCCTCTTGCACAGACCGTCATTGGTTGTGGAGAGGGAAGACTTCACGCTGGAGAGAGCGACCCTCCCCGCAGTGCCAGTCCCCCCCCCCCCCCAGTGCCAGTCCCCCCCAGATGCGTGGGCACTTGTGTAATGCACCATTTGCACCACCGATATCTCTGCCCCTGCTGAGATTCAGACTTGGAGTCTCCTGTGAGCACACGTTAGAGGTAAAGAGCTGTGTTCAAACTTTTTGGAGGAGCCAGAGCTCCAGAAATTTGCTTTTCCAAACTCCCGTAGTTACGAGTCAGCCTTCCGAGATTTCCTATAGGAGCCATGGAATGGAGGCCAAAATCTGCTAGCATTTGAAATTCAAAATACCAACCTGTCTCAAAACAAGTTATGTTCATGAAAATACTAAGATGTTCCTTCATCCTTAAAATGCTCCTCATCCTCAAAATATACTCAACTCTAAATCTTAGACATTGAAATTAAACCATTGAATTTATTATATATGATATCTATCCTAACTACCTATGTCAAAATTTTGTTTCAATGGCATCTGCCAAGTTGGGAAACATTTATGCAAATGTCCAACTTATTTACTGTTCTCTGTACGATGGAGGCTTCTATCGCTCTTTTGCCCACCATAAGTTAAATGTTATTGTGGTTAGTAGCCTTCCTACAAGTGTATTAAACAGCTTTATCACATAGCTTAGGATGAATTACGCATGCGTTAAGAGATCTAAAGCATATTTACCACAACATCATTTAGCTTATGGTGGGCAGAAGAGCTATAGAAGCCTCCACCGTACAGAGTACAGTAAATAAATAGTACATTTGTGCTCACATTTGAATGTCTAAAAATAAGTTAAAAGTTTATTTTCTGCTCAGAATTTCCAGAAATACAGCTACAATGCATTTTCACTCTTTCATTAAAAAAGCATTGGAGCCTCATTTGCATATCCCTTGCCCAGAGTACAAATGTACTATATCAATTATCACCAGTATGAATTAAATTATATATATACATTTTTCGGCAACTTCAACTTCTGGATTCCCATGGTAGAACCACAGAGTCTGCTATTAAGGAGAGAGCTGTGGATTTACGTTACCTCTTTTTAGAGCAGTTAAGATGTAGTGAGATATATCATCTATTGCCTTCATTTTCTGATTCTCAGGAATAAGGAACAACTGACAGGACAGTGTATTAATACTGTACTGATTTCCCAGGATCCTCTGCCTTTCATCCTCACTTGTCACCTCAAGATCATCCAACACAACAAGAACCTTCTGCCGACCTGTGGGGGCCAAATGAGTGAGAGGGTGGAGGAGAAGGAGCATCTTGAAGACAGAGAAAGGTAATAGTAAAAAGAGAAATACTATGGGGACTCTAAAGTGTAACTAATAGGATATATATTTCCCATTGTGATCATGTTTGGTCTGTACGCTTGTTCTCTTTTATTAGTAAACTAGCGACTTGCCTGTCAAAAATGACAGCAAAAAAAATTGTAATGCTGGCAAAGCTGTTTGCCACCGAATGTGAGCAACTTTGGTGCTCACAGCGAGCCCCTCCCCTGTCTACTTACTCCCTTGTGTTTCCTTTCCACCCTCCTCTCCCTCCCTTGTGTCACTTTTCTCTCCCCCCTCCCTTCCCTTTGTCTGTCCCCCCTGTCTCCCTCCCCTGTGTCTGCCCCCCTCTCCCTGCCCTGTGTCTGTTCCCCCTCTACTCCCTCTGTGTCTGTTTGCCCTGCTCCCCCTCTCTATCCCTACCTCCCCTGTGTCTCTTCCCTCCTCTTCCCTGTGTTTCTTGCTCCTTCTTCCCTGTGGCTCTTTCCTCCCTTCCCTTGTTTTTCTTACCCCCCTTGACTGTGTCTGTTCCCCCTCCCCTGTGTCTCCCCCTCTCCCATGTGTCTCTTTCCCCCCTTCCCTGTGTCTCTTTCCCCATCTCCTGTGTCTCTCCTCCCCATCTCCTGTGTCTCTTCCCTCCTCCCCTGTGTCTCTTTCCCCACCCCTCCCCTGTGTCTCTTTCCCTCCCCTCCCCTGTGTCTCTTCCCCTGTGTCTCTTCCTCTCCCTCCCCTGTGTCTCTTTCTCTCCCTCCCCTGTGTCTATTGCCCCCTCCCCCATGTCTATTCCCCCCTCCCCTGTGTCTCTTCCTCCCCTCCCCTGTGTCTTTCCCTCCCCTCCCCTGTGTCTCTTTCCCTCTCCTCCTCTGTGTCTCTTTCCCCCCTTCCCTGTGTCTCTCCCCCCTCCCCTGTGTCTTTCCCCTCTCCCCTGTGTCTCTTCCCCCTCCCCTGTGTCTCTTTCCCCCCTCCCCTGTGTCTCTTTCCCCATCCCGTGTCTCTTCCCCCCTCCCCTGTGTGTTTTTCCCCCTCCACTGTGTCTCTTTCCCCCGTGTCTGTTTCCCCCCTCCCCTGTGTCTCTTTCCCTCCCCTCCCCTGTGTCTCTTTCCCCCCTCCAATGAGTCTCTCTCCCCCCACCCCTGTGTCTCTTCCCCCCTCCCTGTGTGTCTTTCCCCCTCCCCTGTGTCTATTCCTCCCCTCCTCTGTGTCTCTTTCCCCCTGTGTTTGTTTCCTTCCCCCTTTTCATCCTTCTCCCTCTCCTCATCCTCCTCCCTCTCCTCATCCTCCTCCCTTCCCTCATTCTCTCCCTCTCCTCATCCTCCTCCCTTCCCTCATTCTCTCCCTCACCTCATCCTCTCTCTCCTCCTCCCTCCCTCCACTCATCCTCCTCATCCTCTCCCTCCCCTCATCCTCCTCCCTCCCTCCCCTCCTCCACCCTCCCTCCCCTCATCCTCCCTTTCCCCCTCTCTAATTACCACCCCCTCCTCCCCTCACTCACCTGTATTGCGCTGCTCCTGCTGCTGTCCAGCGCGTCTTGTGTGTCGGGACCCGGTTTATGCAAATGACATGATGTCATTAGCATATACAGAGTCCCGACACAGAAGACGCGCTGGACAGCAGCAGGAGCAGCCCAATACAGGTAAGTGAGGGGAGGGGGGGTAATTGGAGAGGGGGAAAGGCAGGTGGGAGGATGAGGGGAGGGAGAGGAGAGGGAGAGGATGAGGGGAGGGAGAGGGGAGGGAGAGGGGAGGGAGAGGGAGAGGATGAGGGGAGGGAGAGGATGAGGGGAGGGGGAGGAGAGGGAGAGGATGAGGGGTGGGAGAGGATGAGGGGTGGGAGAGGGGAGGGAGAGGAGTGTGAGAGGATGAGGATGAGAGGAGGGATAGGGGAGGGAGAGACGAGGGAGAGGATGAGGGGAGGGAGAGGAAAGGGAGAGGATGAGGGAAGGGAGAGGAAAGGGAGAGGATGAGGGAAGGGAGAGGGGAGGGAGAGGGGAGGAGAGTGAGAGGATGAGGGGAGGCAGAGGGGAGGCAGAGGGGAGGGGAGGGAGAGGATGAGGGGAGGGGGAGCAGAGGGAGAGGATGAGTGGTGGGAGAGGGGAGGGAGATGATAAGTGGAGGGGGAGGATGAGGGGAGGGGGAGGATGACAGGAGGGAGGAGGGGGTGATGGGAGTCATGGGACTCCTGCTGCTGTCCATCGGGTCTTTGGGACCCGGCATATGGTAATGGCGTGATGCGCATGTGACGTCATGTCATTAGCATATACCGGGTCCCGACACAGGAGACGCACTGGCCAGCAGCTGGAGCAGCGCAATACAGGTAAGTGAGGGGGGTAATTGGAGAGGGGGAAAGGGAGGATGAGGGTGGTAGGGATGAGCGCCTATGGCGCTCATCAGCACCGCAAGAAGCGCCAGGGCTCCTTGCCAGCAACTGCGGCCCTCGCTTTGTGAGGCCCGCATTTGCTACGGGCTCGCAACGCGAGCCCGCAGAATCTGCGGCCCTTGCTTAGCGAGGGCGGCAGGCTCACTAAGCAAGCCTGCAGTGTTTGCAACGACTTTTGGCAAGCCGCACTGCTGACAACTATATATGTGATATCTTTTGTTCTTTGAACTGCTGACACTTAGTTTTGTTTATATGTTAAATGTTTTATATATTTATCTGCCTACTGTCTCCTTATCTATCATAGTGGGTACTGTTGGAAACTTTTGTACAAATGTCATTTCCATGAATTCCTGTACTAAAATGTAATAAAAATGTTTTTTGATTTTAAGTGAAGTAGTTAAGGGGGAAAAATGTAATTCTAAGATATTTGTGATGCCAAATAAATATGAAATAAAATATATGTTCTTTTATTTTACTTTTATTTGCAGTATATCTTTAAAGGCATATCTAAGTTTCCTGGATTATGAATTCATCTGAGAAAAATCAATAGTGTATGCAAACATTTTTGCATAAAAAAATACCAAAATAAACATTTATAAACTCACCTTGATGTTTGTAAATCTTTTCAATTTGCAAGCAGATGCTTTTGTCATTTGACTCACCTGAAAATCCCTGCTAAGATTGGCATCAGGAGAAAGCAGAGCAACATTAGTATTAGACTATGGGGTTCCTGTGCAAATCAACCTGGGATATGTAGTCCATCTAGCTCTCTTTTTGTCCTCTGATTCAGTTGTGAGCTCAGATCCCACCAAACCATCCTGCAGCAAGTACTTCATGTGGTCTCTACCAGAAAGCTAAAACTCTGTACCTGTCTGCTTTCCTCTGTGTACTTGGTTATATTAGCTCCCTGTGGGTGTGCAAAGCTGGATTTTACTTTCCTGCCTATAACTTGATAAAATTCAAGAAACGTGCATCTGGTTGACATAGGGACTCCATCACAGGTCGATGAAGTCGTTAACAGGCATCTAGATCATGGCGTGCACATCAAGGCAGTTAGAGTTCTAACCACAGGCCCATAGATTAAAGTCCCTTTCCCTATCCAGTTTAGAATATCTGGTTAAGAAGGAGAGTTGAACATTATATAGGGTTAATAAGCCTGGTCATAGAATGCCACTGGATTGAACGCTATGGGATTGAGGGTCAGTACCAGGGGGGATAAGCCGATAAAGCACTGTGTGGTGCTTGCCATTCTGGTGCTACCTAGGTACCCTATAGCAGTGTATGTTCCCACAAATTGGAGGACTTTCCTAGAACCTTTTTCATTATTAGCTAACAGCTGTATATAATATTTGTCTTAAACTTCTGCAGCAATTTATATTCAAATCTTTAGTCTCAATCCAACAGGATTGTCTTTATATTACCTTACAACTATTTAGCACTTGTCACTTTTTTTACCATTAGCACTTTACAATATTTTCCTATCACCAGCTCTTAATGCAACACTGTTCAATTGTCACTTTATCACTTTATTATAAATTGCTAAAGAAGGTAGGAATATTTAATTTTAAATTATCAAGAAGTTCTACATCAGCTAATTTAATAATTTCTAATCTTTGCATCCCATGTCCACATATTTTAATATGGATTTTACCATTTAATAAGTTAAGTTTTATTATTTAGTTTATTCTCTCTTTTTGGGATTAGGATAATCAGGTGTGCCCTGTAAGTGGATCTTTTTTCTCTTTGATGTATGCTATTCAGTTTATCCTTAGGAGCATCCTGATCAATAATTAGGTTCTTATTGTATATACCTGAGCCACCGCTATTTAATATATTTAACTTTGTAAGTACACTGAACTTATCTATATCACACAAACCTTTCTGGTAATCGCTGCCTGTTTATTACCAAACATTTGAAATTCAGGAAACATATATTTACCTTTAATACAATTAGTCTCCAGAAACATTTAGCGTATGTAATCACATATTATAATTGTCCAACTGCGAGTTGTCGTCACGCTTTGCGGCCCTCGCAAAGGAAGGGCCGCAACTGACGACAACTCGCAGTTTCACCATGGCTCCCATCAGCCCTACTGCAGGCGTGCACGGGTAGCCGGCAAGCGTGCGCGGGTAGCCGGGCAGACAAGCGTGCGCGCGCACGCGAAGACGTCACATAAGCGTGCGCGCACGCGCATCTACAGCAATGATGTGAGGGAGAGAGACACGGGGGAAGAGTGACAAGGAGGGGAGAAGCAGGGGAAGAGATACATGAGGGAGGGAGAGGAGGAGGGGAATAGAGACACGAGAGGAGGGGGGAAGAGAGACACAGGGGACAGGGGAAGTGAGATACAGGGGAGGGAAAGAGAGACACAGGGGACAGGGGAAGTGAGATACAGGGGAGGGGAAGAGAGACACAGGGGAGGGAGAGGAGGGGGAAGAGAGACACAGGGAAGGTGGAAGAGAGGCACAGGGGAGCGAGAAGAGGAGGGGGAAGAGAAACACAGGGGAAGGGAGAGGAGGGGGAATAGAGACACAGGGGATGGAGAGGAGGGGAGGAAGAGAAACGGTAGGGGAGGAAGAGAAACGGGAGGGAGAGGGGAGGAATAGACATGGGGAGGAGACACAGCGGAGGGGGGAAGAGATGAAGGTCAGGGGGTGGAGAGACACAGGGGAGGGATGAGGGGGCAGAGACACAGGGGAGGGAGACGGGGTGGAGAGACACAGGGGAGGGAGACGGGGTGGAGAGACACAGGGGAGGGAGAGGGGGAAGGAGAAACAAGGAAGGGAGAGGGGGGAAAGAGACACAGGGGAGGGAGAGGGGGGAAAGAGAAACAGGGGAGGGAGAGGGGGGGAAGAGACAGAGGGAAGGGAGAGGAAGTAGAGGGCGGGAGAGGCTCACAATGAGTTCCAAAGCCACTTATTGCAAGGCC
The DNA here is from genome assembly GCA_027410445.1 of Discoglossus pictus. Lineage (NCBI taxonomy): Eukaryota > Metazoa > Chordata > Amphibia > Anura > Alytidae > Discoglossus > Discoglossus pictus. The sequence goes on along the minus strand of JAPZIH010000151.1, from coordinate 29,947 downwards.
CGAGATGACGAAGGCGCTCATCGCGAGGCCAATAAAGTAGAGGGGGGGAGAGGCTCGCAGTGTGTGACAAACACCATTGCCAGGCTTCAATTTATTGCTGTCATTTTTGACGGGCAAGTCGCTAGTATATAATATATTTTGTGTTTATCAATAGCAAAAGGACATACGTTTTTTTCTCACCTAAACGTGTAGACATGTAGAGAAGTTCCTCATCATATAGAGATCCGTTTACGTTGGTAATGTTGATCCGCCCTTGCCATTTGGTGTGATACAAGATTCCCACAGAACATTTTTCCACTTCCCTTTTCCATTCATTCGAGTTGTTGTTGGAGATTCGGAGATACTTCACCTCTGACACATGATCATGAAAATCTTGAGATTTCAGCAGGTCCATCAGCCATTTCAGGTCACTCTCTGGGGCCCTGGAGGTTATGCCCACAACCAACCCCGACCTACAGGAGGGAAATAGGACAAGGAGTCAGTGATATTTGCCATTGAGGCACCAAGTGATATTCCAGGATGGAGCCACCAATAATGGCGGACACTTTATCTTGGAAACATACGCTGTGCTAACTGTGCTGAAGGGGTCCGGATCGGTACCCCAGTCGGGTCCCCACATTAAGCCCTTGCTGCAGTGGTCTCGATCAGGACCCCTGCAGTGTCCCCACATTATCCCCCAATTAACTCATTTCTGTGGGGGTCCCCGCCACGGGTCCTTAAAGGGCCCGCAGCACACTAATGTGCAATACCAGCCTTACACTACTCCTGCGGCACTTAACATTACCCCCCCCCCCCCCCCCCGATCAGGACCCCTGCAGCATTTAAAAATGTTGAATTCATTGCCGCGGGTCCTTGATGGGCCCGCGGTCGACTAATGGTTACGCTCCTCCGCGAGGGTACTATAAGTACCCTTGCGACACCTAACATTAACCCGGTCGGGACCCCCGCACAGTCCCAATGTTAACCCATGCAACGGGGACACCCCTGCTATCAAAAATTTGAATTTCCCTCTTCGGGTCCTGAAAGGACCTTAAAGGTCCTTAAAGGTCCAGCAATAAATAAACAAATTAACCCCTGCCGCGGGGGTACTATATGTTTCCCCCACCACTAAAATTAACCCCATCACTCATGGGGCTTTATACAGAGCCCAATGAGCCCATAACTAACCCTGTCACTCTTGGGGCTCTATACAGAGCCCCATGAGCCTCTATTTAACCGCCTCAGTCCCATACAGACCCTTATGTGACATTACTTAACCCCCATAAGTCCCATAAGGGTCTATACAGACCCTCATCAAACCTAATTAACCCTAAAAACCTTAAAAGTCTGTGGCCTCCCTGTAACGGAGCTCGAACACGCAGTCCAAAATCTCCGCTGGTATACGATAAAATACCCACGAGGCACTACAGTTTCACCATCCCCGACCTCCCATATTGGACGACACACAATTTGGGAGTCAAATGAATACTGACTTTATTTTGTTATTGCAGAAATATTTATACATCTCTTCCCACAGGCAATCCACATCCCCCATATTTGGCTGCACAATACCCATAAAGAGAACAATAGGTGGGTCACACCTCCCTGGCAACTTTGATACAATCAGACATTGATTCAATTACACTTCTTTGTTCTTATCTGAGAAAGGAAGTCTATTGTATAGTGTTTTCATTATCTTATGCGGAGTCGCTGTAACGAGATTATCTCCCATGCCAAGTAGCTGTAAATGTTTGGGACAATATTCTGCAGAGCATCAACCAACATACATATATTAGGATCATATTTTAACCATAATAATCATAAAACAGGGTAAAACAGTGATGGGTTCCGCTACACACCTCCCCCGTGACCATAAGCCGGCATACACGGTCTGATCCCAACGGATCGGCCTGGGGATGTCCGGACAAAAGTATTTGTTGGTCAATTCTCTAGTTTGACAACCCATTAGCATTACTGCAATTCACATTTACTCACATTTCCCATATCCCCAGATAGCTGGGATCTGAGCGCACAAAACCACCGAATAGCGCTCAGATCCTCTTCACACAGTTCAATTGCCATGTAGCTAAAGTCTTTCCCATAGTCTTTCATCATTTGAATGGGCTCCATGGCATAGCTATCTGGGGTATCACCGCTCCCACAGGGCAAGTACAGAATGACCCCCCCTGTATGTAAAGGGCCAGAATGAGTGACATACACTCTGGTATGGCCGAACACTGGTTCCAAAGGGCAATATGTACCAGGGCCATAGTCGCAGGGCAGGAGGCTGGCAAACAGTCCTCTCCAAGCCAAAGTGGCGAAGGGCACTTCGTCACACATCTCCCCTTTGGGGGGAAGTCTAACCAGGCACCTGGATATTTCGCTGGGGTGATGGTGCAACACGCTGAGGGGACTTGAGGGGCAGAGGCCCGCGGCACTCTGCCCTGATGCCAGCTCTTCTGCTGGTATAACCTGCAGGACCTCCTGCTCTGTACCAGGGACAAAGGGAGGGCAGAGGCCGACTGCACTCTGCCCCGCTGTCAGCTCTTCTGCTGGGGTACTTGGGACATATTCCGGCTCAGTAGCCAGGGAAACGTGGGGGTCAGTGGGGGTTAACATTTCCTCTGTTAACCCTAGGGCCACATTAGAAGTTAGCTGGGGAGGGGAGTTTGTACTTACCCCCTCCTCCGGTTGTCCCAGTGACGGTAGTTGGGGATCTGGACAAGCTGTGGGCGCAGAGACCACGGTCCCATCTGCGCCGTCTGGGAGATTGGTGTCTCCCCTGGTTAGGGTAAACTGTCGCTGGGGGGGAAGGATGACACCTTCTGCCCCCTGTGTTTCACACTGCCACTGGGGGGGAAGGACGACACCTTTGGCCCCCTGGAGTACCCACTGACGCTGTGGAGGAAGGTCGACACCTTCTGCTCCCTGGGGTACACACTGCCGCTGGGGGGGAAGGACGACACCTTCTGCCCCCTGGGGTTCACACTGCCGCTGAGGGGGAAGGACGACACCTTCTGCCCCCTGGGGTTCACACTGCCGCTGTGGAGGAAGGTCGACACCTTCTGCTCCCTGGGGTACACACTGCCGCTGGGGGGAAAGGACGACACCTTCTGCCCCCTGGGGTTCACACTGCCGCTGGGGGGGAAGGACGACACCTTCTGCCCCCTGGGGTTCACACTGCCGCTGGGGGGAAAGGACGACACCTTCTGCCCCCTGGGGTTCACACTGCCGCTGGGGGGAAAGGACGACACCTTCTGCCCCCTGGGGTTCACACTGCCGCTGAGGGGGAAGGACGACACCTTCTGCCCCCTGGGGTTCACACTGCCGCTGGGGGGAAAGGACGGCACCTTCTGCCCCCTGGGGTTCACACTGCCGCTGAGGGGGAAGGACGACACCTTCTGCCCCCTGGGGTTCACACTGCCGCTGGGGGGAAAGGACGACACCTTCTGCCCCCTGGAGGGCCGGTAGAGAGACCTCGGTCCCATCTCTACCTGCCATCTGGAGGTCATCCCAGGACCAGTCAATGAAGTCTGGTTCTGCTTGTCGAGTAGGTTGGGGCTGCACAAGGCTGAGCAGGTGTTGGTAGTCCTGCTCCAGCTCCCACTCTCTCGTTACCAGGTGGGTCATGTCTTTGCTCACCTCGCCTTCGTCATCCCAGACATACATGCCCATCCGGTAGTCGTAGATGTCCCAAAACCTAGACCCCTCCGTGCTGCCAAGATCAATATCGTCCTCCAAGGCATCCCATAATAAACCCGGGCCATCATAATCATCCCCCTCCGGTAAGTCGTGTTCAGCCGTCCAGGGGGTAAGTCGAACGGTATACCACCAGAGGGCCTGGTATGCGTTGTCTAGCCAGATCTCTCGCCATACCAGGGTCTCTAGTCTTGTCACCCACTCATCCAGGGGCTGCTCTCCCAATAGATACATCCGCATCGCCACACGCTTCTGTAGCCGCTGCTCATCACTGGGGAGACTCTCACCTCGCCGCCATTGGGCATCTTGCAGGGCATCATACCAGAGTTCCATTCTGTCTGTCTCCCTGTAGTCTGCGGCCTCCTTCTCATCCTCATCATGGAACGCTGTCCAAAAACTAGCCGGTTCCATCCTGCTGTAGCCAGGGGCGCTGTACGGATACTAGCGTTGCCCTCAATTTGTACTCCACGGAATGGTGTCTCCTGTAGCTGTCCTTCTGACCGTGGGAACAATTCCACCACTTGCCAACAAATGTAACGGAGCTGGGACCCGCAGTCCAAAATCTCCGCTGGTATACGATAAAATACCCACGAGGCACTACAGTTTCACCATCCCCGACCTCCCATATTGGACGACACACAATTTGGGAGTCAAATGAATACTGACTTTATTTTGTTATTGCAGAAATATTTATACATCTCTTCCCACAGGCAATCCACATCCCCCATATTTGGCTGCACAATACCCATAAAGAGAACAATAGGTGGGTCACACCTCCCTGGCAACTTTGATACAATCAGACATTGATTCAATTACACTTCTTTGTTCTTATCTGAGAAAGGAAGTCTATTGTATAGTGTTTTCATTATCTTATGCGGAGTCGCTGTAACGAGATTATCTCCCATGCCAAGTAGCTGTAAATGTTTGGGACAATATTCTGCAGAGCATCAACCAACATACATATATTAGGATCATATTTTAACCATAATAATCATAAAACAGGGTAAAACAGTGATGGGTTCCGCTACACTCCCCATAACCCATCTGTCTCCACTCCAATCCATAATGAACGCCTCTGCTAGACTCATCTTGCACACCTTTATATCTCCCACACTCTCTTCGCTCTGCTAATGACATTCTTCTTTGTGTGCCAAGTATATTCGGTTTAGACTAGACCTTTATGTGTTTTTATCACCTGAAGTATTGAAGTGAAATGCGCTATTTTGAGACCTTCACAATGTTTCATCTTGAGGTGTCTTTCTTACCGAAAATATGAAAATATATTTATTTACTAGACTCTGAAATTGAATTTGTACAAAGGAAAATGATTTAACCCCTCATGTGTTAAAAAGACATATTATAAGTGTTTGTGTATGTTTATAATGGTAGTAGCAAGGCCAATGGACAACCATATCACATTTATAGTTCTCAGCAATACGGGTTGATGCTAACGCTTGCGGGCTCGCATAGCCAAAGGTGCTCATTGCGCTGGTGGAGATGAGCGCCATAGGGCTCATCCCTACGACCCTGTACGACTTTGGCAGGGAGTGCCAAAGGCGATCAATGCGCTGGTTGTGATGAGCGCCATAGCGCCTATGACCCGTTAGCACTTAGGCAGGGAGCACCAACAGTGCTCACTGCGCTGGTGGAGACGAGCGCCATAGGCGCTCATCCCTACGACCCCGCACGACCATCATACCTATAACCCGCGGTACTACACATCAACAGAAAACTCAAATACACAATTCACAGTGCGAGACCCGTAGCACTTTGAAAAAATTGCATGGAAAAGTTAAAAAAAATACGTCCCATAACACTTACAAAACAAACCACGACTCAGAGAAAAAAAAATTTGAGCCGCAAAAAATGCAAACTTAACAACCGAACCGCGCACAGTGAAAAATATACGAAAAAACACACAAAATACAAAAAAAAATACCACACACAGCAAGGGAGGACACCCAGGATGTCTGGGAGTGAGGTTACAGCAATTTACAAAGTTTCGAAAATCTCGAAAAATCCACTAAGCAAGAGAAAAAATGGCCTCCAAAAAAACGAAAATGAGGCTACACAACCCCTAAACACGCAAAACACCGCCACATACATACAACTTTTACACAGGACCATACGAGGTATAAAATACACTATTACGAAAAACGCAAAATCTGCAAAACACGTGTAGCACATACACAATAGCCGCCATTTTACAACACTAACATTCACATTACAAAATGCGGAACTACATATCTACACAAATGGTTTCCCCTCGCGCACACAGCCTATTTACACTACACACTGCACACATTGCTGACACTTACACCTCAGGTCACCAACACTACAAATGTACATTGTATGCTGCAGGAACATCAAAACAGATTGTCAGCTCTTCAGCATATTGGTTGCTGCATATATTCATTATAAATAGGTAAAGTATATTAATTTATCATTTAATTAATTAATTATTATTAAAAAATACATATACAGAAACATTTAACATACAGCACAACACAGGATGGCAATAAACACCAAAGGCGTTCACTGCACGCCTCACAAGGAGCGCCAAGGGTGCTCAGAGGACCAATACTACACCAGGGGAGACACTCGCAATGAGCACCAAAAGGTGATCAGCATGGACCTTGCAATTAGCGCCAAACAGCTCTGAGAACCAAAAAAAACACCAACCCGCAGGCTCGCAATGAGCGCCGAAGGTACTCACACAACAAAAACACTTCCTCCCAATGAGCGCCAAAAGCTCATGAGCTCAGACCTTGCAATCAGCGCCAAAGGGGCTCTGACAACAAAAAATACACCAACCCAGAGGCTCGCAATGAGTGCTGAAAAGACTTATTTTGTGTGCCAAACAGCATTCCCTGACTTACAATTCTATTGCCGTCATTTTTTGACAGGCAAGTCGCTAGTAATGTAAATAACAGATGGATATATATCCCAGGCTGCTTTGTATCACATACAGGAGCCCCTGAGGTTTCTGAAATGTAACAGCTGCAGTGCTTTTTCCTGATTGATTTAAAATGTACACTAATTTAGCCTGGGTTTGGAAGGGTTGTTAACCCTAATTATCAAATGTCAGAAAAAGTACAAGGTACAGGGATTTTCATGGGTGTCAACTAACAAAAACTGCAGATTGCAAACTGAAGGGATTTAGCAAACTTCAGGGTGAGGTTGTAAATGTTTATTTTGGTATTTTTTCCATGCATAAAAAATGTTTTCATGCACTATAAATTCTCCTCTATCAGATGCATTCATAATCCAGCAAATTTAGATATGCCTTTAATGTTCTGGATTCTGGCAACAAAATCTGCAATCCATTGGTCCAACATCTTGTCTTTCTGTGGCTAACAATTTATTAAGGAGCTCTCCATTGGTCTTTTGAAACTATTGGCAGTTGTAGCTGCCACATTTCCTTAATGCATATAGAACAGGGGTGGGCAAGTTCGGTCCTGAAGGGGCGCATACATGCTGGGATTTGAAGATTTCCTTTCTGGTAACAGGTGAGTCAATCAGGATGACTGAAGAAGTGATTGACTCACCGGTGCGTAGCAGGGATATCACCAAATCCAGCCATGTGTGTGGGCCCTCTTGCCCAGCCCTGATATAGAAGCTTCCTACTGTCCTGCCCTGTAACGTGCCGGGGCTCTGTCCTTCTCTGTAACGTGTCCGGGCTCTGTCCTGCTCTGTAACGTGCCCGGGCTCTGTCCTGCTCTGTAACGTGCCTGGGCTCTGTCCTGCCCTGTAATGTGCCCGGGCTCTGTCCTGCCCTGTAACGTGTCCGGGCTCTGTCCTGCTCTGTAACGTGTCCGGGCTCTGTCCTGCTCTGTAACGTGCCCGGGCTCTGTCCTGCTCTGTAACGTGTCCGGGCCCTGTCCTGCCCTGTAACGTGTCCGGGCTCTGTCCTGCTCTGTAACGTGCCCGAGCTCTGTCCTGCCCTGTAACGTGCCCGGGCTCTGTCCTGCTCTGTAACGTGTCCGGGCTCTGTCCTTCTCTGTAATGTGCCCGGGCTCTGTCCTGCTCTGTAAGGTGTCCAGGCTCTGTCCTGCTCTGTAACGTGCCCGGGCTCTGTCCTGCTCTGTAACGTGTCCGGGCTCTGTCCTGCCCTGTAACGTGCCCTGGCTCTGTCCTGCTCTGTAATGTGCCCGGGCTCTGTCCTGCCCTGTAACGTGTCCGGGCTCTGTCCTGCCCTGTAAAGTGCCCGGGGTCTGTAACGTGCCCAGGCTCTGTCCTGCTCTGTAATGTGCACAGGCTCTGTCCTGCTCTGTAACGTGCCCAGGCTCTGTCCTGCTCTGTAATGTGCCCGGGCTCTGTCCTGCTCTGTAATGTGCCCGGGCTCTGTCCTGCTCTGTAATGTGTCCGGGCTCTGTCCTGCTCTGTAACGTGCCCGGGCTCTGTCCTGCTCTGTAACGTGCCCAGGCTCTGTCCTGCCCTGTAACGTGCCCAGGCTCTGTCCTGCTCTGTAATGTGCCCGGGCTCTGTCCTGCCCTGTAACGTGCCCGGGCTCTGTCCTGCTCTGTAACGTGCCCGGGCTCTGTCCTGCTCTGTAACGTGCCCAGGCTCTGTCCTGCCCTGTAACGTGCCCGGGCTCTGTCCTGCCCTGTAACGTGCCCGGGCTCTGTCATGCTCTGTAACGTGCCCAGGCTCTGTCTTGCTCTGTAACATGCCCGGGGTCTGTCCTGCTCTGTAATGTGCCCGGGCTCTGTCCTGCCCTGTAACGTGCCTGGGGTCTGTCATGCCCTGTAACGTGCCCGGGCTCTGTCTTGCCCTGTAACGTGCCCGGGCTCTGTCTTGCCCTGTAACGTGCCCGGGCTCTGTCTTGCCGGGTAACATGCCCGGGCTCTGTCCTGCTCTGTAACGTGCCCGTGCTCTGTCCTGCTCTGTAATGTGCCCTGGCTCTGTCCTGCTCTGTAACGTGTCTGGGCTCTGTCCTGCTCTGTAACGTGTCTGGGCTCTGTCCTGCCCTGTAACGTGCCCGGGCTCTGTCCTGCTCTGTAACGTGTCCGGGCTCTGTCCTGCTCTGTAACGTGCCCGGGCTCTGTCCTGCCCTGTAACGTGTCCGAGCTCTGTCCTGCTCTGTAACGTGTCCGAGCTCTGTCCTGCTCTGTATCGTGCCCGGGCTCTGTCCTGCCCTGTAACGTGCCCGGGATCTGTCCTTCTCTGTAAATTACCCGGGCTCTGTCCTGCTCTGTAACGTGTCCGGGCTCTGTCCTGCTCTGTAACGTGTCTGGGCTCTGTCCTGCTCTGTAACGTGCCTAGGCTCTGTCCTGCTCTGTAACGTGTCCGGGCCCTGTCCTGCCCTGTAACGTGTCCGGGCTCTGTCCTGCTCTGTAACGTGTCCGGGCTCTGTCCTGCCCTGTAACGTGTCCGGGCTCTGTGCTGCTCTGTAACGTGTCCGGGCTCTGTCCTGCCCTGTAACGTGTCCGGGCTCTGTGCTGCTCTGTAACGTGTCTGGGCTCTGTCCTGCTCTGTAACGTGCCTAGGCTCTGTCCTGCTCTGTAACGTGTCCGGGCTCTGTCCTGCCCTGTAACGTGTCCGGGCTCTGTCCTGCCCTGTAACGTGTCCGGGCTCTGTAACGTGTCCGGGCTCTGTCCTGCTCTGTAACGTGCCCGGGCTCTGTCCTGCCCTGTAACGTTCCCGGGCTCTGTCCTGCCCTGTAACGTGCCCGGGCTCTGTCCTGCCCTGTAACGTGCCCCGGCTCTGTCCTGCTCTGTAACGTGCCCTGGCTCTGTCCTGCTCTGTAACGTGCCCGGGCTCTGTCCTGCCCTGTAACGTGTCCGGGCTCTGTCCTGCCCTGTAACGTGTCCGGGCTCTGTCCTGCTCTGTAACGTGTCTGGGCTCTGTCCTGCCCTGTATCGTGCCCGGGCTCTGTCCTGCTCTGTTACGTGCCCGGGCTCTGTCCTGCTCTTGTAACGTGCCCGGGCTCTGTCCTGCCCTGTAATGTGTCCGGGCTCTGTCCTGCCCTGTAATGTGTCCGGGCTCTGTCCTGCCCTGTAACGTGTCCGGGCTCTGTCCTACTCTGTAACATGCCCGGGCTCTGTCCTGCTCTGTAACGTGTCCGGGCTCTGTCCTGCCCTGTAACGTGTCCGGGCTCTGTCCTACTCTGTAACGTGCCCTGGCTCTGTCCTGCTCTGTAATGTGCCCGGGCTCTGTCCTGCTCTGTAATGTGCCCGGGCTCTGTCCTGCCCTGTAACGTGTCCGGGCTCTGTCCTGCTCTGTAACGTGTCTGGGCTCTGTCCTGCTCTGTAACGTGCCCGGGCTCTGTCCTGCTCTGTAATGTGCCCTGGCTCTGTCCTGCTCTGTAACGTGTCCGGGCTCTGTCCTGCTCTGTAACGTGCCCGGGCTCTGTCCTGCCCTGTAACGTTCCCGGGCTCTGTCCTGCCCTGTAACGTGCCCGGGCTCTGTCCTGCTCTGTAACGTGTCCGGGCTCTGTCCTGCTCTGTAACGTGCCCAGGCTCTGTCCTGCTCTGTAACGTTCCTGGGCTCTGTCCTGCTCTGTAATGTGCACAGGCTCTGTCCTGCTCTGTAACGTGCCCAGGCTCTGTCCTGCCCTGTAACGTGCCCGGGCTCTGTCCTGCTCTGTAACGTGCCTGGGCTCTGTCCTGCTCTTGTAACGTGTCCGGGATCTGTCCTGCCCTGTATCGTGCCCGGGCTCTGTCCTGCTCTGTAATGTGCCCGGGCTCTGTCCTGCCCTGTAACGTGCCCGGGCTCTGTCCTGCCCTGTAACGTGTCCGGGCTCTGTCCTGCTCTGTAACGTGCCGGGGCTCTGTCCTTCTCTGTAACGTGCCCGGGCTCTGTCCTGCTCTGTAACGTGCCCGGGCTCTGTCCTGCTCTGTAACGTGTCCGGGCTCTGTCCTTCTCTGTAATGTGCCCGGGCTCTGTCCTGCTCTGTAAGGTGTCCAGGCTCTGTCCTGCTCTGTAATGTGCCCGGGCTCTGTCCTGCCCTGTAACGTGCCCGGGCTCTGTCCTGCTCTGTAACGTGTCCGGGCTCTGTCCTGCTCTGTAACGTGCCCGGGCTCTGTCCTGCTCTGTAACGTGCCCGGGCTCTGTCCTGCCCTGTAACGTGTCTGGGCTCTGTCCTGCTCTGTAACGTGTCCGGGCTCTGTACTGCTCTGTAACGTGACCCCCTCCTATAATTACCATATGTAATGTCCCCAGCCTGGACACAACTGACCCCCTCCTATAATCACTGTATGTAATGTCCCCAGCCTGGACACAACTGACCCCCTCCTATAATTACTGTATGTAATGGCCCCAGCCTGGACACAACTGACCCCCTCCTATAATTACTGTATGTAATGGCCCCAGCCTGGACACAACTGACCCCCTCCTATAATCACCGTATGTAATATCCACAGCCTGGACACAACTGACCTCCTGCTATAATCACTGTATGTAATGTCCATAGCCTGACCCCCTCCTATAATCACCGTATGTAATGTCCACAGCCTGACCCCCTCCTATAATCACTGTATGTAATGTCCACAGCCTGACCCCCTCCTATAATCACTGTATGTAATGTCCTCAGACTGGACACAACTGACCCCCTCCTATAATCACTGTATGTAATGTCCCCAGCCTGGACACAACTGACCCCCTCCTATAATCACTGTATGTAATTTCACCAGCCTGGACATAACTGACCCCCTCCTATAATCACTGTATGTAATGTCCCAAGCCTGGATACAACTGACCCCCTCCTATAATCACTGTATGTAATGTCCCCAGCCTGGACACCACTGACCCCCTCCTATAATCACTGTATGTAATGTCCCCAGCCTGGACACAACTGACCCCCTCCTATAATCACTGTATGTAATGTCTCCAGCCTGGACACAACTGACCCCTCCTATAATTACTGTATGTAATGGCCCCAGCCTGGACACAACTGACCCATCCTATAATTACTGCATGTAATGGCCCCAGCCTGGACACAACTGACCCCCTCCTATAATCACTGTATGTAATGTCCCCACCCAGAACACAACTGACCCCCTCCTATAATTACCATATGTAATGTCTCCAGCCTGGACACAACTGACCCCCTCCTATAATCACTGTATGTAATGTCCCCAGCCTGGATACAACTGACCCCCTCCTATAATCACTGTATGCAATGTCCCCATCCTGGACACAAATGACCCCCTCCTATAATCACAGTATGTAATGTCCCCAGCCTGGACACAACTGACCCCCTCCTATAATCACTGTATTTAATGTCCTCAGCCTGGATACAACTGACCCCCTCCTATAATCACTGTATGCAATGTCCCCAGCCTGGACACAACTGACCCCCTCCTATAATCACTGTATGCAATGTCCCCAGCCTGGACACAACTGACCCCCTCCTATAATTACCATATGTAATGTCCCCAGCCTGGACACAACTGACCCCCTCCTATAATCACTGTATGTAATGTCCCCAGCCTGGACACAACTGACCCCCTCCTATAATTACTGTATGTAATGGCCCCAGCCTGGACACAACTGACCCCCTCCTATAATCACCTTATGTAATGTCCCCAGCCTGGACACAACTGACCCCCTCCTATAATTACTGTATGTAATGGCCCCAGCCTGGACACAACTGACCCCCTCCTATAATCACTGTATGTAATGTCACCAGCCTGGATACAACTGACCCCCTGCTATAATCACTGTATGTAATGTCGCCAGCCTGGATACAACTGACCCCCTCCTATAATCACTGTATGCAATGTCCCCAGCCTGGACACAACTGACCCCCTCCTATAATCACTGTATGTAATGTCACCAGCCTGGACACAACTGACCCCCTCCTATAATCACTGTATGTAATGTCCCCAGCCTGGACACCACTGACCCCCTCCTATAATCACTGTATGCAATGTCCCCAGCCTGGACACAACTGACCCCCTCCTATAATTACCATATGTAATGTCCCCAGCCTGGACACAACTGACCCCCTCCTATAATCACTGTATGTAATGTCCCCAGCCTGGACACAACTGACCCTCTCCTATAATCAACGTATGTAATGTCCAAGCCTGGACACAACTGACCCCCTCCTATAATTACCATATGTAATGTCTCCTGCCTGGACACAACTGACCCCCTCCTATAATTACCATATGTAATGTCTCCTGCCTGGACACAACTGACCCCCTCCTATAATTACCATATGTAATGTCTCCACCCCTATAGAGGGCAGCCTTTTATACATTTTATATATTGTGACAGATACATTGACACAAATCGTATTATTGTATCATAACCTTGTCATTAGACACAAACAGTACAAAGTATCACAGAAGATAATATAATTACAGTACCCACCATTTCTGAGTATGGGGGGAGTCTGCACTCACTGCCCCACACCCTACACACCGGCCCCACTGCTCCCTCCCCCACACCCCAGAGAAAGGCCCCACTCTAGTGACAGGCTCCACTACCCCCACACACACACACACCCTAGTGAGAGGTCACACTGCCCCCATCACACACACTCTAGACACCGGCCCCACAGCTCCCTCCCCCGTCTGGGCCAGACTTAGGGACAAGCGCACCTCCTCCAGCTCATCTCAGCGCTCTCAGCTTCGTCTCTGCTACACCCGGAAAGTTTCACGTATCTCTGATCTCGGTGCTGTCACGTCTCTCTCAGCAGTCTCTCTCTCTCAGCAGTCTCTCCGTCTCAGGAGTCTCTCCATCTCTCTCTGTCTCTCCGTCTCTCTCTCTCTCTGTCTCTCCGTCTCTCTCTCTCTCTTTCTCTCCGTGTCTAATAAGAATTCCTGTTATTTATATTAGATTTTTCTTTCACTTTCACTTTGACTAAAAAACACACAGAGGAGGCAGAGTATACAGTACTGAGTAATACAGGGGAATATACACACACAGAGGAGGCAGTGTATACAGTACTGAGTAATACAGGAGAATATACACACACAGAGGAGGCAGTGTATACAGTACTGAGTAATACAGGGGAATATACACACACAGAGGAGGCAGTGTATACAGTACTGAGTAATGCAGGGGAATATACACACACAGAGGAGGCAGTGTATACAGTACTGAGTAATACAGGAGAATATACACACAGAGGAGGCAGTGTATACAGTACTGAGTAATACAGGATAATATACACACACAGAGGAGGCAGTGTATACAGTACTGAGTAATACAGGATAATATACACACACAGAGGAGGCAGTGTATACAGTACTGAGTAATACAGGAGAATATACACACAGAGGAGGCAGTGTATACAGTACTGAGTAATACAGGGGAATATACACACACAGAGGAGGCAGTGTATACAGTACTGAGTAATACAGGAGAATATACACACACAGAGGAGGCAGTGTATACAGTACTGAGTAATACAGGAGAATATACACACACAGAGGAGGCAGTGTATACAGTACTGAGTAATACAGGATAATATACACACACAGAGGAGGCAGTGTACACAGTACTGAGTAATACAGGGGAATATACACACACAGAGGAGGCAGTGTACACAGTACTGAGTAATACAGGATAATATACACACACAGAGGAGGCAGTGTATACAGTACTGAGTAATACAGGAGAATATACACACACAGAGGAGGCAGTGTATACAGTACTGAGTAATACAGGAGAATATACACACACAGAGGAGGCAGTGTATACAGTACTGAGTAATACAGGAGAATATACACACAGAGGAGGCAGTGTATACAGTACTGAGTAATACAGGAGAATATACACACACAGAGGAGGCAGTGTATACAGTACTGAGTAATACAGGAGAATATACACACACAGAGGAGGCAGTGTATACAGTACTAAGTAATACAGGGGAATATACACACACAGAGGAGGCAGTGTATACAGTACTGAGTAATACAGGAGAATATACACACACAGAGGAGGCAGTGTACACAGTACTGAGTAATACAGGGGAATATACACACACAGAGGAGGCAGTGTACACAGTACTGAGTAATACAGGATAATATACACACACAGAGGAGGCAGTGTATACAGTACTGAGTAATACAGGAGAATATACACACACAGAGGAGGCAGTGTATACAGTACTGAGTAATACAGGAGAATATACACACACAGAGGAGGCAGTGTATACAGTACTGTGTAATACAGGAGAATATACACACACAGAGGAGGCAGTGTATACAGTACTGAGTAATACAGGGGAATATACACACACAGAGGAGGCAGTGTACACAGTACTGAGTAATACAGGAGAATATACACACACAGAGAGAAAGCAGTGTATACAGTACTGAGTAATACAGGAGAATATACACACACAGAGGAGGCAGTGTACACAGTACTGAGTAATACAGGGGAATATACACACACAGAGGAGGCAGTGTACACAGTACTGAGTAATACAGGATAATATACACACACAGAGGAGGCAGTGTATACAGTACTGAGTAATACAGGAGAATATACACACACAGAGGAGGCAGTGTATACAGTACTGAGTAATACAGGGAATATACACACACAGAGGAGGCAGTGTATACAGTACTGAGTAATACATGGGAATATACACACACAGAGGAGGCAGTGTATACAGTACTGAGTAATACAGGGGAATATACACACACAGAGGAGGCAGTGTATACAGTACTGAGTAATACAGGGGAATATACACACACAGAGGAGGCAGTGTATACAGTACTGAGTAATACATGGGAATATACACACACAGAGGAGGCAGTGTATACAGTACTGAGTAATACAGGAGAATATACACACACAGAGGAGGCAGTGTATACAGTACTGAGTAATACAGGGGAATATACACACACAGAGGAGGCAGTGTATACAGTACTGAGTAATACAGGAGAATATACACACACATAGGAGGCAGTGTATACAGTACTGAGTAATACAGGGGAATATACACACACAGAGGAGGCAGTGTATACAGTACTGAGTAATACATGGGAATATACACACACAGAGGAGGCAGTGTATACAGTACTGAGTAATACAGGAGAATATACACACACAGAGGAGGCAATGTATACAGTACTGAGTAATACAGGAGAATATACACACACAGAGGAGGCAGTGTATACAGTACTGAGTAATACAGGAGAATATACACACACAGAGGAGGCAGTGTACACAGTACTGAGTAATACAGGGGAATATACACACACAGAGGAGGCAGTGTATACAGTACTGAGTAATACAGGGGAATATACACACAGAGGAGGCAGTGTATACAGTACTGAGTAATACAGGAGAATATACATACACAGAGGAGGCAGTGTATACAGTACTGAGTAATAAAGGGGAATATACACACACAGAGGAGGCAGTGTATACAGTACTGAGTAATACATGAGAATATACACACACAGAGGAGGCAGTGTATACAGTACTGAGTAATACAGGAGAATATACACACACAGAAGAGGCAGTGTATACAGTACTGAGTAATACAGGAGAATATACACACACAGAGGAGGCAGTGTATACAGTACTGAGTAATACAGGGGAATATACACACACAGAGGAGGCTGTGTATACAGTACTGAGTAATACAGGAGAATATACACACACAGAGGAGACAGTGTATACAGTACTGAGTAATACAGGGGAATATACACACACAGAGGAGGCAGTGTATACAGTACTGAGTAATACAGGAGAATATACACACACAGGAGGCTGTGTATACAGTACTGAGTAATACAGGAGAATATACACACACAGAGGAGGCAGTGTATACAGTACTGAGTAATACAGGGTAATATACACACACAGAGGAGGCAGTGTATACAGTACTGAGTAATACAGGAGAATATACACACACAGAGGAGGCAGTGTATACAGTACTGAGTAATACAGGAGAATATACACACACATAGGAGGCAGTGTATACAGTACTGAGTAATACAGGAAAATATACACACACAGAGGAGGCAGTGTATACAGTACTGAGTAATACAGGGGAATATACACACACAGAGGAGGCAGTGAATACAGTACTGAGTAATACAGGGGAATATACACACAGAGGAGGCAGTGTATACAGTACTGAGTAATACAGGGGAATATACACACACATAGGAGGCAGTGTATACAGTACTGAGTAATACAGGAAAATATACACACACAGAGGAGGCAGTGTATACAGTACTGAGTAATACAGGAGAATATACACACACAGAGGAGGCAGTGTATACAGTACTGAGTAATACAGGAGAATATACACACACAGAGGAGGCAGTGTATACAGTACTGAGTAATACAGGGGAATATACACACACAGAGGAGGCAGTGTATACAGTACTGAGTAATACAGGGGAATATACACACAGAGGAGGCAGTGTATACAGTACTGAGTAATACAGGGGAATATACACACACAGAGGAGGCAGTGTATACAGTACTGAGTAATAGAGGGGAATATACACACACAGAGGAGGCAGTGTATACAGTACTGAGTAATACAGGAGAATATACACACACAGAGGAGGCAGTGTATACAGTACTGAGTAATACAGGGGAATATACACACACAGAGGAGGCATTGTATACAGTACTGAGTAATACAGGGGAATATACACACACAGAGGAGGCAGTGTATACAGTACTGAGTAATACAGGGGAATATACACACACAGAGGAGGCATTGTATACAGTACTGAGTAATACAGGGGAATATACACACACAGAGGAGGCAGTGTATACAGTACTGAGTAATACAGGGGAATATACACACACAGAGGAGGCAGTGTATACAGTACTGAGTAATACAGGGGAATATACACACACAGAGGAGGCAGTGTATACAGTACTGACTAATACAGGGGAATATACACACACAGAGGAGGCAGTGTATACAGTACTGAGTAATACAGGGGAATATACACACACAGAGGAGGCAGTGTATACAGTACTGAGTAATACAGGGGAATATACACACACAGAGGAGGCAGTGTATACAGTACTGAGTAATACAGGGGAATATACACACACAGAGGAGGCAGTGTATACAGTACTGAGTAATACAGGAGAATATACACACACAGAGGAGGCAGTGTATACAGTACTGAGTAATACAGGAGAATATACACACACAGAGGAGGCAGTGTATACAGTACTGAGTAATACAGGAGAATATACACACACAGAGGAGACAGTGTATACAGTACTGAGTAATACAGGGGAATATACACACACAGAGGAGGCAGTGTATACAGTACTGAGTAATACAGGAGAATATACACACACAGAGGAGGCAGTGTATACAGTACTGAGTAATACAGGGAATATACACACACAGAGGAGGCAGTGTATACAGTACTGAGTAATACAGGAGAATATACACACACAGAGGAGGCAGTGTATACAGTACTGAGTAATACAGGATAATATACACACACAGAGGAGGCAGTGTATACAGTACTGAGTAATACAGGAGAATATACACACAGAGGAGGCAGTGTATACAC
>JAPZIH010000151.1:0-11699 GCA_027410445.1 Discoglossus pictus | reverse complement strand
CAGGACAGAGCCCGGGAACGTTACAGGGCAGGACAGAGCCGGGCACGTTACAGAGCAGGACAGAGCCCGGACACGTTACAGAGCCCGGACACGTTACAGGGCAGGAAGAGCCCGGACACGTTACAGGGCAGGACAGAGCCCGGACACGTTACAGAGCAGGACAGAGCCTAGGCACGTTACAGAGCAGGACAGAGCCCAGACACGTTACAGAGCAGCACCAGAGCCGGACCACGTTACAGGGGCAGGACAGAGCTCCGGACACGTTACAGAGCAGCACAGAGCCCAGACACGTTACAGGGGCAGGACAGAGCCCGGACACGTTACAGAGCAGGACAGAGCCCGGAGGAACGTTACAGGGCAGGACAGGGCCCGGACACGTACAGAGCAGGACAGAGCCTAGGCACGTTACAGAGCAGGACAGAGCCCAGACACGTTTACAGAGCAGGACAGAGCCCGGACACGTTACAGAGCAGGACAGAGCCCGGGTAATTTACAGAGAAGGACAGATCCCGGGCACGTTACAGGGCAGGACAGATCCCAGGCACGATACAGAGCAGGACAGAGCTCGGACACGTTACAGAGCAGGACAGAGCTCGGACACGTTACAGGGCAGGACAGAGCCCGGGCACGTTACAGAGCAGGACAGAGCCCGGACACGTTACAGAGCAGGACAGAGCCCGGGCACGTTACAGGGCAGGACAGAGCCCAGACACGTTACAGAGCAGGACAGAGCCCAGACACGTTACAGAGCAGGACAGAGCCAGGGCACATTACAGAGCAGGACAGAGCACGGGCACGTTACAGAGCAGGACAGAGCCCGGGCATGTTACCTGGCAAGACAGAGCCCGGGCACGTTACAGGGCAAGACAGAGCCCGGGCACGTTACAGGGCAAGACAGAGCCCGGGCACGTTACAGGGCATGACAGACCCCAGGCACGTTACAGGGCAGGACAGAGCCCGGGCACATTACAGAGCAGGACAGACCCCGGGCATGTTACAGAGCAAGACAGAGCCTGGGCACGTTACAGAGCATGACAGAGCCCGGGCACGTTACAGGGCAGGACAGAGCCCGGGCACGTTACAGGGCAGGACAGAGCCTGGGCACGTTACAGAGCAGGACAGAGCCCGGGCACGTTACAGAGCAGGACAGAGCCCGGGCACGTTACAGGGCAGGACAGAGCCCGGGCACATTACAGAGCAGGACAGAGCCTGGGCACGTTACAGGGCAGGACAGAGCCTGGGCACGTTACAGAGCAGGACAGAGCCTGGGCACGTTACAGAGCAGGACAGAGCCAGGACACGTTACAGGGCAGGACAGAGCCCGGGCACATTACAGAGCAGGACAGAGCCCGGGCACATTACAGAGCAGGACAGAGCCCAGACACGTTACAGGGCAGGACAGAGCCTGTGCACATTACAGAGCAGGACAGAGCCTGGGCACGTTACAGAGCAGGACAGAGCCTGTGCACATTACAGAGCAGGACAGAGCCTGGGCACGTTACAGACCCCGGGCACTTTACAGGGCAGGACAGAGCCCGGACACGTTACAGGGCAGGACAGAGCCCAGGCACGTTACAGAGCAGGACAGAGCCCGGACACGTTACAGGGCAGGACAGAGCCCAGGCACTTTACAGGGCAGGACAGAGCCCGGACACGTTACAGGGCAGGACAGAGCCCGGGCACATTACAGAGCAGGACAGAGCCAGGGCACGTTACAGGGCAGGACAGAGCCCGGACACGTTACAGAGCAGGACAGAGCCCGGGCGCGTTACAGAGCAGGACAGAGCCCGGGCACATTACAGAGAAGGACAGAGCCCGGACACGTTACAGAGCAGGAAAGAGCCCGGGCACGTTACAGGGCAGGACAGAGCTCGGGCACGTTACAGAGCAGGACAGAGCCCGGACACGTTACAGAGCAGGACAGAGCCCGGACACGTTACAGAGCAGGACAGAGCCCGGGCACGTTACAGAGCAGGACAGAGCCCGGACACGTTACAGAGCAGGACAGAGCCCGGACACGTTACAGGGCAGGACAGTAGGAAGCTTCTATATCAGGGCTGGGCAAGAGGGCCCACACACATGGCTGGATTTGGTGATATCCCTGCTACGCACCGGTGAGTCAATCACTTCTTCAGTCATCCTGATTGACTCACCTGTTACCAGAAAGGAAATCTTCAAATCCCAGCATGTATGCGCCCCTTCAGGACCGAACTTGCCCACCCCTGTTCTATATGCATTAAGGAAATGTGGCAGCTACAACTGCCAATAGTTTCAAAAGACCAATGGAGAGCTCCTTAATAAATTGTTAGCCACAGAAAGACAAGATGTTGGACCAATGGATTGCAGATTTTGTTGCCAGAATCCAGAACATTAAAGGCATATCTAAATTTGCTGGATTATGAATGCATCTGATAGAGGAGAATTTATAGTGCATGAAAACATTTTTTATGCATGGAAAAAATACCAAAATAAACATTTACAACCTCACCCTGATGTTTGCTAAATCCCTTCAGTTTGCAATCTGCAGTTTTTGTTAGTTGACACCCATGAAAATCCCTGTACCTTGTACTTTTTCTGACATTTGATAATTAGGGTTAACAACCCTTCCAAACCCAGGCTAAATTAGTGTACATTTTAAATCAATCAGGAAAAAGCACTGCAGCTGTTACATTTCAGAAACCTCAGGGGCTCCTGTATGTGATACAAAGCAGCCTGGGATATATATCCATCTGTTATTTACATTACTAGCGACTTGCCTGTCAAAAAATGACGGCAATAGAATTGTAAGTCAGGGAATGCTGTTTGGCACACAAAATAAGTCTTTTCAGCACTCATTGCGAGCCTCTGGGTTGGTGTATTTTTTGTTGTCCAGAGCCCCTTTGGCGCTGATTGCAAGGTCTGAGCTCATGAGCTTTTGGCGCTCATTGGGAGGAAGTGTTTTGTGGTGTGTGAGTACCTTCGGCGCTCATTGCGAGCCTGTGGGTTGGTGTTTTTTTTGGTTCTCAGAGCTGTTTGGCGCTAATTGCAAGGTCCATGCTGATCACCTTTTGGTGCTCATTGCGAGTGTCTCCCCTGGTGTAGTATTGTCCCTCTGAGCACCCTTGGCGCTCCTTGTGAGGCGTGCAGTGAACGCCTTTGGTGTTTATTGCCATCCTGTGTTGTGCTGTATGTTAAATGTTTCTGTATATGTATTTTTTAATAATAATTAATTAATTAAATGATAAATTAATATACTTTACCTATTTATAATGAATATATGCAGCAACCAATATGCTGAAGAGCTGACAATCTGTTTTGATGTTCCTGCAGCATACAATGTACATTTGTAGTGTTGATGACCTGAGGTTTAAGTGTCAGCAATGTGTGCAGTGTGTAGTGTAAATAGGCTGCGTGCGCGAGGGGAAACCATTTGTGTAGATATGTAGTTCCGCATTTTGTAATGTGAATGTTAGTGTTGTAAAATGGCGGCGATTGTGTATGTGCTACACGTGTTTTGCAGATTTTGCGTTTTTCGTAATAGTGTATTTTATACCTCGTATGGTCCTGTGTAAAAGTTGTATGTATGTGGCGGTGTTTTGCGTGTTTAGGGGTTGTGTAGCCTCATTTTCGTTTTTTGTGGAGGCCATTTTTTTTCTTGCTTAGTGGATTTTTTGAGATTTTCGAAACTTTGTAAATTGGACTTAAATTGACGTGTAACCTCACTCCCAGACATCCTGGGTGTCCTCCCTTGCTGTGTGTGGTATTTTTTTTTTGTATTTTGTGTGTTTTTTCGTATATTTTTCACTGTGCGCGGTTCGATTGTTACGTTTGCATTTTTTGCGGCTCAAATTTTTTTTTCTCTGAGTCGTGGTTTGTTTTGTAAGTGTTATGGGTCGTATTTTTTTTTTACTTTTCCATGCAATTTTTTCAAAGTGCTACGGGTCTCGCACTGTGAATTGTGTATTTGAGTTTTCTGTTGATGTGTAGTACCGCGGGTTATAGGTATGATGATAAAGTCGTGCGGGGTCGTAGGGATGAGCGCCTATGGTGCTCGTCTCCACCAGCGCAGTGAGCACTGTTGGTGCTCCCTGCCTAAGTGCTAACGGGTCATAGGCGCTATGGCGCTCATCACAACCAGCGCATTGATCGCCTTTTGCACCCCCTGCCAAAGTCGTACAGGGTCGTAGGGATGAGCCCTATGGCGCTCATCTCCACCAGCGCAATGAGCACCTTTGGCTATGCGAGCCCGCAAGCGTTAGCATCAACCCGTATTGCTGAGAACTATAAATGTGATATGGTTGTCCATTGGCCTTGCTACTACCATTATAAACATACACAAACACTTATAGTATGTCTTTTTAACACATGAGGGGTTAAATCATTTTCCTTTGTACAAATTCAATTTCAGAGTCTAGTAAATAAATATATTTTCATATTTTCGGTAAGAAAGACACCTCAAGATGAAACATTGTGAAGGTCTCAAAATAGCGCATTTCACTTCAATACTTCAGGTGATAAAAACACATAAAGGTCTAGTCTAAACCGAATATACTTGGCACACAAAGAAGAATGTCATTAGCAGAGCGAAGAGAGTGTGGGAGATATAAAGGTGTGCAAGATGAGTCTAGCAGAGGCGTTCATTATGGATTGGAGTGGAGACAGATGGGTTATGGGGAGGCCACAGACTTTTAAGGTTTTTAGGGTTAATTAGGTTTGGTGAGGGTCTGTATAGACCCTTATGGGACTTATGGGGGTTAAGTAATGTCACATAAGGGTCTGTATGGGACTGAGGCGGTTAAATAGAGGCTCATGGGGCTCTGTATAGAGCCCCAAGAGTGACAGGGTTAGTTAGGGGGTCATTGGGCTCTGTATAAAGCCCCATGAGTGATGGGGTTAATTTTAGGTGCGGGGGAAACAAATAGTACCCCCGCGGCAGGGGTTAATTTGTTTATTTATTGCTGGACCTTTAAGGACCTTTAAGGTCCTTTCAGGACCTGAGGAGGGAAATTAAAATTTTTGATTGCAGGGGTGTCCCCGTTGCATGGGTTAACATTGGGACCGTGCAGGGGTCCCGACCGGGTTAATGTTAGGTGTCGCAAGGGTACTTATAGTACCCTCGCGGAGGAGCGTAACCATTAGTCCACCGCGGGCCCTTTAAGGACCAGCGGCAAGGAATTCAACATTTTTAAATGCTGCAGGGGTCCTGATCGGGGGGGGGGGGGGGGGGGGGGGGCGGGCAATGTAAGGTGCCGCAGGAGTAGTGTAAGGCTGGTATTGCACATTAGTGTGCCGCGGGCCCTTTAAGGACCCCCACAGCAATGAGTTAATTGGGGGATAATGTGGGGACACTGCAGGGGTCCTGATTGAGACCACTGCAGCAAGGGCTTAATGTGGGGACCCGACTGGGGTACTGATCCGGACCCCTTCAGCACAGTTAGCACAGCGTATGTTTCCAAGATAAAGTGTCCGCCATTATTGGTGGCTCCATCCTGGAATATCACTTTGTGCCTCAATGGCAAATATCACTGACTCCTTGTCCTATTTCCCTCCTGTAGGTCAGGGTTGGTTGTGGGCATAACCTCCAGGGCCCCAGAGAGTTACCTAAAATGGCTGATGGACCTGCTGAAATCTCAAGATTTTCATGATCATGTGTCAGAGGTGAAGTATCTCCGAATCTCCAACAACAACTCGAATGAATGGAGAAGGGAAGTGGGAAAATGTTCTGTGGGAATCTTGTATCACACCAAACGGTACGGGCGGATCAACATTACCAACGTAAACGGATCTCTATATGATGAGGAACTTCTCTACATGTCTACACGTTTAGGTGAGAAAAAAAAAAACGTATGTCCTTTTGCTATTGATAAACACTAAATATATTATATACTAGCGACTTGCCCGTCAAAAATGACAGCAATAAATTGAAGCCTAGCAATGGTGTTTGTCACACACTGCGAGCCTCTCCCCCCCCCCTACTTTATTGGCCTCGCGATGAGCGCCTTCGGCGCTCATCTCGGGCCTTGCAATGAGTGGCTTTGGAACTCATTGTGAGCCTCTCCCGCCCTCTACTTCCTCTTCCTTCCCTCTGTCTCTTCCCCCCCTCTCCCTCCCCTGTGTCTCTTTCCCCCCTCTCCCTCCCCTGTGTCTCTTTCCCCCCTCTCCCTCCCCTGTGTCTCTTTCCCTCCTCTCCCTTCCTTGTTTCTCCTTCCCCCTCTCCCTCCCCTGTGTCTCTGCCCCCCTCATCCCTCCCCTGTGTCTCTCCACCCCTGACCTTCATCACTTCCCCCCTCCGCTGTGTCTCCTCCCCCATGTCTATTCCTCCCCTCCTCTCCCTCCCGTTTCTCTTCCTCCCTTACCGTTTCTCTTCCTCCCCTCCTCTCCATCCCCTGTGTCTCTCTTCCCCCTCCTCTCCCTCCCCTGTGTTTCTCTTCCCCCCTCCTCTTCTCGCTCCCCTGTGCCTCTCTTCCCCCTTCCCTGTGTCTCTCTTCCCCCTCCTCTCCCTCCCCTGTGTCTCTCTTCCCCTCCCCTGTATCTCACTTCCCCTGTCCCCTGTGTCTCTCTTCCCCTCCCCTGTATCTCACTTCCCCTGTCGCCTGTGTCTCTCTTTCCCTCCCCTGTATCTCACTTCCCCTGTCCCCTGCGTCTCTCTGTTCCCCTCCTCCTCTCCCTCCCTCATGTATCTCTTCCCCTGCTTCTCCCCTCCGTGTCACTCTTCCCCCGTGTCTCTCTCCCTCACATCCTTGCTGTAGATTCGCGCGCACGCTTATGTGACGTCTTCGCGTGCGCGCGCACGCTTGTCTGCCCGGCTACCCGCGCACGCTTGCAGTAGGGCTGATGGGAGCCATGGTGAAACTGCGAGTTGTCGTCAGTTGCGGCCCTTCCTTTGCGAGGGCCGCAAAGCATGATGACAACTCGCAGTTGGACAATTATAATATGTGATTACATACGCTAAATGTTTCTGGAGACTAATTGTATTAAAGGTAAATATATGTTTCCTGAATTTCAAATGTTTGGTAATAAACAGGCAGTGATTACCAGAAAGGTTTGTGTTATATAGAGAAGTTCAGTGTACTTACAAAGTTAAATATGTTAAATAGCGGTGGCTCAGGTATATACAATAAGAACCAGATTATCAGGGTGCTCCTAAGGATAAATTGAATAGCATACGTCAAAGAGAAAAAGGATCCTCTTACAGGGCACACATGATTAACCTAATGCCAAAAAGATAGAATAAACAAAATAATAAAACTTAACTTATTAAATGGTAAAATCCATATTAAAATATGTGGACATGGGATGCAAGGATTAGAGATTATTAAATTAGCTGATGTAGAACTTCTTAATAATTTAAATTAAATATTCTTCCCTTCTTTAGCAATTTATAATAAAGTGCTAAAGTGACAATTGAACAGTGTTGCATTAAGAGCTGGTGATAGGAAAATATTGTAAAGTGCTAATGGTAAAAAAAGTGACAAGTGCTAAATAGTTGTAAGGTAATATAAAGACAATCCTGTTGGATTGAGACTAAAGATTTGAATATAAATTGCTGCAGAAGATAAATATAATGTACAGCTGTTAGCTAATAATGAAAAAGATTCAAGGAACGTCCTCCAATTTGTGGGGACATACACTGCTATAGGGTACCTAGGTAGCACCAGAATGGCAAGCACCACACAGTGCTTTATCGGCTTATCCCCCCTGGTATTGGCCCTCAATCCCGTAACGTTCAATCCAGTGGCATTCTATGACCAGGGTTTTTACCCTATATAATGTCCAGCTCTCCTTCTTAACCAGATATTCTAAACTGGATAGGGAAAGGGACTTTAATCTATGGGTCTGTGGTTAGAACTCTAACTGCCTTGTTGTGCACGCCATGATCTAGATGCCTGTTAATGACTTCATCGACCTGCGATGGAGTTCCTACGTCAACCCGACGCACGTTTCTTAAATTTCATCAAATTTATAGGCAGGAAAGTAAAATCCAGCTTTGCACACCCACGGAAAGCTAATATAACCAAGTACACAGAGGAAAGCAGACAGGTACAGAGTTACACCTTTCTGGTTGAGATCACAGGAAGAACTTGCTGCAGGATGATTGGGTGGGATCTGAGCTCACAGCTGAATCAGAGGACAAGGAGAGAGATAGATAGACTACATATCCCAGGTTGCTTTGCACAGGAACCCCATAGTTTAATACTAATGTTGCTCTGCTTTTTCCTGATTGGCCAAAACAAATTATTAATTTTATGCCAATCTTAGCAGGGATTTTCAGGTGAGTCAAATGACAAAAGCAACTGCTTGCAAATTGAAAAGATTTACAAACATCAAGGTGAGTTTATAAATGTTTATTTTGGTAGTTTTTAATGCAAAAATGTTTGCATACGCCACTGATTTTCCTCAGATGAATTCATAAACCAGGAAACTTAGATATGCTTTTAAAGATATACTGCAAATAAAAGTAAAAAAAAAGAATATATATTTTATTTCACATTTATTTGGCATCACAAAACCAAATATCTTAAAATGTATCTTTTTTTCCCCTTAACTACCGTACTTCCATTTAAAATTAAGAAAAAATGTTGTTACATTTTAGTACAGGAATATATGGAAATGACATTTGTACAAAAGTCTCTAAAAGTACCCACTCTGATAGAAAAGGAAACAGTAGGCATATCACATACTGTATATAGTTGTGAGCTTACGGGCCGTTGCTCATGCTTGCAGGCTCGTGTAGCGAGGGCCTCGGTTGCTGGCATGGAGCGCCGAAGGCGCTCCATGCCAGCAACTGAGGCCCTGTCGAAGCGAGGGCCTCGGTTGCTGGCATGGCGGGCTTCGGTTGCTGGCATGGAGTGCCGAAGGCGCTCCTTGCCAGCAACTGGGACCCTCACTAAATTCACGTTATAACGCAAACAACACGACACAACAACTGCGACTCTCGCAAACTTTACCGCGCACCGCAAATAACAAACGAGACACAATAAATACACACACCACATACATAAAAAGCTTACCGACAGCAAGAGGGAGCATCCAGGTCCTCAAAAAAGCAACTTACACCTTCATTTAACTCAAAATAAAAGAGTTTAGACACTAAAAAATTCTCTAAGCGAGAGAAAAAATGTCCGCCGAACAAAACGGAAACGAGACTAAACACGCAAAACACCACAAGCAACTTGCAAAACACCACAAAAGACATACGAGACACGTTACCACACATTACGACATCGCAAAAATCGGCCGCAACTCGCGGACAGGAAAACAGTCAAAACACAATAAATACACACAACACATACATAAAAACATTACCTACAGCAGGAGGAAGCATCCAGGACCTCAAAAAAACAACTTACAGCTTCATTTAACTCAAAATAAAAGATTTTAGACACTAAAAAATTCTCTAAGCAAGAGACAAAATGGCCGCCAAACAAAACGAAAACGAGGCTACAGCACTCTAACCACGGAAAACACCACAAGAAACTCGCAAAATACCACAAACGACCTACGGATAATCCGCTAAGACGCATACCACACATTACCCGCCATTTTACGCTAATGCGGAAGTACCCAACTACGCTAACGGTTTCAGCTCGCGCACGCACACTATTACACTGCACACGTTCATGACGCTCACACAGCAGCTCCACACCACTAATGCTGCAGCAACATCAACACAGATTGCCAGCTCTTCAACACAATGCTTCAAAATAGGTAAAGTATATTCATTTATTAATTTGTATTATATATTTCAGTAGGACACACAAAACAACATTAGCTACCTTACAATTCCATACGTATATTAATAACTAAACAACTTTCCAAACATACACATCTCATTGCCGTCATTTTTTGACGGGCAAGTCGCTAGTAGATATATAAAACATAGAACGTATAATAAAAGGTCTAAACTAAACTAAGTGTCAGCAGTTACAAGAACAGAAGATATTTCCTTATAAAAGAGAACAAACGTACAGACCAAACAAGATCACAATGGGAAATATATATCCTATTAGTTGCACTTTAGAGTCCCCATAGTATTTCTCTTTTTACTAGTACCTCTTTTTGTCTTCAAGATGCTCCTTCTCCTCCATCCTCTCACTCATTTGGCCCCCACAGGTCGGCAGAAGGTTCTTGTTGTGTTGGATGATCTTGAGGTGACAAGTGAGGATGAAAGGCAGAGGATCCTGGGAAATCAGTACAGTATTAATACACTGTCCTGTGAGTTGTTCCTTATTCCTGAGAATCAGAAAATGAAGGCAATAGATGATATATCTTACTACATCTTAACTGCTCTAAAAAGAGGTAACGTAAATCCACAGCTCTCTCCTTAATAGCAGACTCTGTGGTTCTACCATGGGAATCCAGTAGTTGAAGTTGCAAAAAAAGTATATATATCATAAATTCATATTGGTGATAATTGATGTAGTACATTTGTACTCTGGGCAAGGGACATGCAAATGAGGCTCCAATGCTTTTTTAATGAAAGGGTGAAAATGCTTTGTAGCTGTATTTCTGGAAATTCTGAGCAGAAAATAAACTTTTAACTTATTTTTAGACATTCAAATGTGAGCACAAATGTACTATTTATTGATGTTGTGGTAAATATGCTTTAGATCTCTTAACGCATGCGTAATTCATCCTAAGCTATGTGATAAAGCTGTTTAATACACTTGTAGGAAGGCTACTAACCACAATAACATTTAACTTATGGTGGGCAAAAGAGCGATAGAAGCTGTCATCATACAGAGAACAGTAAATTAGATGGACATTTGCATAAATGTTTCCCATCTTGGCAGACGCCATTGTAACAACATTTTGACATAGGTAGTTAGGATAGATATCATATGTAATAAATTCAATGGTTTAATTTCAATGTCTAAGATTTAGAGTTGAGTATATTTTGAGGCTGAAGGAACATCTTGGTATTTTCATGAACATAACTTGTTTTGAGACAGATCAGATTTTAGCCTCCATTCCATGGCTCCTATAAGAAATCTCGGAAGGCTGACTCGTAACTACGGGAGTTTGGAAAAGCAAATTTCTGGAGCTTTGGCTTCTCCAAAAAGTTTGATCACTGCTCTTTACCTCTAACGTGTGCTCACAGGAGACTCCAAGTCTGAATCTCAGCAGGGGCAGAGATATCGGTGGTGCAAGTGGTGCATTACACAAGGGCCCATGCATCTGGGGGGGACTGGCACTGGGGGGGGGGGGGGGGTCTGTGCAAGAGGCAAAGGCTGCACCCTCATTATCTCGGGGTTCTAATTTACTGCAGCCCCCCCCCCACCAAGACCCGCTGGCCACAGTAAGTCTTTCCATCACACACGTGAGCTACTCTGCACCTAGTTCATATGACAGTGACATCTAGGCTTCTCTGAGTAACTTTTCCGCCTTTGGGGGGGGGGGGGGGCGGTCCATAGAGGGTACAGTAGACTTTTTTTTTAAATAATTTTGCGCCCTTGGACAGACTTCCAAGTAAACTTTCATATAGGGAGTGATGTGACTTAGATTTTGAAAATAGATGTTTGGGACATTTCAAGCACTCTGATGGCTTTAGATTTACTTGTCTGATGTGATAGCTCGGCGGTGATCTTCACTCGGTTCTTTTCTTATAGGAGTCAAGGAATGGAGGCCATTGTATCTTAAATATGACAAAGTTAAGGATTCAGGCTGAATAAACCCATAGATTTCCTGAGGCACTCTATTTAAAATGTATACCCTTTGAA
>JAPZIH010000150.1:0-38768 GCA_027410445.1 Discoglossus pictus | reverse complement strand
AGGGAGGTTGAGGAGGAGTAGGGAGTTGAGGAGGGGGGTTGAGGAGGGAGGTGAGGAGGGGGTTGAGGAGGGAGTTTGAGAATGAGGAGGGGGCATTAGGAGGGGGTTGTGGAGGGGGGTTGAGGAAGGGGACTGAGGAGGGGGGTTGATGAGGAAGGTTGAGAAGGGGGGTTGAGGAGGGGGTTAGTATGAGGAGTGGGATTGAGGAGGGAGGTTGAGGAGGAGGAGGGGGTTGAGGAGGGGGGTTGAGGAGGGAGGTTTAGGATGAGAAGGGGGGTTGAGGAGGGGGATTGAGGAAGGGGGTTGAGGAGGGGCATTGAGGAGGGAGGTTGAGGAGGAGGAGGGGGTTGAGGAGGGAGGTTAAGAATGAGGAGGCGGCTTGAGGAGGGGGGTTGTGGAGGAGGAGGTTGAGGAGGTGGGTTGAGAAAGGGGGCTGAGGAGGGGGGTTGAAGAGAGGGGTTGAGGAGGGGGGTTGAGGAAGGGGCTGACGAGGGGGGTTGAGAAGGTAGGTTGAGGAGGGGGGTTGAGGATGAGGAGGGTGGTTTAGGATGAGAAAGGGGGTTGAGGATGGTGTGTTGAGTATGAGGATGGGGTTGAAGATGAGGAGGGAGGTTGAGGAGGGTGGCTGAGTAGATGGTTGAGGATGAGGAGGGGGGTTGAGGATGGGTGGGTTGAGATTCGGATCGGGGAGTTGAGGTTGAGGAGGGGGGTCAAGGTTGAGGAGGTGGGCTGAGGAGAGAGGTTGAGAAAGGGGAATGTTGAGGAGGGTGGTTGAGGAGGGGGGTTTCGGGTGAGGATGGGAGGTTGAGGATGGGGGTGTTGAGGATGAGTATGGGGGGTTCAGGATGAGGAGGGGGATTGAGGATGGGGGGTTGAGGTTGAGGAGGGGGGTTGAGTATGAGGAGTGGGCTGAGGAGAAAGGTTGAGGAGGGTGGTTTGACGATGGGAGTTGAGGATGGGGTTGAGGATGGGGATTTGAGATTGAGTAGTGGGGTTGAGGAGGGGGGTTGAGGATGTGGATGGGGGGATGAGGTTGAGGAGGGGGGTTCAGGAGGGGGTTGAGGAGGGAGGTTAAGGAGGGGGTTTGAGGAGCGGGGTTGAGGAGGGAGGTTGAGGAGTGGGGTTGAGGAGGGGGTTGAGGAAGGGGACTGAGGAGGGGGTTGAGGAGGGAGGTTGAGGAGGGGGGTTTAGGATGAGGAGGGGGGTTGAGGATGGGGTGTTTAGGATGAGGATGGGGGTTGAGGATGAAGAGAGGGGTTGTAGAGGGGGTTGAGGAGGAAGGTTGAGGAGGGGGGTTTAGGAGGGGTTGAGGATAAGGAGGGGCATTGAGGTGGGAGGTTGAGAATGAAGAGGGGGCTTGAGGGGGGGTTAAGGATGAGGAGGGGGGTTAAAGAGAAGGGTTGAAGATGGGGGTGGAGGATGAGGGTTAAGGATGAGGATGGGGGATTGAGGTTGAGGAGGGGAGTTGAGCAGGGGGGTTGAGGAGGAGGAGGGAGGTTGAGGAGGGTGGTTGAGAAAGGGGGCTAAGGAAGGGGGCTGAGGAGGAGTGTTGAGGAGGTAGGTTGAGGAGGGGGTTTAGGATGATGATGGGGGTTTTGGATGAGGAGGGGGGTTTAGGATGAGGAAGGGGGTTTAGGATGGTGTGTTGAGGATGAGGATGGGGGGTTGAGGATGAGGAGGGTGGTTGAGGAGAGGGGTTGAGGAGGGAGGTTGAGGAGGGGGGTTGAGAAGGGGGGTGATGATGAGGAGGAAGGTTGAGGATGGGGGAGTTGAGGATGAGAATGGAGGTTTGAGGTTGAGGAGGGGGGTCGAGTTTGAGCTTGAAGAGAGGGGTTGAGGAGGTTTAAGGATGGGGTTTAGGAGGTTGAGGAGGGTGTTGAGGAAGGGGGTTGGGGAGGGAGTTTGAGGAGGGAGGTTGAGGAGGGGTTGAGGAGTAGGGTTGAGGAGGGAGGTTGAGGATGAGGAGGGGGGTTGAGGAGGGGGGTTGAGGAGGGGGGTTGAGGAGGTGGTTGAGGAGGGGGCTTGAGGATGTGGTGTTGAGGATGAGGATGGGGGTGTAGGATGAGGAGGAAGGTTGAGGAGGGGGGATGAGGAGGGGGTTGAGTATGAGGAGGGGTATTGAGGAGGGAGGTTGAGAATGAGGAGGGGGCTTGAGGAGGGTGGTTGAGGATGAGGAGGAGGGTTGAAGATGGGGGTTGAAGATGGGGGTTGAAGATGAAGATGGGGGTTGACATTGAGGAGGAGGGTTGAGGAGGGGGGTTGAGGAGGGAGGTTGAGGAGGAGTAGGGAGTTGAGGAGGGGGGTTGAGGAGGGAGGTGAGGAGGGGGTTGAGGAGGGAGGTTGAGAATGAGGAGGGGGCATGAGGAGGGGGTTGTGGAGGGGGGTTGAGGAAGGAGACTGAGGAGGGGGGTTGATGAGGAAGGTTGAGAATGGGAGGTTGAGGAGGGGGTTAGGATGAGGAGTGGGATTGAGGAGGGAGGTTGAGAATGAGGAGGGGGCTTGAGGATGGAGGTTGAGGAAGAGGATAAGGGGTTGAGGTTGAGGAGGGTGGTTTAGGAGGGGCGATGAGGAGGGAGGTTGAGGAGGAGGAGGGGCTTGAGGAGGGGGCTTGAGGAGGGAGGTTGAGGATGAGAAGGGGGTTGAGAAGGGGGATTAAGGAAGGGGGCTGAGGATGGGCATTGCGGAGGGAGGTTGAGGAGGAGGAGGCGGTTGAGGAGGGAGGTTAAGAATAAGGAGGGGGCTTGAGGAGGGGGGTTATGGAGGAGGAGGAGGATAAGGAGGGAGGTTGAGGAGGTGGGTTGAGAAAGGGGGCTGAGGAGGGGGGTTGAGGAGAGGGGTTGAGGAGGGGGGTTGAGGAAGGGGCTGATGAGGGGGGTTGAGAAGGTAGGTTGAGGAGGGGGGTTGAGGATGAGGAGGGTGGTTTAGGATGAGAAAGGGGTTGAGGATGGTGTGTTGAGTATGAGGATGGGGTTGAAGATGAGGAGGGAGGTTGAGGAGGGTGGCTGAGTAGATGGTTGAGGATGAGGAGGGGGGTTGAGGATGGGTGGGTTGAGATTAGGATTGGGGAGTTGAGGTTGAGGAGGGGGGTCAAGGTTGAGGAGGTGGGCTGAGGTGAGAGGTTGAGAAAGGGGAATGTTGAGGAGGGTGGGTGAGGAGGGGGTTTCGGATGAGGATGGGAGGTTGAGGATGGGGTGTTGAGGATGAGTATGGGGTGGTTCAGGATGAGGAGGGGGATTGAGGATGGGGGGTTGAGGTTGAGGAGGGGGGTTGAGTATGAGGAGTGGGCTGAAGAGAAAGGTTGAGGAGGGTGGTTTGACAATGGGGGTTGAGGATGGGGTTGAGGATGAGGATGGGGATTTGAGATTGAGTAGGGGGGTTGAGGAGTGGGGTTGAGGATGTGGATGGGGGATGAGGTTGAGGAGGGAGGTTGAGGAGGGGTTTTGAGGAGCGGGGTTGAGGAGGGAGGTTGAGGAGTGGGGTTGAGGAGGGGGGTTGAGGAGGGGGTTGAGGAAGGGGACTGAGGAGGGGGTTGAGGATGGGGGTTGAGGATGAGGATGGGGGTTGAGGTTGAGGAGGGGGGTTGAGTTTGAGGAGGGGGCTGAGGAGAAAGTTTGAGGAGGGTGGTTTGAAGATGGGGGTTGAGGATGGGGTTTAGGATGAGGATGGGGATTTGTGATTGAGTATGGTTGTTGAGGAGGTAGGTTGAGGATGTGGGTGGGGGGATGAGGTTGAGGAGGGGTTTGAGGAGGGGGTTGAGGAAGTGGACTGAGCAGGGAGGTTGAGGAGGGAGGTTGAGGAGGGGGGTTTAGGATGAGGAGGGGGTTGAGGATGGGGTGTTTAGGATGAGGATTGGGGTTGAGGATGAAGAGAGGGGTTGTAGAGGGGGTTAAGGAGAAAGGTTGAGGAGGGGGTTAGGAAAGGTTGAGGATGAGGAGGGGCATTGAGGTGGGATGTTGAGAATGAGGAGGGGGCTTGATGATGGGGGTTGAGGATGAGGAGGGGGGTTGAAGAGAAGGGTTAAGATGGGGGTAGAGAATGGGGATTGAGGATTAGGATGGGGGGTTGAGGTTGAGGGGGGGGTTGAGGTTGAGGGGGGGTTGAGGAGGGGGGTTGAGGAGGAGGAGGGAAGTTGAGGATGAGGAGGGGGGTTGAGGAGGGTGGTTGAGGAAGGTGGTTAAGGAAGGGGGCTGAGGAGGGGTGCTGAGGAGGGGTGTTGCGGAGGTTGGTTGAGGAGGGGGTTTAGGATGAGGAGGGGGTTTAGGATGAGGAAGGGGGTTGAGGATGGTGTGTTGAGGATGAGGATGGGGGGATGAGGTTGAGGAAGGGGGTTGAGGAGGTAGGTTGAGGATGGGGGTTGAGGAGGGGGGTTGATGTGCAGTGTTGAGGAGGGAGGTTGAGGATGAAGGTTGAGGAGGGGGTTGAGGAAGGGGGCTGAGGAGGGGGGATGAGGAGGGAGGTTGGGGAGGAGGAGGGGGTTGAGGAGGGAGGTTGCGAATGAGTAGGGGGTTTGAGGAGGGTGGGTGAGGAGGAGGGGAGGTGGAGGGAAGTTGAGGATGAAGAGGGGGTTAAGGAGGGGGTTTGAGTAGGGGACTGAGGAGTAGGGTTGAGGAGGGGGGTTAAGGATGGGGGTTGTGGAAGGGGTCTGAGGAGAGGGGTTAGGGAGGGAGGTTGAGGATGGGGGTGGAGGAAGGTTGCTGAGGAGGGCGGTTGAGGAGGGGGGTTGAGGACGGCGGCTGAGGAGGGGGGTTGAGGTGGTAGCTTGAGGATTGGGTTGAGGATGAGGATTTGGGGATTGAGGATGGGGGTGTTGAGGATGAGGATGCCCCCCATCCTCATCCTCAACACCCCCATCCTCAATCCCCAAATCCTTAGGTTGAGGAGGGGTGTTGAGGAGGGGGGGTTGAGGAGGGAGGTTGAGGAAGGCATTTGAGGAGGGGGGTTGAGGAGGGGGGTTGAGGAGGGAGGTTGAGGATGAGAGTTGAGGAGGGGGTTTGAGAAAGGGGGCTGAGGAGGGGGGTTGAGGAGGGAGGTTGTGGAGGAGGAGGGGGTTGAGGAGGGAGGTTGAGAATGAGGAAGGGATTTGAGGAGGGGGGTTGAGGAGGAGGAGGGGGGGTGAGGAGGGAGGTTAAAGATGAGGAGGGGGGTTGAGGAGGGGGATGGAGGAAGGGGTAGGAGGAGGGTTGAGGAGGGAGGTTGAGCATGGGGTTGAGGAAGGGTACTGAGGAGGGATGTTGAGGAGGTAGGTTGAGGAGGGGGTTTTAGGATGAGGAGGAGGGTTTAGGATGAGAAAGGGGGTTGAGGATGGTGTG
The DNA here is from genome assembly GCA_027410445.1 of Discoglossus pictus. Classification (NCBI taxonomy): domain Eukaryota; kingdom Metazoa; phylum Chordata; class Amphibia; order Anura; family Alytidae; genus Discoglossus; species Discoglossus pictus. The sequence continues at coordinate 33,459 of JAPZIH010000150.1, read as the reverse complement.
TTGAGGATGAGGATGGGGGGTTGAGGATGAGGAGGGTGGTTGAGGAGAGGGGTTGAGGAGGGAGGTTGAGGAGGGAGGTTGAGGAGGGGGGTTGAGGATGAGGATGGAGGGTTGAGGTTGAGGAGGGGGTCGAGTTTGAGCTTGAAGAGGGGGGTTGAGGAGGGTTAAGGAGGGGATTTAGGAGGTTGAGGAGGGGGCTGAGGAGGGAGGTTGAAGAGGGAGTTTGAGGAGGGAGGTTGAGGAGGGGGGTTGTGGAGGGAGGTTGAGGATGAGGATGGGGAGGTTGAGTTTGAGGAGGGGGGCTTAGGAGGGGTGGCTGAGGAGGGGGTTGAGGAGGGGTTAGAGGATGTCTAGGATGAGGAGGGGGTTGAGGATGGGGGGGTTGAGGATGAGGTTGGTGTGTTGAGGTTGAGGAGGGGGGAGGAGGTTGAAGAGGGGGGCTGAGGAGAGAGGTTGAGTAAAAGGGTTGAGGAGGGAGGTTGAGGAGGGGGGTTTAGGATGAGGATGTGGGGGTTGAGGATGGGGGGGTTGAGGAGGGGGTTGAGGAGGGGGGTTGAGGAGCGGGGTTGAGGAGGGAGGTTGAGGAGTGGGGTTGAGGAGGGGGGTTTAGGAGGGGGTTGAGGAAGGGGACTGAGGAGGGGGGTTGAGGAGGGGGGTTTAGGATGAGGAGGGGGGGTTGAGGATGGGGTGTTTAGGATGAGTATTGGAGTTGAGGATGAAGAGAGGGGTTGTAGATGGGGTTAAGGAGGAAGGTTGAGGATGGGGGTGGAGGAAGGTTGCTGAGGAGGGCGGTTGAGGAGGAGGTTGAGGACGGCGGCTGAGGAGGGGGGTTGAGGTGGTAGGTTGAGGATTGGGTTGAGGATGAGGATTTGGGGATTGAGGATGGGGGTGTTGAGGATGAGGATGCCCCCCATCCTCATCCTCAACACCCCCATCCTCAATCCCCAAATCCTTAGGTTGAGGAGGGGTGTTGAGGAGGGGGGGTTGAGGAGGGAGGTTGAGGAAGGCATTTGAGGAGGGGGGTTGAGGAGGGGGGTTGAGGAGGGAGGTTGAGGATGAGAGTTGAGGAGGGGGTTTGAGAAAGGGGGCTGAGGAGGGGGGTTGAGGAGGGGGTTGAGGATGAGGAGGGGGTTGAGGAGGGAGGTTGAGAATGAGGAAGCGGCTTGAGGAGGGGGGTTGAGGAGGAGGAGGGGGGGTGAGGAGGGAGGTTGAGGATGAGGAGGGGGGTTGAGGAGGGGGATGGAGGAAGGGGTAGGAGGAGGGTTGAGGAGGGAGGTTGAGCATGGGGTTGAGGAAGGGTACTGAGGAGGGATGTTGAGGAGGTAGGTTGAGGAGGGGGTTTTAGGATGAGGAGGGGGGTTTAGGATGAGAAAGGGGGTTGAGGATGGTGTGTTGAGGATGAGGATGGGGGGTTGAGGATGAGGAGGGTGGTTGAGGAGAGGGGTTGAGGAGGGAGGTTGAGGAGGGAGGTTGAGGAGGGGGGTTGAGGATGAGGATGGAGGGTTGAGGTTGAGGAGGGGGTCGAGTTTGAGCTTGAAGAGGGGGGTTGAGGAGGGTTAAGGAGGGGATTTAGGAGGTTGAGGAGGGGGCTGAGGAGGGAGGTTGAAGAGGGAGTTTGAGGAGGGAGGTTGAGGAGGGGGGTTGTGGAGGGAGGTTGAGGATGAGGATGGGGAGGTTGAGTTTGAGGAGGGGGGGCTTAGGAGGGGTGGCTGAGGAGGGGGTTGAGGAGGGGTTAGAGGATGTCTAGGATGAGGAGGGGTTTGACGATGGGGGTGTTGAGGATGAGGATGGTGTGTTGAGGTTGAGGAGGGGGGAGGAGGTTGAAGAGGGGGGCTGAGGAGAGAGGTTGAGGAAGGGGGTTGAGGAGGGAGGTTGAGGAGGGGGGTTTAGGATGAGGATGTGGGGGTTGAGGATGGGGGGGTTGAGGAGGGGGTTGAGGAGGGGGTTTGAGCAGCGGGGTTGAGGAGGGAGGTTGAGGAGTGGGGTTGAGGAGGGGGGTTTAGGAGGGGGTTGAGGAAGGGGACTGAGGAGGGGGGTTGAGGAGGGGGGTTTAGGATGAGGAGGGGGGGTTGAGGATGGGGTGTTTAGGATGAGTATTGGAGTTGAGGATGAAGAGAGGGGTTGTAGATGGGGTTAAGGAGGAAGGTTGAGGAGGGGGGTTTAGGAGGGGTTGAGGATGAGGAGGGGCATTGAGGTGGGAGGATGAGAATGAGGAGGGGGCTTAAGGAAGGGGGTTGAGGATGAGGAGGGGGCTTGAGGAGGGGGTTGAGGATGAGGAGGGGGGTTGACAGGGGGGTTGATGTTGGCGGTTAAGGATGAGGATGGGGCGTTGAGGTTGAGGAAGGGGGTTGAGGAGGGAGGTTAAGGAGGGGGTTTGAGGAGGGAGGTTGATGAGGGGGGTTGAGGAGGGAGGTTGAGAATGAGGGTTGAGGAGGGGGGTTGAGGAAGGGGGCTGAGGAGGGGGGATGAGGAGGGAGGTCAGGGAAAAGGATGGGGTTGAGGAGGGAGGTTGCGAATGAGTAGGGGGTTTGAGGAGGGGGTTTGAGGAGGAGGGGGGTGGAGGGAGGTTGAGGATGAAGAGCGGGTTGAGGAGGGGGTTTGAGGAAGGGGGCTGAGGAGGAGGGTTGAGGAAGGGGGTTGAGGATGGGGGTTGAGGAAGGGTGCTGAGGAGGGGTGTTGAGGAGGTAGGTTGAGGAGGGGGTTTAGGATGAGGAGGGGGGGTTTAGGATGAGGAAGGGGGTTGAGAATGGTGTGTTGAGGATGAGGATGGGTGGTTGAGGATGAGGAGGGGGATTGAGGAGGGAGGTTGAGAATAAGGATGGGGCTTGAGGAGGGGGTTTGAGGAGAAGGAGGAGGGGGGTTGAGGAGGGGGGTTGTGGAAGGTGTCTGAGGAGGGGGGTTAGGGAGGGGGGTTCAGGATGGGGTTGAGGAAGGTTGCTGAGGAGGACAGTTGAGGAGAGGGGTTGAGGAAGGGGGATAAGGAGGGGTGTTGAGGAGGGAGGTTGAGGAGGGGGTTGAGGATGAGGAGTGGGATTGAGGATGGAGGTTGAGAATGAGGAAGGGGCTTGAAGTGGGGGTTTGAGGAGGAGGATGAGGGGGGTTGAGTAGGGGGGTTGTAGAAGGGGTCTGAGGAGGGGGGTTAGGGAGGGAGGTTGAGAATTGGGGTTGAGGAAGGCTGCTGAGGAGGGCGGTTGAGGAGGGGGGTTGAGGAAGGGGGCTGAGGAGGGGTGTTGAGGTGGTAGGTTGATGATGGGGTTGAGGATGGGGGAATTGAGGATGGGGGTGTTGAGTATGAGGATGGGGGGGTTGAGGTTGAGGAGGGGTGTTGAGGAGGGGGGTTGAGGAGGGAGGTTGAGGAAGGCATTTGAGGAGGGGGGTTGAGGAGGGGGGTTGAGGAGGGAGGTTGAGGATGAGGGTTGAGGAGGGGGGTTGAGGAAGGGGGTTGAGGAGGGGGGTTGAGGAGGGAGGTTGGGGAGGAGGAGGGGGTTGAGGAGGGAGGTTGAGAATGAGGAAGGGGTTTGAGGAGGGGGTTGAGGAGGAGGAGGGGGGTGAGGAGGGAGGTTGAGGATGAGGAGGGGGTTGAGGAGGGGGTTTGAGTAAGGGGTAGAGGAGGAGGGTTGAGGAGAGAGGTTGAGGATGGGGGTTGAGGAAGGGTGCTGAGGAGGGGTGTTGAGGAAGTAGGTTGAGGAGGGGGTTTTAGGATGAGGAGGGGAGTTTAGGATGAGGAAGGGGGTTGAGGATGGTGTGTTGAGGATGAGGATGGGGGTTTGAGGATGAGGAGGGTGGTTAAGGAGAGGTGTTGAGGAAGGAGGTTGAGGAGGGGGCTTGAGGAGAGGGGTGAGGATGAGGAGGGGGGTTGAGGATGAGGATGGAGGGATGAGGATGAGGAGGGGGTCGAGTTTGAGCTTGAAGAGGGGGGTTGAGGAGGGTTAAGGAGGAGGTTTAGGAGGTTGAGGAGGGGGTTGAGGAGGGGGGTTGAGAAGGGAGATTGAGGAGGGAGGTTGAAGAGGGGGTTTGTGGAGGAAGGTTGAGGATGAGGATGGGGAGTTTGAGTTTGAGGAGGGGGGTCGAGGTTGAGGAGGGGGGCTGAGGAGAGAGGTTGAGGAGGGGGGTTGAGGAAGGGGAATGAGGAGGGGGGTTTAGGAGGGGGGTTGACGAAGGGGGCTTAGGAGGGGGGTTGAGGAGGGAGGTTGAGGAGGGGTATTTAAGATGAGGAGGGGGCTTTAGGATGAGGAGGGGTGTTGAGGATAGGGGGTTGAGGATGGGGTGTTGAGGATGAGGATGGTGGTTGATGATGAGGAGGGCGGTTGAGGTACAGGAGGTTGGTTGAGGAATGAGGTTGAGGAGAGGGGTTGAGGAGGGCGAAGAGACACAGGGAAGGGAGAGGGGGATGAGGATGAGGGATTGAGGTTGAGGAGGGGGGTTGAGGAGGGGGATTGATGAGGGAGGATGAGGAAGGTGTTGAGGAGGGTGGTTGAGGAGGGTGATAAGGGATGGGGAGGGAAAGAGACACAGGGAAGGGAGAGGGGGAAGAAACACAGGGAAGGGAGAGGGGGAAGAGACATAGGGAAGGTTGAGGTTGGAGAGACACAGGGAAGGGAGAGGGGGGAAGAGACACAGGGAAGGGAGGGGGGAAGAAACACAGGGAAGGGAGAGGGGGAAGAGACACAGGGAAGGGAGAGGGGGAAGAGGCACAGGGGAGGAAGAGGAGGGGAAGAGACACAGGGGAGGGAGAGTGGAGGAGAGACACAAGGGAGGGAGAGCGGAGAAGAGATACAGGGTTGAGAGAGGTGGGACACAAGAAATGGGCACAGAGGGCACACAAGAGGGAGACACAGAGGGCACAAGAGGGACACAGGGGGCAGCACATTTCCCTCCCTTGGCTTATATTCGAGTTACTAAGTTTTCCCAGTATTTTGTGGTAATGCTTATACTCGGGTCTGCTTATATACGGTATATTTATTTGTAAGATTTCAGTAAATACACTTAGTACTTGAATACATTTAATTCTCCCCTTTTTTTCAATTATTCACTATATGTGGATCCACATATATTCTATTTGATCAAAATTCATAGCGAGGCATCATTTAAGGTGATTTTTGGCATCAGTTTAAGTAACCACGCTTGTAATTCAACATCTTGCTATATCCACCTTAACTATGATTACTTTTGCTATGGATAGAATCAGTATAACAACAAACAATCATGATCCGGCTTGGTTATTTTGTCATTTAAGTAGGCGGGGCAATTTATCGTCCTGACAAAACCTTTGAAACAGGGAAATGTGTGTTGTGTGTGGACTGTTATGTGAATGTTAGGAATAACATAGCCTATTCTGGTGGTGGTTAGTTGAACAGATACCTCACCACTCACATTGTAACAAATGGGTTACTAAGAAGACTATGATTATTAAAATATTTACAAAGAATCAAGCACCTCATAGAGACATTAAAGTTATGCTGTGGATATTATTCCACTTGTGATTTAACGGTGGCATAAAGTTTCATGTCCCTCTTAGTTTTAATTGTGTTCTCTCAGTTCCCTTTATCTGATTATAAGCTGTTTGTCACAATACAATTAAAAGTGATGTCTTATCAATATTGGGGAATTAGTAAATAGAGTACTTGTGGTTCCAGAGGGTGCTTATCTTTAGGCACCTAATCTGGAACTTTGTGTAATATGTTCCAAATGAAGGGGGGCATACTAGGGATTTGTACAGTGACATGATTATATTTGCTTCCCTTGCTTAAATACCCTTCCTAATACATGCTAATATTTGACTTGCCTTTGCAGCTACTTGGCATTGAGCACTGCTACATAGATGGTTGTCCACAAGTTCTCCCAAATAACTTTTAATATCAGATACCCCAAGATTTGCTCCATTAAGATTATAAATTGCATCGCTTTTTTTCCTATCCAAATGCATAACCTTACATTTATTTGTATTAAATCTCATCTGAAATTTAGCCACCCTTTTCTCTAATTTATGCAAATCCCATTGTCGGAAAAGTACATAATTATCTGAATTAATTACCTTGCACAACTTAGTGTCATCAGCAAAAATGGAGCCACTACTTTCGAATCCTTCTTCATCATTTATTAAAATATTAAAAAGGAGAGGACCTAATACTGAACCTTGAGGAACCCCACTTACCACATTAGTCCAATCGGAGTATGTTCCATTTTCAACAACCCTTTGATTCCTGTCTTTTAGCCATCTCTCGATCCATGAGAAGATATTTACTGCAATTCCTGTCTTCCATGTGGCACTGTTTCAAAAGCCTTTGCAAAATCTAAAATGAATACATCCACTGAGTTGCCCTGATCCAAGTTCCTACTAACCTCCTCATATAAACTAAATAGATTGGTCTGACATGACCTAGCCTTCATAAATCCTTGTTGACTGCTTCTTATGATCTTGATCAAATAGATATATTCTTGTATACTGTCCCTCATTGGTCTATAATTCCCTAGATTTGCTCTTGCTCCCTTCTTAAATATAGGTATTTACCAGTCATCTGGTAGCGACCCTGTGGTGAGCGAGTCTTAAAAATTAGATATAATGGTTTGGCTATTACAGAACCCAGTTCCCCCAGTACCCTTGGATGTATTCCATCATGACCTGGGGCTTTATTAACATTTCTTTTCTCCAATCTCTTTTGGATTTCTTCCTGCGTTAACCCATTATTTGGTGATGGTAGTGTAGTCCCATTTTGTTGCAGTGTCCCAACCACTGGTATCTCCCTTGTATATACACCAAAGAAAATAACCTATTTAGCTCATCTGCCTTTTCCTGGTCACTAATTATCAGACGGCCTGTGTCACATTGTAATGCTCCTATAGCTTCCTTCCTTACTTTCTTCCCATTAATATATTTAATAAATAGTTTAGGCTTAGTCTTACTTTCCTTTGCAACTGACTTCTCATTTTCTATTTTAGCCAGTCAAATAGCCCTTTTGCAAGCCTTGTTGATTTCCTTATGGTCCATAAAGCTGCCTCTGTTACATCCTTCTTGTATAATTTAAATGCATGTTTATTTTCATGGGATGTGTTTTACTCCTATTCATTTTATTTCCACATGGTACATGCCGATGTGTATGTATATTTAGTAAGGATTTGAATGTTGTCCATTTATTTTCAGTATTTTTTCCTGTAAGTTCTTTATCCCAGTCTGTATGTTTTTATTGCTGTCCTTAGCCCAATAAAGTTAGCTCTTTTAAAATTTAGAGTTTTTGTTGGCTCCTTACCACTCTGTTTTTTGTATTCAATATAAAATGAGACTGTGTTGTAAACACTGTTCCCCAAGCATTCCCCTATTTTAAAATTTTAACATACATACAAATCTTTCCTCCACTTCTACCATTACCCCTATCTTTCCTAAATAAGTATAACCATCCAAATTAACTGTCCAGTCATGAGATTCATGCCACCATTTTTCAGTAATGCCTATTAAGTCCCATTTTTCTTGTATTGCTAAAAATTCTAGCTCAACCATTTTCCCAGGCAAACTTCTTGCATTAGCAAGCATACACTTTATATTGCTATGGCTCTGCCATTATGAAGTGTTTGCCAAAGTATTACCTCCCTACTGTCTATTGTAACCCTCCCCCTTCTCCTCGCTCATGGGTAGACAATTTATTTCTTTCCCCCTCTACCCTTTCTACCCCAATGCTTCTATATATTCCCTCTGCCCATCTACTAGTTTAAAAACTCCCCCAGCCTTTCTACCATCCTATACCCTAGCACAAAAGCTCCCCCATCATTAAGATGCAATCCATCACTGCTATAAAGATTGTACCCAAGTGAGAAGTCAGCCCAGTGCTCTAAAAACCCCAAAGCCTCTGAACTGCACCACTTGTAGCCCCGCATTAACCACCCTAAGCTCCTTCTGTCTCCCTGGGCTAGCACATGGCACTGGTGCTATATAAATGGCAGATAATAAATGCCCGAATGGCTGCAAGTGGCCAACAGAAGGTTCTAATAGTAGAATGGGAAATGGGAAAATGTGTGCAAACAAAAACAAAGAAGTAATAGATACTTAGGCCCAGATTTATAAATCAGCATATTGGAATATGCCATTAATTACAGAAGACAAAACACCACACTATGCGCAAAACAGTATTTCTCAAGTATGGAATGTGCCTATGCACCATTCATAGAAAATGTGCACATGCAGTTTGACAGTAATGAAATTCTCAAACGCATATACACTATTTTGCACATTTATTTTCTAAGGTTTTGTAGTTAATCAATGCTTATATATTCTAAATACAATAATGGGAAATGTAATAATTAAAAATGTAAAATTAATTTTAGCCCAGGGAGACAGAAAGAGCTTAATTAATGCATGGCTAAAGATGTGGTGCACTAAGGAGGGGTTTTAAATTTTAGAGCACTGGGCTGACTTCTCACTTCGCTACAATCTCTACAGCAGGGATGGATTGCACCTTAATGATGAGGGAGCTTTTGTGCTAGGATAGTAGAAAGGCTGGAGGAGTTTTTAAACTAGTAGGTGGGGGAGGGACTAGATATAAGTAATGGGGCAGAAAGTGTAAAGGGTATAAGGAATTAATTAACAACTCATAGGGGAGGAGATTGGGGAGGGGTAGTTTAGTCAATAGGGAGATAGTACTAAGTAACTCAAGTACAGTGGCAAGCACTTCAGAACTACAGACTCATAACATATTGTGACGAAGTGCCCTTCGCCACTTTGTCTTGGAGAGGACTGTTTGCCAGCCTCCTGCCCTGCGACTATGGCCCTGGTACATATTGCCCTTCAAACACAGTATTCGGCCATACCAGAGTGTATGTCACTCATTCTGGCCCTTTACATACAGGGGGGTCATTCGGTACTTGCCCTGTGTGAACCATGATACCCCAGATAGCTATGCCATGGAGCCCATTCATATAATGAAAAACTATGGAAAAGACTTTAGCTACATGGCAATTGAACTGTGTGAAGAGGATCTGAGCGCTATTCGGTAGTTTTGTGCGCTCAGATCCCAGCTGTAACGGAACCCATCAATGTTTTATAGTGTTTATGGTTATTTAATTCTTGGTTAAAATATGATCCTAGTAATATACTGTATGTAAGTTGGTTTATGCTCTGCAGAATATTGGCCCCAGGCTAGTGCAGACCTCGGCAGGAGAGATAATCCTGTTACAGATAAGAACGTCTATTCATTCTCAAACATAAGAACAAAGACGGCTGATTTAATCATTGTCTGATTATATCAAGGAGCCTCAGGGAGGGGTGACCACACCTATTGTTCTCTTTATGTGTATTGTGTGGCCAACTATGGGGGATGTGGATTGACATGCTGCCAGTAAGATACTTTTACTAACTTTTGACCTCCTGGTCTGATTCATGCCATTTTTTTATATGTTGTTCCCCTGGTTGAGAGCTATTGAAGGGCACCATTGCATAAAAGGAGATCCCCTGTCATTAAAGTTATAGTTCTTCTTGACCCTTCAAAACGTAGCCTTGTCTCGTTATTGGAGGGGATTGCTCTATCATGCTGGGGATTGCTATGCTTTTGCATACTCCCTTGAGCTGTAACTACTGCACGCTTGTTCCTGATGTGTCCTCCTTGGAGGAGAGGTCTTCCCCACACGGTCCTGGATGCTGGAGATTCATACAGGGTGGAAGGAAGACGGAGCGGCTCCAGCTAAACTACGGCGGTTGTGGAGTCTGTGGTGGTTGAGGTGTCCGGTGCGGTGCTTGTAGGCCTCGGCGCAAACTAGGAGTCGTCTATCAACGGAGGTACCTGGTCGGGGTGCCAGTAGATCCGTTACATTGGCTGGCAGTGGTGGGATGGCGTTCTAGTGAGAGGAAAAGCAGCCCGGAGACACTAGTAACTTTTGGAGTTACAAATTGAGGGCAACGCTAGTATCTGTACAGCGGCCCTGGCTACAGCAGGATGGAACCAGCTAGTTTTCGGACAGCGTTCCATGATGAGGATGAGGAGGAGGCCGCGGACTACAGGGATGCAGACAGAAAGGAACTCTGGTATGATGCCCTGGAAGATGCCCAATGGCGGCGAGATGAGAATCTCCCCAGTGATGAGCAGCGGCTACAGAAGCGTGTGGCGATGCGGATGTATCTATTGGGAGAGCAGCCCCTGGATGAGTGGGTGACAAGACTAGAGACCCTGGTACGGCGAGAGATCTGGCTAGACAATGCATACCAGGCCCTCTGGTGGCATACCGTTCGACTTACCCCCTGGAAGGCTGAACACGACTTACCGGAGGGAGATGATTATGATGGCCCGGGTTTATTATGGGATGCCTTGGAGGACGACATTGATCTTGGCAGCACGGAGGAGTCTAGGTTTTGGGACATCTACGACTACCGGATGGCATTTATGTCTGGGATGACGAATGCGAGGTGAGCAAAGACATGACCCACCTGGTAACAAGAGAGTGGGAGCTGGAGCAGGACTACTGATAGGATCAGATTAGTGAGTAATCATGTATTCTGATGTGTGTATATTATTATATCTGAGTCTCAAGATATAATGAGAGAAAATAATGCACAGAAGTCAGAGTGTCATCAGAATAATCTCTGAGTTTTATTTGGACAGCCTGTCCCTTATATAGCACACGTCACAGCTATTAGCATAGTTGGAAATAGGGTTAAATACATATTTGCAAGCAAGTGTCTTTTTATGTTTAACTCAGCAAAACCTTATCTAATTCCTGGCTTCCTATAGATACGTTGTCTCAGTAGTATCTGAAGCAACGACAGGACACAGGAAACAGATGTTTTAAAGAACATTAACGTAAACATTCTACAGATGACGCACTTAAACATTCTAGTGAGATACAAGATAAGAAACATGCTGACATACTTTTTATAATCATGATATTCTTAGCTAATTAATTTCTAAATGAAGAAATTAAAATACCTAACAACTACCAACACCTGCTCAGCTTCGTGCAGCCCCAACCTACTCGACAAGCGGAACCAAACTTCATTGACTGGTCCTGGGATGACCTCCAGATGCAGGTAGAGATGGGACCGAGGTCTCTCTACCGGCCCTACAGGGGGCAGAAGGTGTCGTCCTTCCCCCCCAGCGGCAGTGTGAACCCCAGGGGGCAGAAGGTGCCATCCTTCCCCCCCTGCGCCAGTCTGAACCCCAGGGGGCAGAAGGTGTCGTCCTTCCCCCCCCAGCGGCAGTGTGAACCCCAGGGGGCAGAAGGTGTCGTCCTTCCCCCCCAGCGGCAGTGTGAACCCCAGGGGGCAGAAGGTGTCGTCCTTCCCCCCCAGCGGCAGTGTGAACCCCAGGGGGCAGAAGGTGTCGTCCTTCCCCCCCAGCGGCAGTGTGAACCCCAGGGGGCAGAAGGTGTCGTCCTTCCCCCCCAGCGGCAGTGTGAACCCCAGGGGGCAGAAGGTGTCATCCTTCCCACCCAGCGGCAGTGTGAACCCCACGGGGCAGTAGGTGTCGTCCTTCCCCCCCAGCGGCAGTGTGAACCCTAGGGGGCAGAAGGTGTTGTCCTTCCCCCCCAGCGGCAGTGTGAACCCCAGGGGGCAGAAGGTGTCGTCCTCCCCCCCCCAGCGGCAGTGTGAACCACAGGGGGCAGAAGGTGTCGTCCTTCCCCCCCAGAAGCAGAGTGAACCCCAGGGGGCAGAAGGTGTCATCCTTCCCCCACAGAGGCAGTGTGAACCACAGGGGGCAGAAGGTGTCGTCCTTCCCCCCCAGCGGCAGTGTGAACCCCAGGGGGCAGAAGGTGTCATCCTTCCCCCCCAGCGGCAGTGTGAACCCCAGGGGGCAGAAGGTGTCGTCCTTCCCCCCCAGCTGCAGTGTTAACCACAGGGGGCAGAAGGTGTCGTCCTTCCTCCCCAGCGACAGTTTACCCTAACCAGGGGAGACACCAATCTCCCAGACGGCGCAGATGGGACTGTGGTCTCTGCTCCCACAGCCTATCCAGATCCCCAACTACCGTCACTGCGACAACCGGAGGAGGGGGTAAGTACAAATTCCCCTCCCCAGCTAACTTCTAATGTGGCCCCAGGGTTAACAGAGGAAATGTTAACCCTCAGTGACCCCCACCTTTCCCTGGCTACTGAGCCGGGAAAATGTCCCAAGTACCCCAGCAGAAGAGCTGACAGCGGGGCAGAGTGCAGTCGGCCTCTGCCCTCCGTTTGTCCCTTGTACAGAGCAGGATGTCCTGCAGGTTATACCAGCAGAAGAGCTGGCATCAGGGCAGAGTGCCGCTGGCCTCTGCCCCTCAAGTCCCCTCAGTGTGTTGCCCCATCACCACAGCGAAATATCCAGGTGCCGTAACTGTTTGTTGTGGGTGGGCTGCTCTTGCACTTTGTTGTTGTGGGGGGGCTGCTCTAGCACTGGTTTATTGTGGGTTGGTGGATCGTCTAACGGAGGCACTGACCGGCAGAAGGTCAGGTGCCTGGTTAGACTTCCCCCCAAAGGGGAGATGTGTGACGAAGTGCCCTTCATCACTTTGTCTTGGAGAGGACTGTTTGCCAGCCTCTTGCCCTGCGACTATGGCCCTGGTACATATTGCCCTTCAAACACAGTATTCGGCCATACCAGAGTGTATGTCACTCATTCTGGCCCTTTACATACAGGGGGGTCATTCGGTACTTGCCCTGTGTGAACCATGATACCACAGATAGCTATGCCATGGAGCGCATTCATATAATGAAAGACTATGGGAAAGACTTTAGCTACATGGCAATTGAACTGTGTGAAGAGGATCTGAGCGCTATTCGGTAGTTTTGTGCGCTCAGATCCCAGCTGTAACGGAACCCATCACTGTTTTACCCTGTTTATGGTTATTTAATTCTTGGTTAAAATATGATCCTAGTAATATACTGTATGTATGTTGGTTTATGCTCTGCAGAATATTGGCCCCAGGCTAGTGCAGACCTTGGCAGGAGAGATAATCCTGTTACAGATAAGAACGTCTATTCATTCTCAAACATAAGAACAAAGACGGCTGATTTAATCATTGTCTGATTATATCAAGGAGCCTCAGGGAGGGGTGACCACACCTATTGTTCTCTTTATGTGTATTGTGTGGCCAACTATGGGGGATGTGGATTGACATGCTGCCAGTAAGATACTTTTACTAACTTTTGACCCCCTGGTCTGATTCATGCCATTTTTTAATATGTTATTCCCCTGGGTGAGAGCTATTGAAAGGTGTACCCCCTGTTTTTGGGGTACATCCAGAATGTGGTTAAAATTGTGTCTGTTTTAATTGTGTTACCTGTTATCTGAGGGGAGGAGATGTGGGGGTTGAACCCTGTATATAATTGGCTGTGATAATTATGTGGGTGTAGCCCTTCAGAGGGCACCATTGCATAAAAGGAGATCCCCTGTCATTAAAGTTATAGTTCTTCTTGACCATTCAAAACGTAGCCTCGTCACGTTATTGGAGGGGATGGCTCTATCATACTGGGGATTGCTATGCTTTTGCATACTCCCTTGAGCTGTAACTACTGCACGCTTGTTCCTGATGTGTCCTCCTTGGAGGAGAGGTCTTACATAGTTACATAGTTACATAGTTACATAGTAATTAAGGTTGAAAAAAGACTTTCAGTCCATCAAGTTCAACCTGTTAAGATCTCCTCTGATCTGCAATATGCGGATTAGTTATTAATTAAATTATTGATTAAATAATTATTAATAGTATAGTATTGGAGAATGAATAAAGAGTTAGTCCATCAAGTTCAACCTTTTTAGATCTCTATTGATCTTTTTAATTTGGACTATTTATTATTATTGTTAATTGTTAATTATTGTTAATTGATCCAGAGGAAGGCAAACATAAAAAAAACCCCATTGAAACTTTGCCAATTGTCTCATAAGGGGGAAAAAAAGCAAAATTCCTTCCTGACCCCAGAAACTGGCGATCAAATTTCTCCCTGGATCAATATTCCTTCGCTAGTTATCTAGGATAGCCTTGAATGCCCTCTTTATTCAGAAATATATCTAACCCCTTTTTGAAGTTGTCTATCGAATTCGCTGTCACCACCTCCTTTGGTAGAGAATTCCACAGTTTAACCACCCTAACTGTGAAGAACCCTTTTCTTTGTTTAAGGTGAAATCTTTTTTCCTCTAACCTCAACGGATGTCCTCTTGTCAGTTGAAAATCTCTTGCTACAAAAAGCTCACTTGACAAAGCCTTATATGGACCCTGGATGTATTTAAATAACGTAATCATATCTCCTCTTAGACGCCTTTTTTCTAGCGAAAATAAGTTTAATTTTGCTAGTCTTTCTTCATAACTTAGCCCCTCCATTCCCCTTATTAGTTTTGTAGCCCTTCTCTGTACTTTTTCCAGCTCTAAGATGTCTTTTTTGTGAGGTGGTGCCCAAAATTGTACCCCATATTCCAAATGAGGGCGTACTAGAGATTTGTATAGTGGCAGAATTATATCTTCTTCCCTGGCTTCTATACCCTTCCTAATACATGCTAATATTTTATTTGCCTTTGCAGCCGCTGCTTGGCTTTGAGCGCTGTTACCTAGGTGGTTGTCCACTAGTACTCCCAAATCCCTTTCAATATCTGATACCCCTAGATTTGCTCCATTAAGATTATAGATTGCTTGGCTATTTTTCCTTCCCAAATGCATAACCTTACATTTATTTGTATTAAATCTCATCTGCCATTTAGCCGCCCATTTCTCTAATTTATGCAAATCCTTTTGTAGGGAAAGTACATCATTATCTGATTTTATTACCTTGCACAACTTAGTGTCATCAGCAAAAATGGAGACACTACATTCGAGTCCTACTTCAATGTCATTAATAAATATGTTAAAAAGGAGAGGACCCAATACTGAGCCCTGAGGAACCCCACTTATCACATTAGACCAATCGGAGTATGTTCCATTTACAACAACCCTTTGCTTCCTGTCTTTTAGCCAGCTCTCGATCCATGAGCAGATATTTACTGCAATTCCTGTATCCCTTAGTTTGCTCACTAGTCTTCCATGTGGCACTGTATCAAATGCCTTTGAAAAATCTAAAAAGACTACATCCACTGAGTTGCCCTGATCCAAGTTCCTACTAACCTCCTCATAAAAACTAATTAGATTGGTCTGACACGACCTTTCCTTCATAAATCCATGTTGACTGCTACCTATGATCCTGTTCAAATAGACATATTCTTGTATTCTGTCCCTTATTAACCCTTCTAAAAGCTTCCCAACTACAGAAGTGAGGCTCACTGGTCTATAATTCCCCGGATTTGCTCTAGATCCCTTCTTAAATATAGGTATCACCTCTGCTTTTCTCCAGTCATCTGGTAGAGACCCTGTAGTGAGCGAGTCTTTAAAGATTAGATATAATGGTTTGGCTATTACAGAACCCAGCTCCCTCAGTACCCTTGGATGTATTCCATCAGGACCTGGGGCTTTATTAACATTTATTTTCTCCAACCTCTTTTGTATTTCTTCCTGCGTTAACCAATTATTTAGTGAAGGTAGTGTAGCCCCATTATGTTGCAGTGTCCCAACCACTGGTACCTCCCTTGTGTAAACCGAAGAAAAGAACCTATTTAGCTCATCTGCCTTTTCCTGGTCACTAATTATCAGATGGCCTGTGTCACATTGTAATGGTCCTATCGATTCCTTCCTGGCCTTCTTCCCATTAATATATTTATAAAATATTTTAGGGTTAGTCTTACTTTCCATTGCAACTGACTTCTCATTTTCTATTTTAGCCAGTCTAATAGCCCTTTTGCAAGCCTTGTTGATTTCCTTATAGTCACATAAAGATGCCTCTGTTCCCTCCTTCTTGTATAATTTAAATGCATACTTCTTTTTCCTCATCATGATCTTTAAATCATTGTTAAGCCACATGGGATGTGATTTACTCCTATTTATTTTATTTCCACATGGTACATGCTGATGAGTATGTTTATTTAGTAAGGATTTGAATGTTGTCCATTTATTTTCAGTATTCTTCCCTGTAAGTTCTTTGTCCCAGTCTATATGTTGTATTGCTGCCCGTAGCCCATTAAAGTTAGCCCTTTTAAAATTTAGAGTTTTTGTTGGCCCCTTACAACTCTGTTTTTTGTATTCAATCTCAAATGAGACTGTGTTGTGATCACTGTTCCCCAAGGGTTCCCCTATTTTTACATTTGATATTATATCAATATTACTTGTGATGACTAAATCCAAGATGGCCCCATTTCTAGTAGGTTCTTGTATTACCTGGGCTAGATAATGATCCCTGAGTGTACTCAAGAACCTGCTCCCCTTAGCTGAGCTGCTGGTCTCGTTTATCCAGTTTATATCAGGGTAATTAAAGTCTCCCATTATTAGAACTTGCCCATGCTTAGCTGCATTTCCAATCTGTAACAATAATTGCATTTCCTCACTTTCAGCTATATTTGGGGGTTTATAGCATACTCCCACCAATATGCATTTAGAATTAGCTCCTCCACTATTTAGCTCAACCCACAAGGATTCAATGATGCCGTTAGTGCCAGCATAAATATCTTCTCTAACTATAGGCTTAAATTCAGGCTTAACATAAAGACAAATCCCTCCTCCTCTTTTACCATTGCCCCTATCTTTCCTAAATAGGTTATAACCATCCAGATTAACAGTCCAGTCATGAGATTCATCCCACCATGTTTCCGTAATGCCTATTAAGCCCCATTTTTCTTGTACTGCTAATATTTCTAGCTCATCCATTTTCCCAGGCAAACTTCTTGCGTTTGCAATCATACACTTTATGTTGCTATGGCTCTGCTGATGTGAAGTGCCTGCCACTGTATTTGAGGCCCCTATTAATATCTCCCTACTTTCTATTGTAACCCTCCCCCCTTCTCCTCCCCCATGGGTAAATAATTCATCCCTTTCCCTCTCTACCCTATTTACCCCAATACTTCTATATAGTCCCTCCCCCCCACCTACAAGTTTAAAAACTCCCCCAGCCGTTCTACCATCCTATTCCCTAGCACAAAAGCGCCCTCATCATTAAGGTGCAATCCATCCCTGCTATAGAGATTGTACCCAAGTGAGAAGTCAGCCCAGTGCTCTAAAAACCCAAAACCCTCTGCACTGCACCACTTTTTTAGCCACGCATTAACCTCCCTAAGCTCCTTCTGCCTCCCTGGGCTAGCACGTGGCACTGGTAGTATCTCAGAAAATACTACCTTGGAGGTCCTTGCTTTAAGCTTATTCCCTAATTCTCTAAAATCATTCTTTAGGACGCTCCATCTTCCACTAACTTTGTCATTGGTACCAATGTGTACCAAGACCGCCGGTTCATTACCAGCCCCTCCCAATAATTTATCCACCCGATCCACAACATGCCGAACCCGAGCACCCGGGAGACAGCAAACTGTTCGATTGCTGGGATCTGGGTGACAAATTACCCTGTCTACCTTCCTAATAATAGAGTCCCCCTACCACCAAAACATGTCTGTTGCTCTGCCTATTCTGCCCTCCCTCTTCTCCAGTAGAGCTGTTCGCCCGGCTGTTAGAGGGAACAGCTCTATCTGGCATTGCCATTCCTGAATGGACATCGCCAACAGTTTCACTCAATCTGGCAAATCTGTTGGTGTTTGACAACTCAGAACTGGCCTGCCTCCTCCTGGTCCCCCTGCTTCCCCTTGTAACTGTAACCCAGCTACCTCCCTGGCCATCCTCCCTAGCCCCAGCTCCTCCCTCCATACTAGGCCCAGCTAAACTGTGCTCCGTGAGCACCAATTCCCTTTCCAGTGGAGCAATATCACTAAGTGCTGCAATTCTCCTCTCCAGATCTTCAATTTGAGCTTCCAAAGAGGCAACATGCTCACACCTGTCACAGAGGTATGGACCCTGGATCATATGTTCCAGTAGTGCATACATTTGACAGGATGTACACTGAATAAGGTTGCCACTGGACTGACTCATAATTATTATTATTGTCTACGAAATTTCAGTGGGAAAAATAAAGAATATAATATAATATATTTATATAAAGTTTTCCTCCTTTGCACTATAAATCTGCCCTCCCTTTTCTTTGAAGGCCCTCCTTTTATTTAAACTCCTAGGCTTTTACTAGAATTGCACTTGATACTGAAAATGTTCGCAAGCTCACAAGTTCCCCTTCTCCGGTTTCTATTAACTTCTGCCTTCTCGCCTGGGCACAATTAGTGCACTCTGCAATTTATCAGCCTTTACTTGTAAGGTAAATCCACTTGTAAACAGGCCCCAAACCAGCTCACAAACCTTTTATACAAGTTTAACAGTCAAGCCACACCCCTCTCACCTGGGCACAATTAGTGCACTCTGCAGTTTATTTAGCCTTTACTTTTTAAGGTAAATCCACTTGTAAACAGGCCCCAAACCAGCTCACAAACCTTTTATACAAGTTTAACAGTCAAGCCACACCCCTCTCACCTGGGCACAATTAGTGCACTCTGCAGTTTATTAGCCTTTACTTTTTAAGGTAAATCCACTTGTAAACAGACCCCAAACCAGCTCACAAACCTTTTATACAAGTTTAACAGTCAAGCCACACCCCTCTCACCTGGGCACAATTAGTGCACTCTGCAGTTTATTAGCCTTTACTTTTTAAGGTAAATCCACTTGTAAACAGACCCCAAACCAGCTCACAAACCTTTTACACAAGTTTAACAGTCAAGCCACACCCCTCTCACCTGGGCACAATTAGTGCACTCTGCAGTTTATTAGCCTTTACTTTTTAAGGTAAATCCACTTGTAAAACAGCACACGGTCCTGGATGCTGGAGATTCATACAGGGTGGAACGAAGACGGCGCGGCTCCAGCTAAAATACGGCGGTTGTGGAGTCTGTGGTGGTTGAGGTGTCCGGTGCGGTGCTTGTAGGCCTCGGCGCAAACTAGGACGTGTCTATCAACGGAGGTACCCGGTCGGGGTGCCAGTAGATCCGTTACACATATGGTGTATGCTTACTAATGCCAGAAGCTTGCCAGGAAAAATGGGAGAGTTAGAATTATTAGCAATTAATGAAAAATGGGATTTAATAGGCATTACCAAAACGTAGTAGGAGAATGGTAAAAGAGGAGGAAAGAATTGTCTGCATGTTAAGCCTGAATTCAAGCCTATAGTCAGAGAAGATATTTATGGCGGAACTAGTGATAAAGTTGAATGTTTGTGGGTAGTGTGTCATAGAGGAGCAGCAAATTGAAAAATAATATTAGTAAGAGTATGCTATAAACCCCCAAATATAGCTGAAAACGAGGAAATACAATTATTGTTACATATTGGAAATAAAGTTAAGCATGGGCAAGTTCTAATAAAGGGAGAGTTCAAATACCCTGAAATAAACTGGATAAATGAGACCAGCAGTTCAGCTAAGGAGCAGGTTCTCGAGTACACTCAGGGATTATTATCTGGCGCAGGTTGTAAAAGAGCCTACTAGAAATGAAGGTATCTTAGATTTAGTTATCACAAATAATATCGATATAGTATCAAATGTTGGAATAGGGCAACCGTTGGGAAACAGTGATCACAACACAGTCTCATTTGAGTTTGAATCAAAAAAACAAAATTTTAAGGGCACAACAAAAACTCCTAATTTTAAAAGGGCAGATTTGAATGGTCCAATTGCAGCAATACAAACTATAGACTGGGGCAAAGAACTGGCAGGTAAAAATAATAAACATAAATGGACAACATTTAAATCCTTACTAAATATACATACTTATCACCATATACCAAGTAGTAATAAAAGTAAAAGGAGTAAATCACATCTAATGTAGCTTAACAATGATTTTAAGATCAAGATACTGTGTAAAAAACAGGTATTTAAATTATACAAACAAGAGGGGACAGATACTGCTTTACGGGAGTACAAGGAAATCAACAAGGCTTGCAAAAGGGCTGTTAGACTGGCTAAAATAGAAAATGAAAAATTTATTGCAAAAGAGAGTAAGACTAACCCTAAAATATTTTTAAGTATATTAATAGGAATAAGGTGAGGAAGGAAGCTTTAGGAACATTATAATGTGACACAGGCCGTCTGAAAATTAGTGACCAGGAAAAGGCAGATGAGCTAACTAGCTAACTAGTTTCTTTTCTACGGTATACACAAGGGAGGTACCAGTGGTTGGGGTTGCATCCAGGTATGTGATGAGGAACCAGCTACAGGGGGTGATGCGAGGCCTGTGGACTCATTGTAGCATGGGTTACGTGCTTCAGCTACTGTCAGGAACCAGGTGCTGGGGATAATGCAGGTTGCAGCGGGGGTATGTGCTTCAGCCACTGGCAGGAACAAAGTACTGGGGGTGATGCGAGCCCAGCGGGCCTCTTGATGAGCACCTATGGCGCTCATTGTAGCTGGGGGTGATGCAAGCCCTGCAGGTTACAAGCAGAAAAGCCCTACAGGCTGCCTAAATCTGAACTTCGTCCCAGTTAATCCTTTGATCTGTCAAGTCCATGAATTTTACAATCTCAAATCACTATTAAATTGCCTAAGACTCCCCAAGGATGAAAGGGCATTCAAACCAGTAAATGCACTGATGTTTTAACCCTTAAACGGCTAATGGAGCCAAAACTCCTACAAGTACTAGAGAGGACCCACAAGGGGGTCCTGTCGGTAGCACTGTAAAGCAAATACAAACACAATACAGGTAGATGAGCTAAATTGGTTATTTTCTTCGGTATATACAAGGGAGGTACCAGTGGTTGGGACACTGCAACATAATGGGGCAGCACTACCTTTGCCAAATAATCGGTTAACGCAGGAAGTAATCCAAAAGAGGTTGGAATAAAAAGAATGCTAATAAAGCCCCGGGTCCTGATTGAATACATCCACAGGTACTGAGGGAACTGGGTTCTGTAATAGCCAAACCATTATATTCAATTTTTCAAGATTCACTCAACACAGGGTCTCTACCAGATGACTGGAGAAAAGCAGAGGGGATACCTATATTTAAAAAGGGAGCTACAGCAAATATAGGGAATTATAGACCAGTGAGCCTCACTTCTGTTGTGGGGAAGCTTTTAGAAGAGTCAATAATGGATAATATACAATAATATGTCTATTTGAACAGGATAATAAGTATGAGTCAACATGGATTTATGATGGATAGGTCATGTCAAACAAATCTAATTAGTTTCTATGAGGATGTTAGTAGGACCCTGGATCAAAGCAACTCAGTGGATGTAGTCTTTTTGGATTTTGCAAAGGCTTTTGATACAGTGCCACATGGGAGACTATTGTGCAAACTAAGAGATACAGGAATTGCAGTAAATATCTTCTCATGGATTCAGAGCTGGCTAAAAGACAGGAAGCAAATGGTTGTTGTAAATGGAACATACTTTAATTGGACTAATGTGGTAAGTGGGGTTCCTCAGGGTTCAGTATTAGGTCCTCTACTTTTTAACATATTTATTATTGACTTATAGGTGCGACTGGAAAGTAGTGTCTTAATTTTCGCTGATGACATGAGGTTGTGCAAGTTAATTAAATCAGAAAATGCTGTACTTTCCCTCCAAAGAAATGTACATTAAATTGAGGAATGGGCATCTAAATGGCAGATGAGATTTAATACGAAAAGTTATGCATCTGGGAAGGAAAAATAGCCATGCAAACTATAATCTTAATGGAGCAAATCTAGGGGTATCAGATATTGAAAGGGATTTGGGAGTGCTTGTGGACAACCACCTAGGTAGCAGTGCTCAGAGCCAAGCAGCAGTTGCAAAGGCAGATAAAATATTAGCGTGTATTAAGAAGGGTATGGAAGCAAGGGAAGTAAATATAATTAAGCCACTATACAAATCTCTAGTACGCCATAATTTGGAATATGGAGTACAATTTTAGGCACCACTTCATAAAAAGTCCTTTTTAGAGCTGGAAAAGGTACAGAGAATGGCAAAAAAACTAATAAGGGGAATGGAGGGGCTAAGTTATGAAGAAAGACTATCCAAATTAAACTTATTTTCTCTAGAAAAAAGGCATCCAAGAGGAGATATGATTACATTAAATAAATACATCCAGGGTCAGTATAAAGATTTGTCAAGGGAGCTTTGGGTGCCAAGAGGTTTTCAACTAACAAGAGGACATCCCTTGAGGTTAGAAGTAAAAAGATTCCACCTTAAAGAAAGAAAAGGGTTCTTCACAGTAAAGGTGGTTACTCTGTGGAATTCTGTACCAGAGGAGGTGGTGACAGTGGATTCGATAGATAACTTTAAAAGGGGACTGGATTTATTTCTAACTACAAAGGGAATTCTGGGTTATCCTTGATAATTAGAGAGAGAGTATTTTTTTTATTTTTTATTTATTTATTACAAAGTTTACAAACATTAAAATCCAAATATCAAAACATCAATATTTATACACAATCAAACAAACAGAAGGAGAAAAAAAACACACAACAATATGGAACTGTAACTAAATTTAAACATTTCAGGATATGTCATAAGGAAAGGAGTTATTTTTCAGAATATCAGTGCATATTGAAATTCAATTCTAGGGAGGAGAGGAGCAAAAGGTTTTCCTTTTCTCATAAATGGCTCATTATGGCTTCCAAAGAGACCATTTTAAGCTTTTTTTCTTGATGGAGAATGTGAGTGTGTTGAGTACTCCAATTCTATTTGTTTATTTCTCTCTACAATGGTCACAAGTTCAGTCCATGTCGGTAAGGATTGCTTTTTCCATCTTCTGGCTATAAGCAACTTAGCGGCCATTAAAGTATTTATAATCACATTACTTTGTGTGTAATTAATTTTATTTTGAAAAATATGGAATAATACAATCCCAGGCATTGTTTCTAGTTGCAAATTGATTATTTTTTATATATGCCCTAGACATAATGTCCAAAATTCTTTAATATTAGAGCAATTCCACCACATGTGTTCATAGGTTCCTATTTGGTTTTCACATCTCCAACGATAACCTTGATTTTTTTGTGGGGCAATTTTTTTTAAATTTAATTGGGGTTATATACCATCTCTGCACTCATTTAAAGTATGTTTCTCTTAAGAACGAATTTGTCATACTTTTCTATCCTTGATGGCTAAGTCTCACTTGTTTTTTTTTTCTGTTTGCCTTCCTCTGGATTAATTAATAATTAAATAAAAACAAAATAAAAAAATAAATAATTAAATAATTGATTAATAATTAATTAACAACTAATTCATTAATAACTAATCTGCATATTACAGATCAGTGGAGATCTTAAAAGGTTGAACTTCATGGACTGACATTCTTTTTTCAACCTTAATTACTATGTAACTATGTAACAATAGTCTAAGTTGGTGAAGTGAAATGAGAAAAATATAAACATAAAAATATTTTTTAGAAATAGAAAACAGAAAATTGGCATATGCGTATGTATTAAAACCCTTTGTTATGAAGTCCATAAAAAGCTTTGGTGCAACCAATTACCTTCCGAAGTCACATAATTAGTGAAATGATGTCCACCTGTGTGCAATCTAATTGTCATATGATCTGTCATTACATATACATACCTTTTTTGAAAGGCCCCAGAGGCTGCAACACCTAAGCAAGAGGTACCACTAACCAAACACTGCCATGAAGACCAATGAACTCTCCAAACAAGTAAGGGTTAATGTTGTTGAGATGTACAAGTCATGGTTAGGTTATAAAAAAAAATCCAAATCTTTGATGATCCCCAGGAGCACCATCAAATCTATCATAACCAAATGGAAAGAACATGGCACAACAGCAAACCTGCCAAAAGAGGGCCGCACACCAAAACTCACGGACCTGGCAAGGAGGGCATTAATCAGAGAGGCAGCACAGAGACCTAAGTTAACACTGGAGGAGCTACAGAGTTCCACAGAAGATACTGGAGTATCTGTACATAGGACAACAATAAGCCACACGCTCCATAGACTTGGACTTTATGTCAGAGTGGCAAGAAGAAAGCCATTACTTTCGGCAAAAAACCTAATGGCATGTTTTGAGTTTGTGAAAAGGCATGTGGGAGACTCCCAAAACGTATGGAAGAAGGTGCTCTGGTCTGATGAGACTAAAATTTAACTTTTCGGCCTTTAAAGAAACTCTATGTCTGGCGTAAACACATCACATCACCCAAAGAACACCATCAAACCTTTGCACTTTTTCCAGTTGTCCTTTTTATGAAGTGGTGCCCAAAACTATACTCCATATTCCAAATGAGGGTGTACTATGATCTGTATAGTGGCAGAATTAACAGCCTTATTAAATTTCAGCCTAGTAGATAAGAGGCTTCTACTTAACTCATACGTGCTGCAAATTTATAAAAGTTAAGACGCTATTAAATTAGCCCTGCAGTGAGCAACGTGTGAGCTACGCAGCTGGGCCGTCCGTATCAAGACGGAGAGAATTTACATGCTGGGGCTCTAAACGGGATGTCTGTGGCAGTCCCACACATAAGCCCTACCGTGGGGGGTACTCCAACTACCCCCATGGCACCTAAAATCCCCCCCTCTATGCTAGGGGACCCCCGAAGTGTCCCCACATTAACCCCTTGCTTCAGGGGTCCATAGTAACCCAGCAGCCCCCCCCCATTAACCCCTTGCAGCACAGGTCTCCGATCGACACGATCGTGCCCCAGCTGCATGTAAAAAATTTAATTTCCAGCCTTGAAGGTCCTTAAAGGACCATAAAGGTCCTGAAAGGACTTGTGCAAAACAATATTAACCCCAGGCATCTAAAATGAATCCCATAGTTCATGGGGGTCATTACAGACCCCCATAAGCACTAAATTAACCCTGTCACTCATGGGGGTCAATACAGACCCCCACAGGCACTTAATTATTACTACAACTCATGGGGGTCAATACAGACCCCCATAAGCCCTTAATTAACC
Organism: Discoglossus pictus; assembly: GCA_027410445.1. Taxonomy (NCBI): domain Eukaryota; kingdom Metazoa; phylum Chordata; class Amphibia; order Anura; family Alytidae; genus Discoglossus; species Discoglossus pictus. The sequence goes on along the minus strand of JAPZIH010000150.1, from coordinate 8,691 downwards.
CTGTCACTCATGGGGGTCAATACAGTCCCCCATAGGCACTTAATTAACCCTGTCACTCATGGGGTCAATACAGACCCCCATAAACCTTAATTAACCCTGTCACTCATAGGGGTCAATACAGACCCCCATAAGCACTTAATTAACCTATAACTCATGAGGGTCAATACAGACCCGCATAAGCCTTAAATAACCCTGTCACTCATGGGGGTCAATAGAGACCCACATAAGCCTTAATTAACCCTGTCACTCATGGGGGTCAATACAGAGCCCCATTAGCACTTAATTAACCCTGTCACTCATGGGGGTCAATAGAGACCCCCATAAGCCTTAAATAACCCTGTCACTCATGGGGGTCAATACAGAACCCCATAAGCACTTAATTAACCCACGTCACTCATGGGGGTCAATACAGACCCCCATTAGCACTTAATTAACCCCATCACTCATGGGGGTCAATACAGACCCTCAAAAGCCTTTATTTAACCCCATCAGTCCCATAAGGGTATTTTATGACCCTTATGGGGCAGTTACAACTCTAACATTAACCACATAAGTGCCATGACGGTCCTCAAGGACCATCATGACACTAAGTATAAACACTACACTGCACTATACCCCCAATAAACCATTAAATCTAAACTAACCCCCCTCTACAATAATCTATTAACACCTACACTACCTACCCCCCTACACTACCTACCCCTAATAAACCCCCCACCACTGTAATTACAGAAAATAAAAAACCTAAGTCACCCAAAAAAAAATCTACATTAAAGAAAACAAAAAAACCTGAGTCACAAAAAATAAAAAATCTACATTACAGAAAAAAAAAAAAAAAAAAACGAAGTCACAAAAAAAAAAAAAACGACCCATCACGACCACGCAAAAAAAAGCCCAAAACCGGCGCACATGAAAACATGAAAAACACAATAAATACACACAACAAATACATAAAAAGTTTACCTACAGCAAGGGGGGGCATCCAGGACCTCGAAAACTGAAGTTACACCTCAATTTATCTCTAAATAAAAGAGTTTAGACCCCCGAAAATCCCCGCCAAAAAAAACGAAAACGAGGCTACAGGACTCTAAAGACACAAAACACCACCAAACACCTACGGATTTGCCGAAAAAGATAAAGAATAATAGACCTTTCTCTGAAAGAGAGGGTAGACCCCGGTCCCTATATAGTGGAAAACTCTCTCACATAATGTTGGAATTAATTTTGGGTGGGGGGATGGCGAAAAGCCATAGTTATAGATGCAAATATTAGAGAGGAGCTAAGATCTGTCAAAGTATCTAACAGAACTCACAGCCCTGGGTTCAAAGAAGCTAAGTGATAATATAGGGGATACAGATGTAATATTTTCTTTTTCTGTATATATATATATATATATATATATATATATGTATATATATAGGTGTACATATATATGTATATATATGATGTTTAAATCTGGTCTGGAGGTATAAGTTTCCCCCGTTAAGAGGAAAACATGAGGGGAAAGGAAGGAAGAAGGAGTATTATCAGAAGTGTGTTATGAATTGCGATTGTTTGTCTGTTCTGTACTTTGTATTTACATTCTGTTTTTGTACTTGTATTCTTTTGTCTGGAAAAAAAAAACGAAGTCACAAAAAAAAAAAAAACGACCCATCACGACCACGCAAAAAAAAGCCCAAAACCGGCGCACATGAAAACATGAAAAACACAATAAATACACACAACAAATACATAAACAGTTTACCTACAGCAAGGGGGGGCATCCAGGACCTCGAAAACTGAAGTTACACCTCAATTTATCTCTAAATAAAAGAGTTTAGACCCCCGAAAATCCCCGCCAAAAAAAACGAAAACGAGGCTACAGGACTCTAAAGACACAAAACACCACCAAACACCTACGGATTTGCCGAAAAAGATGTACGAGATACGAAAACAAGGACGCAAACCGTGCGACATCAAAACTATTACAAACACAATAAATACACACCAAACACATAAAAAGCTTACCCACAGCAAGGGGGGCACCCAGGACCTCTGCAAGTGAAGTTACACCTCGATTTAAGTCAAAAATTCAGAGTTTAGACACTTGAAAATCACCGAAGCGAGAGAAACATTGGCAGCCGAACATAACGAAAACGAGGTAAGGACACAAAAATACTACAGTGACTCGCAAAATGGAAACAACGCTCCAGTCAACTTCACGAGGCACGTAACACACACTATGCTGAACGTACCACACTGATATTAACCACCATTTTACAGGAAAATTATAACTATTAGGCCTTAAATGGCGGCTGGAATGCAAATTTTACGCTGGAATGCAAATTGCGCATGCGTATTGCGTTCTAGCGGTCTGAGGCACCTCAAAGTTTATAAATACTGCCTAATTTCCAGAAAATTCTACATTTCTCCTCAGGTGAAGAACAAAGTGACTGGATAGTTAACTGCTGCGGTTACTTGAGAAGATAATTATTTCCTAATTTCCAACTTTACACTCTGCAAATTGAAACTAAGAGGTAAGCTATAATATATTTCATTTTGTTAGAAAGACAGCAAACAAAAAAAAGGAAAAAAAAAAAAGATTGCAAATTTTAACAAGGAAAATTGGATTCATGTATAGTGACATGTGAAATGCACATTTATGTGTAAAGGCCCTACAACAACCTAATCTTAACTCAAACTAATGAAAGAAGTATATTCAACTAATAGAGATGTCGCGAATAGTTCGCCGGCGCACTGTTCCCGGCGAATATAGCATGTTCGCGTTCGCGGCGAACTGCGAACATATGCGATATTCGACCCGCCCTCTATACTTTATCATAGAGCAAACTTTGACCCTGCATGTCACAGTCAGCAGACACATTCCAGCCAATCAGCAGCATACACTCCCTTCCAGAGCCTTCTACCTCATGGACAGCAGCCATTTTGGAATCATAACTAACTTGCAGTGTTACTGAGAGGAGGCTGAGTGTAGGTGATACTGCATCAATAGGGAAAACCATAGCTAGGCTACTGTAAACAGTGTGCAATACAGTCCTGAAGGACTCTTTTGATCTCTGCTGCAAGGACACTCCTGTGTCTCTTCCCCCCCTTATCATCATCCTCCCGCACCTTAGCACCCAACCCTAACACCCCTCACACTTATCCATAACACCCATCAACCTAACACCTAACCCTAACACCCCTCACACTTATCCCTAAGACCTAACACCCCTCACACTTATTCCTAACATGCCTCTCCCTAACACCCCTTACACTTATCCTTAACACCCCTCACCCTAACACCTAACCCTAACACCCCTCACACTTATCCCTAACACCCCTCACCCTAACCCTAAAACCCCTCACACTTAACACCTAACCCTAACAACCCTTACACTTATCCCTAACACCCCTCACCCTAACCCTAACACCCCTCACACTTATCCCTAACACACCTCACCCTTACCCTAACACCCCTCACACTTATCCCTAACACCCCTCACCCTAACACATAACCCTAACACCCCTCACACTTATCACTAACACCCCTCACCCTAACCCTAACACCCCTCACACTTATCCCTAACACCCCTCACCCTAACACATAACACCCCTTACACTTATCCCTAACACCCCTCACACTAACCTTTAGACGCCTCACACTTATCCCTAACACCCCTCACCCTAACACCTAACCCTAACACCCCTCACACTTATCCCTAAGACCTAACACCCCTAACACTTATTCCTAGCATGCCTCACCCTAACACCCCTTACACTTATCCCTAACACCCCTCACCCTAACCCTAACACCCCTCAAACTTATCCCTAACACCACTCACCCTTTCCCTAACACCCCTCACACTTATCCCTAACACCCCTCACCCTAACACCTAACCCTAACACCCCTCACACTTATCCCTAACACCCCTCACGCTAACCCTAACACCCCTCACACTTATCTTTCACCCCTCACCCTAACACCTAACCCTAACACCCCTCACACTTATCCCTAACACCCCTCAACCTAACCCTAACACCCTTCACACTTATCCCTAACAACCCTCACCCTTACCTTAACACCCCTCACACTTATCCCTAACACCCCTCACCCTAACACCTAACCCTAACACCCCCCACACTTATCCCTAACACCCGTCACCCTTACCCTAACAATCCTCACACTTATCCCTAACACCCCTCACCCTAACACCTAACCCTAACAACCCTCACAATTATCCCTAACACCCCTCACCCTAACCCTAACACCCCTCACACTTATCCCTAACACACCACACCCTTACCCTAACACCACTCACACTTATCCCTAACACCCCTCACCCTAACACCTAACCCTAACACCCCTCACACTTATCCCTAACACCCCTCACCCTAACCCTAACACCCCTCACACTTAACACCTAACCCTAACACCCCGTACACTTATCCCTAACACCCCTCACACTAACCCCCCTCACACTTATCCCTAACACCCCTCATGCTTACCCTAACACCCCTCACACTTATCCCTAACACCCCTCACCCTAACACCTAACCCTAACACCCCTCACACTTATCCCTAAGACCTAACACCCTCACACTTATTCCTAACATGCCTCACCCTAACACCCCTTACACTTATCCCTAACACCCCTCACCCTAACCCTAACACCCCTCACCCTAACAAATAACCCTAACACCCCTTACACTTATCCCTAACACCCCTCACCCTAACCCTAACACCCCTCACAATTATCCCTAACACCCCTCACCCTAACCCTAACACCCCTCCCACTTATCCCTCACCCCTCACCCTAACCCTAACACCCCTTACACTTATCCCTCACCCCTCACCCTAACACCTAACCCTAACACCCCTCACACTTATCCTTAACACCCCTCACCCTAACACCTAACCCTAACACCCCTCACACTTATCCCTAACAACTCTCACCCTAACCCTAAAACCCCTTACACTTAACACCTAACCCTAACACCCCTTACACTTATCCCTAACACCCCTCAAACTTATCCCTAACACCCCTCACCCTTACCCTAACACCCCTCACACTTATCCCTAACACACCACACCCTTACCCTAACACCCCTCACACTTATCCCTAACACCCCTCACCCTAACACCTAACCCTAACACCCCTAACAATTATCCCTAACAACCCTTAAGCTAACCCTAACACCCCTCACACTTATCTTTCACCCCTCACCCTAACCCTAACACCCCTCACACTTATCCCTAACACCCCTCACCCTAACCCTAACACCCCTCACACTTATCCCTAACAACCCTCACCCTTACCCTAACACCCCTCACACTATCCCTAACACCCCTCACCCTAACACCTAACCCTAACACTCCACACACTTATCCCTAACACCCGTCACCCTTACCCTAACAATCCTCACACTTATCCCTAACACCCCTCACCTAACAACTAACCCTAACAACCCTCACAATTATCCCTAACACCCCTCACCCTAACCCTAACACCCCTCGCACTTATCCCTAACACACCACACCCTTACCCTAACACCACTCACACTTATCCCTAACACCCCTCACCCTAACACCTAACCCTAACACCCCTCACACTTATCCCTAACACCCCTCACACTAACCCTTACACCCCTCACACTTAACACCTAACCCTAACACCCCTTACACTAATCCCTAACACCCCTCACCCTAACCCTAACACCCCTCACACTTATCCCTAACACCCCTCACCAATACCGTAACACCCCTCACACTTATCCCTAACACCCCTCACCATTACCGTAACACCCCTCACACATATCCCTAACACCCCTCACCCTAACCCTTACACCCTCACACTTTTCCCTAACACCCCTCCCCCTAAAACCTAACCCTAACACCCCTTATACTTATCCGTAACACCCCTCACCCTAATACCTAACCCTAACACCCCTCACACTTATCCCTAACACCCCTCACCCTAACCCTAACACCCCTCACACTTATCCCTAACACCCCTCACACTTATCTCTAACACCTAACCCTAACATCCCTCACCCTAACACCTAACCCTAACACCCCTTACACTTATTCCTAACACCCCTAACCCTAACACCCTCACACTTATCCCTAAAACCCCTCACCCTAACCCTAACACCCCTCACACTTATCCCTAACACATCTCACCCTTACCCTAACACCCCTCACACTTATCCCTAAAACCCCTCACCCTAACACCTAACCCTAACACCCCTCACACTTATTCCTAACACCCCTCACCCTAACCCTAACACCCCTCACCCTAACCATAACACCCCTCACACTTATCCCTAATATCCCTCACCCTAACACCTAACCCTAATACCCCTCACACCTATCCCTAACACCCCTCACCCTTACCCTAACACCCCTCACACTTATCCCTAACACCCCTCACCCTAACACCCCTCACACTTATCCCTAACACCCCTCAACCTAACACCTAACCCTAACACCCCTCACACTTATCCCTAACACCCCTCACCCTAACCCTAACACCCCTCACACTTATCCCTAACACCCCTCACGCTAACCCTAACACCCCTCACACTTATCTTTCACCCCTCACCCTAACACCTAACCCTAACACCCCTCACACTTATCCCTAACACCCCTCACGCTAACCCTAACACCTCTCACACTTATATTTCACCCCTCACCCTAACACCTAACCCTAACAGCCCTCACACTTATCCCTAACACCCCTCACCCTAACCCTAAAACCCCTCACACTTAACACCTAACCCTAACAACCCTTAAACCTATCCCTAATACCCCTCACCCTAACCCTAACACCCCTCACACTTATCCCTAACACACCTCACCCTTACCCTAATACCCCTCACACTTATCCCTAACACCCCTCATCCTAACACATAACCCTAACACCCCTCACACTTATCACTAACACCCCTCACCCTAACCCTAACACCCCTCACACTTATCCCTAACACCCCTCACCCTAACACCTAACACCCCTTACACTTATCCCTAACACCCCTCACCCTAACCTTTAGACCCCTCACACTTATCCCTAACACCCCATACCCTAACACCTAACCCTAACACCCCTCACACTTATCCCTAACACCCCTCACGCTAACCCTAACACACCTCACACTTATCTTTCACCCCTCACCCTAACACCTAACCCTAACACCCCTCACACTTATCCCTAACACCCCTCACCCTAACCCTAACACCTCTCACACTTATATTTTACCCCTCACCCTAACACCTAACCCTAACACCCCTCACACTTATCCCTACACCCCTCACCCTAACCCTAACACCCCTCAAACTTATCCCTAACACCCCTCACCCTTTCCCTAACACCCCTCACACTTATCCCTAACACCCCTCACCCTAACACCTAACTCTAACACCCCTCACACTTATCCCTAACACCCCTCACGCTAACCCTAACACCCCTCACACTTATCTTTCACCCCTCACCCTAACACCTAACCCTAACACCCCTCACACTTATCCCTAACATCCCTCAACCTAACCGTAACACCCCTCACACTTATCCCTAACAACCCTTACCCTTACCTTAACACCCCTCACACTTATCCCTAACACCCCTCACCCTAACACCTAACCCTAACACCCCTCACACTTATCCCTAACACCCGTCACCCTTACCCTAACAATCCTCACACTTATCCCTAACACCCCTCACCCTAACACCTAACCCTAACAACCCTCACAATTATCCCTAACACCCCTCACCCTAACCCTAACACCCCTCACACTTATCCCTAACACACCACACCCTTACCCTAACACCACTCACACTTATCCCTAACACCCCTCACCCTAAAACCTAACCCTAACACCCCTCACACTTATCCTTAACACTACTCACCCTAACACCCCTCACAATTAACACCTAACCCTAACACCCCTTACACTTATCCCTAACACCCCTCACCCTAACCCTAACACCCCTCACACTTATCCCTAACACCCCTCACCCTTACCCTAACACCCCTCACACTTATCCCTAACACCCCTCACCCTAACACCTAACCCTAACACCCCTCACACTTATCCATAAGACCTAACACCCCTCACACTTATTCCTAACATGCCTCACCCTAACACCCCTTACACTTATCCCTAACACCCCTCACCCTAACCCTAACACTACTCACCCTAACAAATAACCCTAACACCGTTCACACTTATCCCTAACACCCCTCACCCTAACCCTAACACCCCTCACACTTAACACCTAACCCTAACACCCCTTACACTTATCCCTAACACCCCTCACCCTAACCCTAACACCCCTCACACTTATCCTAACACCCCTCACCCTAACCCTAACACCCCTCCCACTTATCCCTCATCCCTCACCCTAACCCTAACACCCCTTACACTTATCCCTCACCCCTCACCCTAACACCTAACCCTAACACCCCTCACACTTATCCTTAACACCCCTCACCCTAACACCTAACCCTAAAACCCCTCACACTTATCCCTAACAACTCTCACCCTAACCCTAAAACCCCTTACACTTAACACCTAACCCTAACACCCCTTACACTTATCCCTAACACCCCTCAAACTTATCCCTAACACCCCTCACCCTTACCCTAACACCCCTCACACTTATCCCTAACACACCACACCCTTACCCTAACACCACTCACACTTATCCTAAC
>JAPZIH010000149.1:0-38860 GCA_027410445.1 Discoglossus pictus | reverse complement strand
GAGAGGACACTGCCCTCTAACTCCCTCCAGTTGTCTGGGACGGAAGCGTCCGCAGCGGACAGGTAGACCCCCAGATATTTAATGACATCTGCCTCCCATGTGATGTCACGAAACGTGGGAGGCAAAGAGTCTACCTGTAAATTACCCTCTAAAAGGCCTGTGCATTTGGACCAGTTGATCTGAGCGGAGGAGGCAGCTGAATATACCTCCTGGCACTGTTTTGCCAGCTCAAGATCAACTGGATCCTGGGCCACGAGGAGCACATCGTCAGCATAAGCTGAAAGGACAATCCGCATGTCTGGATCTTTTAGCACCAGCCCTGTGAGCCTTTTCCTCAGTAGGCAGAGGAAAGGCTCAATGGCCAGTGCATATAACTGTCCAGACAAGGGACATCCTTGACGCACCCCTCGTCCAAATACCAAAGGTGCTGTTAGGGACCAATTGATTTTAAGTAAACACTCTGCAGAGGCGTACAGCGTTCTTATAAAGCCCACAAACTGTGGGCCAAAGCCGTATGCTTGCAGAGTGGCTATGAGGTAACCATGGTCCACCCTGTCAAACGCCTTCTCTTGATCTAAAGAGAGAAAGGCGAGTGACAGACCAGTCCTGCGAAAATAATGCAATAGATCCCGGACCAGAAAGATACTATCAAAGATAGTCCGGCCCGGGATCGCATAGGACTGGTCAGGGTGAACCAATTCTGCCAGCACAGACCCAAGTCTAAGCGAGATGGCTTTAGCTACAATCTTGTAGTCCGTGCTGAGCAGAGAGACCGGTCGCCAGTTCTTAATAAGCCTGAGATCCCCCTTTTTGGGCAGCAGGGCAAGTACTGCCCTGCGACAAGACAGGGGCATCTCCCCGGTCTCCAGGGCTTCCCCAAGGACCAGATGGAAATCAGGTCCCAGAGTCTCCCAGAAAAATTGGAAAAACTCTACAGTCAGTCCGTCCAGTCCTGGAGACTTCTCACAGGACATGGCACGGAGGGCTTCAGAGAGCTCTTGAAAAGATAGTGGTATATCAAGCCGCTCTCTTACACCCTCATTTACTGTGGGGAGCCCCTCCCATAGCACCCTGCAGGCGTCTGGAGAAATGGGATCCGGAGAGTAAAGATCTTTATAAAAGTTCCGGGCTCTATCCCGGATACTCTCCGGATCTGTAACGGGGGCACCGTCTTCATCTAGAAGACAGGTGATGTGCCTACTGTTACCCCCCTTTTTCTCCAGTGAGTAGAAGAGGCGCGAGCCACGGTCTAGATCTTTGAGAAAACCTAAGCGGCTGCGCACGTATGCCCCCTTGGCCTGATGTCTTTCCAGGTCACAGAGGACACCCTTCCTCTCTACATACTCGCTCTGCAGGGATTGGTCCCTTCAAGTGAACAGCCTCTGCTCCAGATGGAGTACCTCCCCCCGGAGTGACTCCAACTCAGCTTCGCGCTGCCCACTCGCACCCTTGGTATATTCCTGACACAGAAGTCGCAAATGAACCTTGCCCACGTCCCACCACAGTTTTAACGTGGCAAAGTCCCCCTTGCAACCCCTCCAGTCCATCCAAAACTCCCGGATCAATGTCACGAGCCCCTGGTCCTTCAACAAAGCATTGTTGAAGTGCCAATAGGCGGCTCGTGGCGCTGTTGGCGTTAGCGCCACTGTCACAGACACACAGTTGTGGTCTGTGAATGGAGCCAGCCTAATGGCACAAGAACCGACTCGTGACATATAGTGACTAGATATATATAGTCTGTCGATCCGGGAGTGGGACACCAGACCGGCTCTCACCCTGACGTAGGTGAAACCGTCTGATGCCCCTGGGTTCTGCTCTCGCCAGATGTCCTCCAGGGAGAAGCGGGCGATGATCTCCCGCAGGGCTGACGCAGAAGGCGGGTACGGCTCTGGACTATTCCAGTCCAGAGCGTCGAGGGTGCAGTTGAAATCACCCCTGAGTACCAAACACTCATCTGCGTCAACCGTCTCCAAAAACTGGGACAGTCTGGCGGGTAACCTCACGCTCTCGGGCCCTCCAGCAGGGGCATATATATTAACTAGGTTAATGATGCTACCCTGCTCTCGGACCCGGAGGTGGATTAGACGGCCTGGGATAACAGCTTTCTCAAGCAGCAGCTCTGGCTGAAAAGACTCTGAGAACATGGTCACCACTCCACATGACGCCGATGTGAAGTGGCTGAAGAAGACCCTGCCTCTCCACTCCAGTTGCCACGAGGCCTCAGCCTCTGGAGTGGTGTGAGTTTCCTGCAGGAAGCTCACAGAGTACCCTCCCTGATATAAATAGGAGAGTACCTGGAACCTGCGGAAACTGTCTTGACAGCCATTGGTATTTAGCGTGCTGATGTGCAAAGCCATTACTGCGTGTCAGGAATTGTGCGTTCCTCAGACCCTTGAGACTGCTGATAGGACACGCACATTTTATAGAATTTCCGGACGCGGAGATGCTCCGCAGTCCCAGAATTCTTGGCCCTAGTGCTGACCACTAGATATTGCTGGAGAGAGCGGAGAATAAACGACATATTCTTCCACCTCTCCAAGGCCAGCCGCACCTTCCTTTTCTTTTGTCCATGAAGGGTGCTCTCAAGGAATAGATCTATTTCCTTGACAGGGATAACCCACCCAGAATCTGATGTTCCTTCTAGTGGGTCACCCCTGGGCTCCTCTTGGCTGAGGGCTTTTACTCCATCCTCCCCGGCTGGAGTCAGTTTCCTCAGCTTTATTCTCAGGGACCCCCTCTTAGATGATACAGAAGGAGTCCCTTTAGCACCCTTCAAGGTAAATAATGGACCCTTGGATTGCTGCTGCACCCCTGTAGCTTCAGGAGTGCATTCAGGGGTAGCTGGCTGGACAGCAGTGGCTGGCATGGCTTCCTTAATGGAAGCCTTGGAGGCTTTATATGCCTCCTCTGCCAGTTCCACCGCTGCTTGCTCAGCTTGGATGGCACCGATGTTAGGGTCAGTGGACGGCTGAGGAGGGTAGACAGGCTCTCCCATGATGTTAACAGGAAAACCTGTTTTATCACCCTCCCCCATTTCCACTTCCCCTTGTGCCACATCCCCCCTGACAGACAAATCCATGGGGTCCTGAATGGGGGTCATGCCTATATTCCCCCCTCCAGTAGTGGCTCGGCCTGGGGCTCTAAAAAAGCCAGAGGTACGTCACTAGAGAGTGACACTGGAGGAGGAGACTGACTGGTGCCCTTGAAGCTCAGCACCTCAGGGACACTGACTACCCATTCAGCAGGGGCTTTGTTGGGACCCCCCTCAAAGGCCAGAGGTAGAACCTGATCTTTCTTGTCTACCCCTGCCTCACTTGGGAGACCCTCTTGCCCCTGCTTTTCCTCCAGACCCTTTTCCATATTAACCCCTATAGGGTCTGGAGAGAGAGATGTGTGGTCTGGCACCGGCTGGCTGAGCTTAATAACCGGGCCAGACAATGTCACCGGATGAGGAGGAGATGTTTTGTTCCTCTTCTTGCTTTTAGAGGGAGGTGCTCCACTATAGAGCACTTCCCACTTATCGGCAACCTCCCTGTTGGTTTTATGCTTCCTCTTTCTGGGGACGTCACTCCTGGAAGAGGAGCTGCCACTAGCTGCCTCCCCTGCAGAGGGCTTATTATCCCTCTGCTTACACTGTGCTCCCACACTAACTGATGTAATTATGGTGGGGGCAGATTGGGACTTGGGAGATGCAGCTGTGACACTGGGAGGACCGGTGACATTCTTCCCCTTTTTCCCCATGTCTGCAGTCTTGCTGGAGACCACAGACACAGATGGCTTTTTTGGGGAAGAAGGGGGTTTGGAGGCCGTGGTGGTGTCTTGAGGAACGGCCTCCTTGCCTGAGCTCTGTGGGGGGGGCTATGACCCTTGAGGTCCCCGCTGTTATGGGCTCAGCGGGGATGGGTGCTGTACTGACGGAGGTGCCATTTGCTGGGGCTGGGGCATGATGCTTTACATTAGGACAATTCCTACGTGTATCCCCCAACCCCCAACCCCTTGCAATGATAGCATAAAAAATCCTGTAGAGCACATTTGTACCTGCCTCTTGAAAGAGAGCACATGACGAAGTGCTTTCTCTCTGCACCCCAGGGGAATTTTAATAAATGGTGTTTTTACTTCCCCTAGGGTTAGCAGGTGGGGGCGCAGGAGGGAGTCTGGTAGGAAGGGGGGCACATTAGAGAGTGTTACTTTTGTGCCCAACCCTTCCAGGGGTTCTATTGGGACATATAATCCCCCCACTGTGATGCCTCTCTGTATAAGAATGTGAGCAGCAGCTAGAGTACGGGTAAAGAAAACTGCTTTCCCGTACATTTTGCTGGCTGCTACTATAACAGAGGGGCTGATGACATTAGCTGCAGCACGCAGATAGATATCAATGCTGTAGACCCCAGACATCTGACATTTAACCCCATGCTTCCTGGTGATCTGCCCCTCAGCCCCAGCAGTGGTATTACTGGGGCCAGCAGAAACCACCTGTGACCAGGTATTAGCCACAGGGGTAGGTCTGCTGGCAGAACCACCAGGAGCTGGGGCTGCCTTATCTGCCTGGGGCCTATGCTGTGCAGTGCTGCAGCTAGGATTTTCAGGGGCCATTATTCCCCCTTTTGACCCCTGAGGCTTCTTAATGGTCTTATCCCTCATGTTTAGACCCTTTTTTTTAGTTTATTTGTTTTATTTATTTTTATTTTTTGTTTTATGATTTTCTATTGTTTTCTTTTTAAAAATATATAAGTGTGAAAAAGAAACAAAAAGACAAAACTAAGGGAGAGAGAGAGATGATGTTTGGCAGTGGAAGGGTTAATGGCCTGTTGCAATGTGTTGCTAATTGCAACAACACAGAGAACACAGAGGCTTTTTAAACCCCTCTGTGTCTCTGTGTCAGATGTTAAAAAAAAAGCCTTTTAAACAAAACTTCAACTCCCCCACTGCCTACAAAGATGTTACTTGTCTTCTCTCCCCCCAAAACATAAAACCCAACACCAAACAAACAAAAACTTCAACAAAACCTAATAAACTTTTTAAAAGAAAAAAGAGTCAAAGTAAAAAAGCTCCAGGAGTGAAAGTGCTAAGGGAGGGGTGTGGAAAAGTATCCAGGAGACAGCTCACTCTCCTGGGATAGAGAGCTGAGCCTGGCTCCCAGAAAACTAAAACTTAAATTAAACTAAGAAAAATACCACAAAAACTACCAAAAATGAACAACACCGTGCACAAAGTGCTTATAAACAGAAAGGTGTTAAAATAAAACTTGTATTTGAGGGACTAAGACCCTAAAAAGCCTTTTGTTTAGAGCTCAAGCATGCACACAACCTCTTGGCACAGTATTTGAAAGCAGGACACACACTATGGGTAGCGGTCAACAAATGAACTTTGATTGACGGTTATGCAAATGCACTTAGATTTAAGAAAATAAAAGTTTGGTTTTTTTAAATGTGGACCGTTGGTACCCCAACTAGACTGGATTGGTTGAACTTGGCACAGTACTTGTAAGCAGGACACACACTATGGGTAGCAGTCAAGCAAATGAACTTTGATTGACGGTCAGTCAAATGCACTTAGATTTAAGAAAATAAAAGTTTGGGTTTTTTAAATGTGGACTGTTGGTACCCCAACTAGACTGGATTGGTTGAACTTGGCACAGTACTTGTAAGCAAGACACACACTATGGGTAGCGGTCAAGCAAATGAACTTTGATTGACGGTTATGCAAATGCACTTAGATTTAAGAAAATAAAAGTTTGGGGTTTTTAAAAGTAGACAACTAGTAAACAATATTATATTGTATGCGTTGTGCACACACAGTATAAGCTGTGAGCCTGACACACACACTTGCAAGCAGGGGCTAGCAGGGAGACAGGCAAATGAAGTTAGATTACACAGAAAAAAAATGAAGAAAAAAAATGATGTTATAGCCCTAAAAAGGGCTTTTTGGGGTGCTGTGTTTACAGCAGAGATCTGATGAGTCCTTCAGCACTGCACTGGACACTGAATAAACTTGCCTAGCTATTGATTTCCCTATTCAATCAGCAGCACCTACACTCAGCCTCCTCTCAGTAAGACTGCAAGTTAGTTATGATTCCAAAATGGCTGCTGTCCATGAGGTAGAAGGGTGTGGAAGGGAGTGTATGCTGCTGATTGGCTGGAATGTGTCTGCTGACTGTGACATGCAGGGTCAAAGTTTGCTCAATGATAAAGTATTGGGGCGGGTCAAATCTCGCATATGTTCGCTGTTCGCCTCGAACGCGAACATGCTATGTTCGCCGGGAACAATCCGCCGGCGAACTATTCGCGACATCTCTAATCCTGTGTGTGAGCTAATAAATATCTTATCATATATACTGAAGGCTCTATATATGTGTTTTGCATTTTAACATCAAACTCACACAAGCCAAGTGATTGATGGACCCTTTGGCACCCACTCTACTGGTAAATGTAGACCATGCTTTGGTGTGTATGGTGCTTGTTGAGAGCAGATGAGCCTATTTATTTGTTTGTTGAATATATATAATACAAGGGACTGGAATGCATATTTTTAGAAATGTTTAAAATATATATATTTTTTAAATATAAAAAAAAAATTATAGCTGAGATATCAATGATATTTAAAACGTTTTAAATGTTATTTATGCATTTTTATTAATAATATTAAAGTATTATCATCATTATTATTATTATTACTAGCGACTTGCCCGTCAAAAAATTACGGTAATAAGATTGTAAGGGCGGTAAATTTTGTTGATGTTCCAAGATGCTTCGGCACTCATTGCGAGGTTGTTGGTTGGTTGTGTGCTATGAGCATTGTTTTTTTCTTGCAAATGCTAATGAAATAATTAATAAAATAATACATTAATATACTTTACCTATTTTGAAGTAATATATGCAGGAAGCATTGTGCAGAAGAGCTGGCAATCTGTTTTCATGTTTCTGCATCATACAATGTGTGTTTTGAGGGCTGTGGAGCTGCTGTGTAAGTGTCAGTAATGTGTGCAGTGTGTAGTGTAAATAGTGTGCGTGCACGAACCAAATCCGTTAGGGTAGCTGTGTACTTCCGCACTGTGTAAGTTAGTGTTGTAAAATGGCGCCTAATGTATGGTACGTGTCTGTGGCTGATTTGGCGTGCTTGTTCTTGGATCGCGTCCGTCTTTTTGGGAAAATCCGTATGTGTTTGGTGGTGTTGTGCATCTTTAGAGTCCTGCAGCCTCGTTTTCATTTTTTTCAGCGGTCATTTTTTCTCTCGCTTAGGGGATTTTCAGGTGTCTAAGCTCTTCTATTTCGACTTAAATTGAGGTGTAACTTCAGTTTCTGAGGTCCTGGGTCCCCCCCCCCCCCCGCTGTGGGTAAGCTTTTTATGTATTTGTTGTGTCTATTTATTGTGTTTTTAATGTTTTTATGTGTGCGGGTGTCGGTAAGGTCGTATTTTTGCGAGGTCGTAATGTTTTTTTTTCTAAGTTCCACGTCTCTTATTTGTTTCTCGTAAGTCCGTAAATTTTGCGAGGTCCTCAGTTGCTGGCAAGGAGCGCCATGCCAGCAACTGAGGCCCTTGCTTTGCGAGGGCCGCAGGCTTGCTACGCAAACCTGCAGCTTAGCAACAACCCGCTTGCTCACAACTATATATGTGATTATTATTATTATAAGGTTAGATCTGGAAATAGATATGTTAGGTATTTGGTATCAGGACTGTCTTTGCTATCACTAATGAGATATAAACAGTGTTTGTTATACCATGATTCAATATTGTTGACAATTGTTTTTAAATACATAATGGCATGGATGTACTACATGGAAATCACAGTTATGTTTACAAATGTTATACAGCCATACTAACTGTAATTTACATAATAGCTATAATTTACATAATAGTGTAAGTTTATGACAAAATCTCACATTAAATGTAAGAGAAGAGAAATATTGCCACTGTAAGGTACAAATGCCCAAGGAAGTATTGGCTCAATTAACTCCCAGGATATCAGTCCAAAAAAGATTCCAATAGGGCTATACAACAATATTCCATAAAATTAACCTTTATTCAATAAAAGTAAAATCACCATAAAATCTCATAACAATAAGAGACCAGAATGTGAAAATATATACAATATATATAAACTCCTGTGCCACAAGTATGTAGAACCACAAAAAAATGAGTGGGCTGGAATATGGTATTGTGTATGAAGCATACATAGATATCTCTTCTGCCTGCAAGACCATATGCTGAATATGATGTAAATGCATTGTCCTGTATCCCTATGAGCAATAATCAAGTAATGAGAGGTCCCTATAAACATATAACGGCGTTCCCTAAAGATTACAACTAAGAACTAGGAGGACACGCTATTAATCCTCTAACTAGTCAAAGGTATCTGTCTGCTCTATATACTAATGGTATTCTACATACAAACAGTCAGCAATGACATAATCACAGATCAATAATGCATAGTCCACAGAAAATAAACAAGAATATCTCTGCTGTATATATCTGTATCAAACCTTGTGGTCTCAGTTCAATTCCTAATAGTCAAAAAGAATTGTTGCTGGACATCATCTATGTGAAAAAAGCATAGTAATCACGACTCTATGCGGCATAATCAAATTGGAGTCCAGTATAGGCATCTCAAGCAAGACGCCAGTGTGTCACCTAACGCACATTTCGCGTAATAGCTTCTACAGAGGCTGAATGAGGACAAATTTCAGGGCTTTAAATAGATTTTGCCTTAGAATGTATGGAAGCTGAGCACAGCCAAAATGGCCTGCCCTATGTAAAAATGCCACTATTATGGAGCAAGCTACTGAGGAGCAGGATTAACTTTTCATTGCAGGAATTACTTATTAAAGGAAAAAGCTCTCGCTATTAGAGAGATATTTGTACAAAAGAGTAAAAGGAAGGTATTATACATAAAGGATAATAAGAGGAAATACTGCTTCATCCACTAATCTCCCAGGCAATTAACCCCTTATATGCCAGGGGGTATTCATGTATGTCTAATGCACAAAATGAAATATCATCATAAATAATTATGTGTGCTCATCATAATTATAATCATACACAAGGAGAAAGTGGGAAAAGGGGTATGCAAAACTTAGACCCCCTATAACTGAAATTATCTCTGTGCATTCCACAGCAAGACACATATCCTAACTATAAATATGGACATATGTATACATATGTAGGAGTATATCAATTAGTAAAAAACACAGAATATGTGTACCAAATACCCCATTATGCTAGGGGAACTTGTGGGTCAAAAAATAGAGAAAAAAGGCCAACAATAATGGTGTTCAGAGCCTGGTATCAAAAATGTATATATTGTCATAACCAGAAATAATATCTGCAGAATACAGTAGCATACAAATAAAGGTGTAATATGTATAGTTGATGTTTTCCTTAAGGTCCTTAGGGGCAACAGTGTCAAGTAAGAAAATCCACCTATTTTCTGCACGCAACAATAATTCCTCCATGTTGCCATCTCATATCCCCATCTTAATCCTCTGTAATACCCAACATTTTTGTGTCGATTTACATTCATATGTAAGAAAGTGTGGTGCAACTGTGTTTAGACCTTTACCCTTTTGATGGTCTTGTGAACTCCTTCTTATTTTACTAAGATATTCACCAAGCCTTTTATGTAGTTCCCGGCTCTTCAGGCCCATGTACCTCTTGGCACATGGACATTCCAAACAATATATGACTGGCACTGAACTACAGTTAGAAAAATCCTGGATCACATGTTTTTTTTACCTGATCTATCTACAACTTTGCTGGTATTCACCAAATAGAAACAGAAGGTGCAATGTCCCGACCTACAGTATATGTCCCTTTGGGTAAGGGTTTTCCAGAAAATCTGTGGCAGCCACAGGGATCCCGCGGGGGGCCACCAGCGACCTGCAGGTGCTACAGTGGATCCACAGGGGCCACAGGGGACTTGTTGGGACCACAGAGGATCCAAAGGGGCCACAAGGGATCTGCAGGGGGCACATAAGTCCCACAAGGGGCCATGGGAGTGCCGCAGGGGCCATAGGGGTCATGCAGAGGCCCCTCCAAGGTCAGGGGCCTCGATGCCTTGCACCATCTTCACCTGCAGTAGCTCCGCCTATGAGCGCAGCCATAGAATGACATGCTCATTTTGCTCATATGATCCGGAAAAAAACATACTCCCTCTCCTACCAACCTAGGTACAAGCTGCCCCCATAGCAGTGCCTCTAACCTGTATATAGTATTTACTGTCAAATGTAAAGTAATTATGTGTTAGAATGAACCTCAACAGTTTCAGTATCAATTCACTTTTAGAGGGATTATTTTGAGCTTCCATACTCCAACCCCAACATCATGTCCTATGAAAGTATATAGAGCCTCAATATCACAGGTTGCTAGAAATATATTGTCATCCAAATTAATACCCTCCAATTTATTCAGTCCATAGTATCCCTCACCCCCCCCCCCCCTCTACATTACAGGCCTGTGGAGCTCATTGCGGATCACATCAAACCCGTAACTTTCGGGCCTCGCGATGAGCAACTTTGACAATCATCGCGAGGCCCGCAATGAGCGCGGCATGCGCAAGTCTGTAACTGTTAACATAGCGTGACAGACAAACTTGCCATTTTCGACAACTATATATGTGATTCTATTGCCATTTGGTACTATTTCTGGTCCCCTAGGTGGATATGGTTATAGTTAAATATCGTACTGACCAGGCCCATTACATTATTTATTGCTTAGTTTGGGCATCTAAATCCTTGTTATTTTTTTTAAGGAAAATCTCATATTACAAAAGTTAGCTCAAAGTTTGTATTTGTAATACAGATTAAAGAGCAAATATGGTGTGAAGTTAGGAAATATGCATATTATTCATGAATCACAGAGCAAATATAGAACTATAATGCTTGTTATGATTATTAAGTAGTCTCATTACTAAATTGTTAGTGAGACTAGTGCTGAGCAAGCCTTTAACCAAGTGGTGAGATATCTATTTAAGAAGATAAATGTACTTTGTTGTATTCCGTGGCCGTGTGCAGGGAAGTTTATTTTAGTGTGTTATATAGTTATTGTTTTCTTTATTGCTGATTACAAAATGTTTCATGTTTTATTTGTAATCAAATTACCTGACGATTGTTTGTAAAAAACATCAATATCAAGCCATGGATCCCTTAGAGTAATTTTACACAAAGGTGTTAAAGCAGAGAGAACATCTGTACACTAGAAATATAAATCCTGGACTTTTGGAAGCCCTTGTAGGAAGTCAATGCCCACCACTGAAATTCAGAAGAAGATTTATGATCTAATTTGGACCATTAGGTGTCACTACTCGGGCATTTCTACAGAAGAAAAGCCTGAATAATGAGGGATCTCAGTTATTCTAAGTATAAAGTAATTACCAAACCTTCCTAAACATAAGTTAATTCAGTTTTGATTTATCAGTTATTACATTACTAGCCACTTGCCTGTCAAAAATGACGCGGCAATATTATTTTAAGCCGTGGGAATGCTGTTTGACTCATAAT
This sequence comes from Discoglossus pictus, assembly GCA_027410445.1. Lineage (NCBI taxonomy): Eukaryota > Metazoa > Chordata > Amphibia > Anura > Alytidae > Discoglossus > Discoglossus pictus. The sequence goes on along the minus strand of JAPZIH010000149.1, from coordinate 27,368 downwards.
GTAAACCGTTTTGTACTGGAAGGACCTTCAGCCCTCATTGGGAGCCTGTCCTGTCGTGTACTTTTTGGTCCCCTGAGCACCTTCATCAGTCATGATAAAGAGAGATATATATTTTTATGTATATGTAGTTAAGTAATAATGAATTATTTATTGAATAAATGAATATACTTTAAGTATTTATAATTAATATATGCAGCGAGCAATAGCCTGAAGAGCTAACAATCTGTTTGCATTTTGCGTCTGCATAGAATATACATTGTGAGTGTTAGTGCCCTGCTAATAAAGTGTAATGAATGTTCCAAATGTGCATTCTAAATAGGCTGTGTGCTCGAGGTAAAGCTGTTGGTTTATTGTGTAGATTGGCATTGTATATTAGTAATGTTATTAATGTGTTACGCGTCTCGTGAGCATTTTCCGGCTTTTGTAATAGACTATTTGGTAGTTAGTAGTTAGATGTGTAAAGTGCTATGTGTTTGGCAGTGTTTTGCTCGGTCCGGGGTCGTGTAGCCTCATTTATTTTTTTTTGGCTGCCATTTTCGAGTGGCGAAAGTCATCTAAATCGGCTTAAATTTGCGTTCCACCTCACTCCCAGACTGGCTATTGCCCTGTGCTGTCTGTGATGTTTTTGTAATTTCTTTGGGTGTATTTACTGTTTTTTTATTGTTTTTTTGTTTTTTCAGTTCGTTCGTTAATCTTGCCTCGTAATTTTTTTTTCTAAGCCCCGTGTTAGTCAACCGCTTGCACGCCAAGGTAATCACGCGTTTAGTAAGTGTTTTGTGGCTAAGTCCCGCATGTTTCATTGCCTCAGCGTGTTTTTGGTGATAGTTGTAGTTCGTTGTAGTGCCTTAACGGCTCGCCTCGCAGGCGATGAGAGCCTTTTGGGCTCATTGCCTAAGTGCTACGTGTTAACGGCTCGCTTCGCGAGGCTCACAAGCGTTAAGCGCCTATGGCGCCTAACTCGTACGCACCACACAAAGTGTGACGACGTCTCGCAGTTTGACAACTATTATATGTGATGTTTTACTATATGCTATTTAAACCAATTTTTCGAGCAGTTAAAATGTGGTATAAAGTTATTTATTCGCCAAATAGACAATCCTGCTAGAACTGAGATATATTTGTTCAATGTGTTGCAGAGCAAATACAGAGTCTAAGAGATTATAACAAGGGATCACATGCAAAAAAGTACACATACCAAACTCAACTAGTGAATGTATTTGTCATCTTGCACTTGTGGTTATTCAAATTAGTCTATTTTGCATTTTGTTGCTCAAACAAATTTTCCCTATAGAGGCAGTATATCATGTGAGTTATTATGATCATATCAGAAGTGGGCCAAATTGATAATCTTAATCCACTTGCAGTGGTCAGTTGTTGTCCATCTGGGGAAAGACACTGCCGGTGAGCTGAAGTTTTCCTTTCTAGCTATGCACCCACATTTGGGGATTTTCTGCAAAAAACTACATTTAGTCATAGGTAATCATAGGTTACTGGCAATTGCTTTAATATATACACCAATAAACAGTTCCTGATGCAATACTGATGTCTAATTACACATTTGTATCAACACTTTCACCAGGTCAGTTTATGTTAAAGAGATATGAAGCAATGTTGAAAATACAATGGGAAGATACATTGTTTTAATAAAATATAGAATAAGGATATTTTTCTAGACTGAGAGGGTAGTTCAGGTGATAATAGCACAATGATTGGAAAGAGTTATATGAACTCTATAAAACCTTTTGCTAGACCTCTCCGCACAAACATATATTAGACATATCACATCCAGTTTGATGGTACCGCCCATTTTAATACACCCAGGGTTGCCTTGCTCAACAAGTTGTTGATCTATAATGATATATTTAGTTTTAAGTTTGAGCCAACCTCTCTTGCTCTCAGTTCATATAGGAGAAACACTTTTATAAGAAGCTTCAAAGCAATCAATGTCTAACTTGGGGAGACATTTATCACTGAGTATCACTGCACGAGCGCTGTCCTAGAGACACTTGACCAGACAACATAAGAGAGAAGGGTGAGTATTGAGTATAGTATTTGAGGTTGAATAAAGACTGTTAGTCCATCAAGTTCAACCTTTTTAGATCTCTCTTGATCTTTTTAATGTGCACTATTTATTATTAATTGTTAATTGATCCAGAGGAAGGCAAACAGAAAAAAAAAACATTGAAACTTTGCCAATTGTCTCATAAGGGGAAAAAAAGCTAAATTCCTTCCTGACCCCAGAAACAGGCGATCGAATTTCTCCCTGGATCAATATTCCATCGCTAGTTATCTAGGATAGCCTTGAATGCCACCTTTATTCAAAAATATATCTAACCCCTTTTTTAAGTTGTCTATCGAATTCGCTGTTACCACCTCCTTTGGTAGAGAATTCCACAGTTTAACCACCCTAACTGTGAAGAACCCTTTTCTTTGTTTAAGGTGAAATCTTTTTTCCTCTAGCCTCAAAGGGTGTTAAGGTGTTAACCCTTCTAAAAGCTTCCCAACTACAGATGTGAGGCTCACTGGTCTATAATTCGGATTTGCTCTTGCTCCCTTCTTAAATATAGGTATCACCTCTGCTTTTCTCCAGTTATCTGGTAGAAACCCTGTGGTGAGCAAGTCTTGAAAGATTAGATATAATGGTTTGGCTATTACAGAACCCAGCTCCCTCAGTACCCTTGGATGTATTCCATCAGGACCTGGGGCTTTATTAACATTTATTTTCTCCAATCTATTTTGGATTTCTTCCTGCGTTAACCAATTATTTAGTGATGGTAGTGTAGCCCCAATTTGTTGCAGTGTCCCAACCACTGGTACCTCCCTTGTGTATACAGATGAAAAGAACCTATTTAGCTCATTTGCCTTTTCCTGGTCACTAATTATCAGTCGGCCTGTGTCACATTGTAATGTTCCTATAGCTTCCTTCCTCGCCTTCTTCCCATTAATATATTTAAAAAATATTTTAGGGTTAGTCTTACTTTCCTTTGCAACTGACTTCTCATTTTCTATTTTAGCCAGTCTAATAGCCCTTTTGCAAGCCATGTTGATTTCCTTATAGTAACATAAAGCGGCCTCTGTTCCCGCCTTCTTATATAATTTAAATGCTTGTTTCTTTTTCCTTATCATGATCTTTAAGTCATTTTTAACCCACATGGAATGTGATTTACTCCTATTCATTTAATTTCCGCATGGCACATGCCGATGAGTATGCTTATTTAGTAAGGATTTGAATGTTGTCCATTTATTTTCAGTATTTTTTCCTGTAAGCTCTTTGTCCCAGTCTATATGTAATATTGCTGCCCTTAGTCCATTAAAATTAGCCATTTTAAAATTTAGAGTTTTAGTTGGCCCCTTACAACTCTATTTTTTGTATTCAAATCTCAAATGAGACTGTGTTGTGATCACTGTTCCCCAAGGGTTCTCCTATTTTAACATTTGATATTATATCAATATTACTTGTGATGACTAAATCCAAGATGGCCCCATTTCTAGTAGGCTCTTGTATAACCTGGGCCAGATCATGATCCCTGAGTGTACTCAAGAACCTGCTCCCTTTAGCTGAGCTGCTGGTCTCATTTATCCAGTTTATTTTAGGGTAATTAAAATCTCCCATTATTGGAACTTGACCATGCTTAGCTGCATTTCCAATCTGTAACAATAATTGTATTTCCTCACTTTCAATTATATTTGGGTGTTTATAGCATACTCCCACCATTATGCATTTAGAATTAGCTCCTCCACTATTTAGCTCAACCCACAAAGATTCAATGTTGCTGTTAGTTCCAGCATAAATATCTTCTCAGACTATAGGCTTAAATTCAGGCTTAACATACAGACAGATCCCTCCTCCTCTTTTACCATTTCCCCTATCTTTCCTAAATAGGTTATAACCATCCAGATTAACAGTCCAGTCATGAGATTCATCCCACCATGTTTCAGTAATGCCTAGCTCGCCCATTTTCCCAGGCATTTTAACTTGCTAAAGATAAGAGTATTTTTAACAAGACACATGAATTATTCTTAGTTAATTATTATAAAAAAAGAGAATATCTTCCAAAATGTGTATTAGTACATCCATAAAATACATTGATGTTTTAGCAGATTGTTACTTATATTTTTAAACTAGAATTTGGACCTTGATGTTCTGCACCAAGGTCTCAGATGTGAATCTTCTGGTCAACCTTCAGAGTCTCTGCCCTTGCCTATGGCTCATAAATGATACTTTCTCTACATGTGTCATATACATCTTACATAAATTATAGGTGCTGTTCCATAAATAGCACAAGCTCTGACTTAGTCTTGTTTGGGCAAAATCCCACAATAATCCTAAGACATTTGATATTTTTTATTGTGAGTTACAGTATATAAAGGAAATATCCACTTCACCAACAAACACTATTATATCACTAGCGACTTGCCTGTCAAAAATGACAGCAATAAAATGTTAAGGCTGACAATGCTGTTTGCCACCCAATGTGAGCACCTTCAGCGCTCATTGCAAGCCGAGCACTGAGCGCCTTTGGTGTTCATAGCTTGGCTCGCAATGAGCACCTTTGGTGCTCATTGTGAGTCTCTCCCCGGTCTACTTCCTCCATTGTATCTCATTTCCCACTCCCCTGTGTTTTTACCCCCTCTCCATCCACTGTGTATCTTCCACCTCCCCTGTGTCTCTTCCCCCCTCCCATGTGTCTCTTCCCCCCTCTCACCCCCTGTATCTCTTCCCCCACTCTCACCCCCCCGTGTTTCTTCCCCCCTCCCCTGTGTCTCTTTCCACCCTCCTCTGTGTCTCTTCCCCCCGATCTGACTCCCCTGTGTCTCTTCACCTCGCTTTCCATCCCCTGTGTCTCTTTCCACCCCTCTCTCCTCCCTGTGTTTTTACCCCCTCCCCTGTGTCTCTTCCCCATCCCTTGTGTCTCTACCCCCACCCCTGTGTCTCTTCCCCCTGTGTCTCTCCCCCTTTTCTCTCTCCTGTGTCTTCACCCCCCTTCCCTGGCTCTCTTTCCCTTCTCACCCATGTCTCTTCCCCCCTCCCCTTTGTCTCTTCCCCCCTCCCCTGTGTCTCTTTCCCTCTCCACTGTGTCTCTTCCCCCCCTCTCCCACCCCTGTGTCTCTTTCCCCTCTCTCTCTACTTTGTCTCTTTTTACCCCACTCTTACCCCTGTGTTTATTTCCCCCTCTCCTTTCCCCTGTAACTCTCCCCCCTCTGTCTAATCCCCCCTCCCTCTCCTGTGTCTTTTTTCAACCCTCTACCTCCCATATGTCTCTTTCCCCCTCTCTATCCCCTGTGTCTCTCCCCCTCTCTTGTGTCTCTTACCCCCTCTCCTGTGTCTCTTACCCCCTCTCCTGTGTCTCTTAACCCCCCTCTTCCTCCCCCTCTTTCCCCCATTATTCTCCTCCTAACTCCTTCCCCTCATCATCCTCCTCCCTCCCCCTTATCATCCTCCTCCTTCTTCCTTTTCCCCCTTTCCTCTCTATTTGTCAAACTGCCAGTTGTTGTTGGAAGGCTTTAATGCCTCAACTGCTCCCCTCGCTTCTCAAGGCTCGCTAGCGTGACGACAACTCGCAGTTTGATAATTATAATATGTCAGTTGATAACACTCCAGTATATACAGCAATCAGATTGAACTTTTAGGATTGGTAAGGAAGAAGTTAAGATGATTCTCTGTAGACTAATTTGTCATGCTAGCTAAATAATAATCACTTACAAGTGGCTTAATATTACATCAACCTAACAGGGACATACATATTTGAGCTACTATTTAAATACCCTTGTCCTTTTTCCAATGATTTTACCTGCCTCAATTGTACATTGCCTTGTCATTGTTTTTTTTATTTTTTTTATTTCTTATTTTATATATTTACTCAGAAGTTCTTGAGTGCACTTTTGATTTCCTTGCAGGAGCCATTGTCCTGTCCAGAACTTCCTCAATACTCATTCCTTTCCATCAAATTCAGAAAATTAGAGGATAAAATAAGATTAGATAATTAGAGCCCTGTAATGATATATGTTGTTACAACCTCAAAGTCCATTAACATTGTACATTGCTAATTTGGGATTTGAATATTACTCTGCTGTGATCCAATATTTTTTGACTTTTCACATAGAAACATGACAAATAATGATATTGAATTAGTGTAAAACATATTTTTCCATCATACTTGAACTTTTCTATTCTGTGAAATGTCTCTATGTCCTTTTTATAAGGGATACTTTTGCACTTTATCAATATCAAACACATAATTAACACTAAAAGTTCTGATCTATGTCTGTTTTTTTTTAATAATTTCCAGAAACATCAAGTCTTTCTAAAGATGTCATTAAACACATCCATGAATATATCTCTCAACACCACAGAAATGTTTTACAACTACACAAATAAACCAAAGAACCCATCAATCACAATAAACACCATACGAGTGCTGTGCTACATTTCCTTAATATTCTGTCTCTTGGGTTTGGTCGGAAATGGAATCATGATCTGGCTGTTCTCATTTAAAGTAAAAAGGAGTCCGTCCACAGTCTACTTCCTAAATTTGGCCATTGCAGATTTTTTTTATCTTGTTGGTTTTGGAATTTACATTTCATACATGACTTGTCTTTTCCACTTTGTTTATATACCAGAAAGCTATGACCAATACATTGCCAAGATTTCAGAGACATTTAGTAACCTTTGTTTTGATGCAAGCTATTTCCTACTGATGGCAATCAGTATGGAGAGATGTGTGTCAGTCTTGTATCCATTCTATAACACTGCATTGCGCCCAATGTACCAGTCCGCCATTGTGTGTGCGTCTCTGTGGATCCTGGCTTTACTGATCATGGTTCTGGAAATTTTTGTCTGCAATGATGGTGGTAACTACCTAAGCCCAGGAGCTGAGCATTGTTTTCCAATCAACATATTCACCACAATCGTGTTTGTCATCATCATATTACTCATGTTAATCTCCAGCATTGTTCTTCTCATTGAAATCAATAAGACTTCAAAATTCTCCCGCCCTCCAAAATTATACATTGTTATCCTCCTGACTCTCCTGATTTTCTTTATTTCTGTTATTCCTGCAAGGGTGCTAAAAGTGCTAATATTTTTCGAAACTCATAGATTTTCTTCAGTTTATCTCATCTTCTACTTTGTGCCATATATGTGTACAGCCGTCTACTGTTCTTCAAACCCTTTCATCAACGTTGTGGTGGGGAGATGGGGCAAGGTGACAACTATCAAGAAGTCTATAGAGGAGATATATCAATAAAGAAAGAATCATTAGATCTGGAAAAATATCAACAGCAAAAGACAAACAATTATTAGAATTCAACAACTATTACATTCTAAAACTCAATTATCATAGATGATATATAATAATTATGTTTTTTTTTTTTGTCTGACTGGAAATACTGAATTCAAGAGAAAGTTGTTAGTGCAAGTTGGAGATCTCTGTTCACATAACATAGCTGTGAAGGCAGAAAATTGTACATATCTCATAATGCTATAGACTGCTAACATAAGCACGCACAAAGACTAAAAGAAATGAAAGAAAAGAAGATGTAAGAGAAGACAAATGAATGCTACAGATATATATATAGTTTATCTGGGCTTTAGAATGTGTCAAGGGGGAAGATATTTCTATGCATACACTAAGACAGAAATACTGGATGACAGCAACATTTTCAGACCCTCTCTCTGGTCTCTTTCTCTCCGACTCCTGGCTCCTCTGCAACACATTGCAGCAGCTAAGACCCTCTATCTCTCTGCTCTCTCTCTCTGACTACTGACTCCTCTGCAACACATTGCAACAGCTATGACCTTCTATCTCTCTGGTCTCTCTCTCTGACTCCTGGCTCCTCTGCAACAAACTGCAACAGCTAAGACCCTCTATCTCTCGGGTCTGTGGGCAGGGGGAGTTGGGTTGGTCTCTGGGCTTAGGTGGCGCACCGTCAGTAGGGCAGGGGGAGGGCAGGGGGATTTGTCAAACTGCCAGTTGTCGGAAGGTTTTAATGCCTCAACTGCTCGCCTCGCTTCCCAAGGCTCGCAAATGTAACAACAACTCGCAGTTTGATAATTATAATATGTGCGTTGATAACACTCCAGTATATACAACAATCTGATTAAACTTTTAGGATTGGTAATGAAGAAGTTAAGATGATTATCTGTAGACTAATTTGTCATGCTAGCTAGATAATATTCACTTACAAGTGGCTTAATATTACATCAACCTAACAGGGATATACACATTTGAGCTCCTATTTAAATACCCTTGTCCTTTTTCCAATGATTTTACCTGCCTCAGTTGTATATTGCCTTGTCATTGTTTTTTATTTTTTTTAATTTCTTATTTTATCTATTTACTCAGAAGCTCTTGAGTGCACTTTTGATTTCCTTGCAGGAGCCATTGTCCTGTCCAGAACTTCCTCAATACTCATTCCTTTCCATCAAATTCAGAAAATTAGAGGATAAAATAATATTTTGAAAACAATCAATGTGTGTGAGCCCTTTAATGATATATGTTGTTACCACCTCAAAGTCCATTTACATTATACATTGCTAATTTAGGATTTTAATATTACTCTGCTGTGATCCAATATTTTTTGACTTTTCATATAGAAACATGAAAAATAATGATATTGACATAGGGCCTCATTCTATTACCGGCTGTAAATCGGCCGTAAGGCTGCGATTCCTTGCGGGGGTTCAGTTAACACGCGATTCAATTATACGGCCCCGCAAGGATCTCCCCTTACGGCCGGCCGCATATCTTGGAACCGGCCGTAAGCTCAGAAATATAAAAACGCAAAAATAAATTTAAGCCTGCACTGTACAGCTCTGTAAATGCTAGGGTTCATATTGGGGGACATGAGGATTAAAAGTAACCCACTCTCAAGCTTGCACATCAGCCCAAACCCGAGTTCAAATTAACTGTTTATTTTCCGGCTGCGGCATGGGCGTGTCTGAGGTGCTCCAAGCACTCTGGACTTTTTACATGGATATTTTACGTATATTAAAAAAATATTATTTTACGGATTTGAGTATAGGGTAATTATGTGCTATTTGTTCTAACAACGAATATTACTTTATAGACTCCGCAAAGTGCAGGATGGCTTTATTTGAGCTATTTTATGTGCTTAATTGGTGCTAGCGGGACCTGTTTGCTGCAAGTTAGCTGCGGCTCGTTTTTAGCCTTGCAGACAGGGTTCCCGGAGCAATTGAATTGCAAATAGGAATTTCTTACGGCCGATTTCCTTGCGGCCGTTTTAGATCAAAGGATTTCCTCCGGCGCGAGCGGCCGCAAGAGATAGCAAGGCACCGGCCGCAAGCCTGCCGGAATCCCCGGCCGTAGGGGAGTAGAATAGCCGGAAAGCTTGCGGCCGGTCCTTGCGGCCCCGTAGCGGCTGCGGACGATAATTGAATGAGACCCTTAGTGTAAAACCTATTTTTCCATCATACTTGAACTTTTCTATTCTGTGAAATGTCTCTATGTCCTTTTTATAAGGGATACTTTAGCACTTTATCAATATTAAACACATAATTAACACTAAAAGTTCTGATCTATGTCTGTTTTTTTTAATAATTTCCAGAAACATCAAGGCTTTCTAAAGATGTCATTAAACAGATCCATGATTATATCTCGCAACACCACAGAAATGTTTTACAACTACACAAATAAACCAAAGAACCCATCAATCACAATTAACACCATACAAGTGCTGTGCTACATTTCCTTAATATTCTGTCTCTTGGGTTTGGTCGGAAATGGAATCATGATCTGGCTGTTCTCCTTTAAAATACAAAGGAGTCCGTCCACAGTCTACTTCCTAAATTTGGCCATTGCAGACTTTTTTTATCTTGTTGGTTTTGGAATTTACATTTCATACATGACTTGTCTTTTCCACGTTGTTTATATACCAGCAAGCTATGACCAATACATTGGCAAGATTTCAGAGACATTTAGTAACCTTTGTTGTGATGCAAGCTCTTTCCTACTGACGGCAATCAGCATGGAGATAATTTTGTCAGTCTTGTATCCATTCTATAACACTGCATTGCGCCCAATGTTCCAGTCCGCCATTGTGTGTGCGTCTCTGTTGATCCTGGCTATACTGATCATGGTTCTGGAAATTTTTGTCTGCAATGATGGTGGTAACTACCTAAGCCCAGGAGCTGAGCATTGTTTTCCAATCAACATATTCACCACAATCGTGTTTGTCATCATCATATTACTCATGTTATTTTCCAGCATTGTTCTTCTCATTGAAATCAATAAGACTTCAAAATTCTACCGCCCTCCAAAATTATACATTGTTATCCTCCTGACTCTCCTGATTTTCTTTATTTCTGTTATTCCTGCAAGGGTGCTAAACGTGCTAATATTTTTCGAAACTCATAGATTTTCTTCAGTTTATCTCATCTTCTACTTTGTGCCATATATGTGTACAGCCATCTACTGTTCTTCAAACCCTTTCATCAACATTGTGGTGGGGAGATGGGGCAAGGTGACAACTATCAAAAAGTCTATAGAGGAGATATATCAATAAAACAAATAATCATTAGATCTGGGAAATATCAAATGCAAAAGACAAACAATTATTAGAATTTAACATCTATTACATTCTAAAACTCAATTATCATAGATGATATATAAAAATTATGTTTTTTTTGTCTGACTGGAAATACTGAATTCAAGAGAAAGTTGTTAGTGCAAGTTGGAAATCTCTGTTCACATAACATAGCTGTGAAGGCAGAAAATTGTACATATCTCATAATGCTATAGACTGCTAAGATAAGCATGCGCAAAGACTAAAAGAAATGAAAGAAAAGACTCCTGACTCCTCTCCCACACATTGCAACAGCTAAGATTCTCTATCTCTCTGGTCTCTCTCTCTCTCTCTCCTGGCTCCCCTGCAACACAATGCAACAGCTAAGACCCTCTATCTTTCTAGTCTCTCTGACTTCTGGCTCCTCTGCAACACATTGCAACAGCTAAGACCCTCTATCTCTCTGGTCTCTCTCTCTCTGACTCCTGACTCCTCTGCAACACATTGCAACAGCTAAGACCCTCTATCTCTCTAGTCTCTCTCTCTGTGACTCCTGGCTCCTCTGCAACACATTGCAACAGCTAAGACCCTCTATCTCTCTAGTCTCTCTGACTCCTGGCTCCTCTGCAACACATTGCAACAGCTAAGACCCTCTATCTCTCTGGTCTCTCTCTCTCTCTGACTACTGACTCCTCTGCAACACATTGCAACAGCTAAGACCCTCTATCTCTCTAGTCTCTCTCTCTGTGACTCCTGGCTCCTCTGCAACACTTTGCAACAGCTAAGACCCTCTATCTCTTGGGGCTGTGGGCAGGGGGAGTTGGGTTGGTCTCTGGGCTTAGGTGGCGCATCATCAGTAGGGCAGGGGGAGAGCAGGGGGAGTTGTCAAACTGCCAGTTGTAGTCGGAAGGCTTTAATGCCTCAACTGCTCGCCTCGCTTCTCAAGGCTCGCAAGCGTGACGACAACTCGCAGTTTAATAATTATAATATATGCGTTGATAACACTCCAGTATATACAACAATCTGATTGAACTTTTAGGATTGATAAGGAAGAAGTTAAGATGAATATCTGTAGACTAATTTGTCATGCTAGCTAGATAATATTCACTTACAAGTGGCTTAATATTACATCAACCTAACAGGGATATAGACATTTGAGCTCCTATTTAAATACCCTTGTCCTTTTTCCAATGATTTTACCTGCCTCAATTGTACATTGCCTTGTCATTGTTTTTTTTTATTTCTTATTTTATCTATTTACTCAGAAGTTCTTGAGTGCACTTTTGATTTCCTTGCAGGAGCCATTGTCCTGTCCAGAACTTCCTCAATACTCATTCCTTTCCATCAAATTCAGAAAATTAGAGGATAAAATAATATTTTGAAAACAATCAATGTGTGTGAGCCCTGTAATGATATATGTTGTTACAACCTCAAAGTCCATTAACATTGTACATTGCTAATTTGGGATTTGAATATTACTCTGCTGTGATCCAATATTTTTTGACTTTTCACATAGAAACATGAAAAATAATGATATTGACTTAGTGCAAAACCTATTTTTTCTATCATACTTGAACTTTTCTATTCTGTGAAATGTCTCTATGTCCTTTTTATAAGGGATACTTTTGCACTTTATCAATATTAAACACATAATTAACACTGAAAGTTCTGATCTATGTCTGTTTTTTTTTCATAATTTCCAGAAACATCAAGTCTTTCTAAAGATGTCATTAAACACATCCATGAATATATCTCTCAACACCACAGAAATGTTTTACAACTACACAAATAAACCAAAGAACCCATCAATCACAATTAACACCATACGAGTGCTGTGCTACATTTCCTTAATATTCTGTCTCTTGGGTTTGGTCGGAAATGGAATCATGATCTGGCTGTTCTCCTTTAAAATACAAAGGAGACCGTCCACAGTCTACTTCCTAAATTTGGCCATTGCAGACTTTTTTTATCTTGTTGGTTTTGGAATTTACATTTCATACATGACTTGTCTTTTCCACGTTGTTTATATACCAGCAAGCTATGACCAATACATTGGCAAGATTTCAGAGACATTTAGTAACCTTTGTTGTGATGCAAGCTCTTTCCTACTGACAACAATCAGCATGGAGAGATGTTTGTCAGTCTTGTATCCATTCTATAACACTGCATTGTGCCCAATGTACCAGTCAGCCATTGTGTGTGTGTCTCTGTTGATCCTGGTTACTGATCATGGTTCTGGAAATTTTTGTCTGCAATGATGGTGGTAACTACCAAAGCCCAGGAGCTGAGCATTGTTTTCCAATCAACATATTCCCCACAATCGTGTTTGTCATCATCATATTACTCATGTTATTCTCCAGCATTGTTCTTCTCATTGAAATCAATAAGACTTCAAAATTACGCCGCCCTCCAAAATTATACTTTGTTATCCTCCTGACTCTCCTGATTTTCTTTATTTCTGATATTCATGCAAGGGTGCTAAACGTGCTAATATTTTTCAAAACTCATAGATTTTCTTCAGTTTATCTCATCTTCTACTTTGTGCCATATATGTGTACAGCCGTCTACTGTTCTTCAAATCCTTTCATCAACATTGTGGTGGGGAGATGGGGCAAGGTGACAACTATCAAAAAGTCTATAGAGGAGATATATCAATAAAACAAATAATCATTAGATCTGGGAAATATCAACAGCAAAAGACAAAAAATGATTAGAATTTAACAACTATCACATTCTAAAACTCAATTATCATAGATGATATATAATAATTATGTTTTTTTTTTGTCTGACTGGAAATACTGAATTCAAGAGAAAGTTGTTAGTGCAAGTTGGAAATCTCTGTTCACATAACATAGCTGTGAAGGCAGATAATTGTACATATCTCATAATGCTATAGACTTCTAAGATAAGCATGCGCAAAGACTAAAAGAAATGAAAGAAAAGACTCCTGGCTCCTCTCCAACAAATTGCAACAGCTAAGATTCTCTATCTCTCTGGTCTTTCTCTCTCTCTGACTCCTGGCTCCTCTGCAACACATTGCAACAGCTAAGACCCTCTATCTCTCTAGTCTCTCTGACTCCTGGCTCCTCTGCCACACATTGCAACAGCTAAGACCCTCTATCTCTCTGGTCTCTCTCTCTCTCTGACTCCTCTGCAACACATTGCAACAGCTAAGACCCTCTATCTCTCTAGTCTCTCTCTCTGTGACTCCTGGCTCCTCTGCAACACATTGCAACAGGTAAGACCCTCTAGCTCTCTGGTCTCTCTCTTTCTGGCTCCTTTGCAACACATTGCAGCAGCTAAAACCCTCTATCTCTCTGGTCTCTCTCTCTCTCTTTGACTCCTGGCTCCTCTGCAACACATTGCAACAGCTAAGACCCTCTATCTCTATAGTCTCTCTGACTCCTGGCTCCTCTGCAACACATTGCAACAGCTAAGACCCTCTATCTATTTGGTCTCTCCCTCTCTGACTCCTGGCTCCTCTGCAACACATTGCAACAGCTAAGGCCCTCTATCTCTCTGGTCTCTCTCTGACTCCTGACTCCTCTGCAACACATTGCAACAGCTAAGGCCCTCTATCTCTCTGGTCTCTCTCTCTCTGACTCCTTGCTCCTCTGCAACACATTGCAACAGCTAAGACCCTCTATCTCTCTGGTCTCTCTCTCTCTGACTCCTGGCTCCTCTGCAACACATTGCAAAAGCTAAAACCCTCTATCTCTCTGGTCTCTCTCTCTGACCCCTGGCTCCTCTGCAACACATTGCAACAGCTAAGACCCTCTATCTCTCTGGTCTCTCTTTCTCTCTGACTCCTGGCTCCTCTGCAACACATTGCAACAGCTAAGACCCTCTATCTCTCTGGTCTCTCTCTCTTTCTTACTCCTGGCTCCTCTGCAACACATTGCAACAGCTAAGACCCTCTATCTCTCTGGTCTCTCTCCCTCTGACTCCTGACTCCTCTGTAACACGTTGCAACAGCTAAGACCCTCTATCTCTCTGGTCTCTCTCTCTGTCTCCTGGCTTCTCTGCAACACATTGCAACAGCTAAGACTTCTATCTCTCTGGTTTCTCTCTCTCTGACTCCTGGCTCCTCTGTAACACATTGCAACAGCTAAGACCCTCTATCTCTCTGGTCTCTCTCTTTCTGACTCCTGGCTCCTGTGCAACACATTGCAACAGCTAAGGGCCTCAATCTCTCTGGTCTCTCTCTCTCTCTGACTACTGGCTTCTCTGTTAAACAATGCCACAGCTAAGACCCTCTATCTCTCTGGTCTCTCTCTCTTTCTGACTCCTGGCTCCTCTGCAACACATTGCAACAGCTAAGACCCTCTATCTCTCTGCTTTCTCTCTCTGGCTGACTCCTGGCTCCTCTGCAACAAACTGCAACAGCTAAGACCCTCTATCTATTTGGTCTCTCTCTCTCTGACTCCTGGCTCCTCTGCAACACATTGCAACAGCTAAGGCCTTCTATCTCTCTGGTCTCTCTCTGACTCCTGGCTCCTCTGCAACACATTGCAACAGCTAAGACCCTCTATCTCTCTGGTCTCTCTATCTGACTCCTGGCTCCTCTGCAACACATTGCAACAGCTAAGACCCTCTATCTCTCTGGTCTCTCTCTCTGACTCCTGGCTCCTCTGCAACAAACTGCAACAGCTAAGACCCTCTATCTCTCTGGTCTCTCTCTCTGACTCCTGGCTCCTCTGCAACAAACTGCAACAGCTAAGACCCTCTATCTCTCTGGTCTCTCTCTGTCTCTGACTCCTGGCTACTCTGCAACACATTGCAACAGCTAAGACCCTCTATCTCTCTGGTCTCTCTATCTGACTCCTGGCTCCTCTGCAACACATTGCAACAGCTAAGACCCTCTATCTCTCTGGTCTCTCTCTCTGACTCCTGGCTCCTCTGCAACAAACTGCAACAGCTAAGACCCTCTATCTCTCTGGTCTCTCTCTCTGACTCCTGGCTCCTCTGCAACAAACTGCAACAGCTAAGACCCTCTATCTCTCTGGTCTCTCTCTGTATCTGACTCCTGGCTACTCTGCAACACATTGCAACAGCTAAGACCCTCTATCTCTCTGGTCTCTCTCTCGGACTCCTGGCTCCTCTGCAACAAACTGCAACAGCTAAGACCCTCTATCTCTCTGGTCTCTCTCTCTGACTCCTGGCTCCTCTGCAACAAACTGCAACAGCTAAGACCCTCTATCTCTCTGGTCTCTCTCTGTCTCTGACTCCTGGCTACTCTGCAACACATTGCAACAGCTAAGACCCTCTATCTCTCTGCTTTCTCTCTCTGGCTGACTCCTGGCTCCTCTGCAACAAACTGCAACAGCTAAGACCCTCTATCTATTTGGTCTCTCTCTCTCTGACTCCTGGCTCCTCTGCAACACATTGCAACAGCTAAGGCCTTCTATCTCTCTGGTCTCTCTCTGACTCCTGGCTCCTCTGCAACACATTGCAACAGCTAAGACCCTCTATCTCTCTGGTCTCTCTATCTGACTCCTGGCTCCTCTGCAACACATTGCAACAGCTAAGACCCTCTATCTCTCTGGTCTCTCTCTCGGACTCCTGGCTCCTCTGCAACAAACTGCAACAGCTAAGACCCTCTATCTCTCTGGTCTCTCTATCTGACTCCTGGCTCCTCTGCAACACATTGCAACAGCTAAGACCCTCTATCTCTCTGGTCTCTCTCTCGGACTCCTGGCTCCTCTGCAACAAACTGCAACAGCTAAGACCCTCTATCTCTCTGGTCTCTCTCTCTGACTCCTGGCTCCTCTGCAACAAACTGCAACAGCTAAGACCCTCTATCTCTCTGGTCTCTCTCTCTTTCTGACTCCTGGCTCCTCTGCAACACATTGCAACAGCTAAGACCCTCTATCTCTCTGCTTTCTCTCTCTGGCTGACTCCTGGCTCCTCTGCAACAAACTGCAACAGCTAAGACCCTCTATCTATTTGGTCTCTCTCTCTCTGACTCCTGGCTCCTCTGCAACACATTGCAACAGCTAAGGCCTTCTATCTCTCTGGTCTCTCTCTGACTCCTGGCTCCTCTGCAACACATTGCAACAGCTAAGACCCTCTATCTCTCTGGTCTCTCTCTCTCTGACTCCTGACTCCTCTGCAACACATTGCAACAGCTAAGGCCCTCTATCTCTCTGGTCTCTCTCTCTCTGACTCCTTGCTCCTCTGCAACACATTGCAACAGCTAAGACCCTATATCTCTCTAGTCTCTCTCTCTCTCTGACTCCTGGCTCCTCTGCAAAACATTGAAACAGCTAAGACCCTCTATCTCTCTGGTCTCTCTCTCTCTGACTCCTGGCTTCTCTGCAACACATTGCAACAGCTAAAACCCTCTATCTCTCTGGTCTCTCTCTCTGACCCCTGGCTCCTCTGCAACACATTGCAACAGCTAAGACCCTCTATCTCTCTGGTCTCTCTTTCTCTCTGACTCCTGGCTCCTCTGCAACACATTGCAACAGCTAAGACCCTCTATCTCTCTGGTCTCTCTCTCTTTCTTACTCCTGGCTCCTCTGCAACACATTGCAACAGCTAAGACCCTCTATCTCTCTGGTCTCTCTCCCTCTGACTCCTGACTCCTCTGTAACACGTTGCAACAGCTAAGACCCTCTATCTCTCTGGTCTCTCTCTCTGTCTCCTGGCTTCTCTGCAACACATTGCAACAGCTAAGACTTCTATCTCTCTGGTTTCTCTCTCTCTGACTCCTGGCTCCTCTGTAACACATTGCAACAGCTAAGACCCTCTATCTCTCTGGTCTCTCTCTTTCTGACTCCTGGCTCCTGTGCAACACATTGCAACAGCTAAGGGCCTCAATCTCTCTGGTCTCTCTCTCTCTCTGACTACTGGCTTCTCTGTTAAACAATGCCACAGATAAGACCCTCTATCTCTGGTCTCTCTCTCTTTCTGACTCCTGGCTCCTCTGCAACACATTGCAACAGCTAAGACCCTCTATCTCTCTGCTTTCTCTCTCTGGCTGACTCCTGGCTCCTCTGCAACAAACTGCAACAGCTAAGACCCTCTATCTATTTGGTCTCTCTCTCTCTGACTCCTGGCTCCTCTGCAACACATTGCAACAGCTAAGGCCCTCTATCTCTCTGGTCTCTCTCTGACTCCTGGCTCCTCTGCAACACATTGCAACAGCTAAGACCCTCTATCTCTCTGGTCTCTCTATCTGACTCCTGGCTCCTCTGCAACACATTGCAACAGCTAAGACCCTCTATCTCTCTGGTCTCTCTCTCGGACTCCTGGCTCCTCTGCAACAAACTGCAACAGCTAAGACCCTCTATCTCTCTGGTCTCTCTCTCTGACTCCTGGCTCCTCTGCAACAAACTGCAACAGCTAAGACCATCTATCTCTCTGGTCTCTCTCTGTCTCTGACTCCTGGCTACTCTGCAACACATTGCAACAGCTAAAGCACTCTATCTTTCTGTTCTCTCTCTCTCTCTGACTCCTGGCTCCTCTGCAACAAACTGCAATAGCTAAGACCCCCTATCTCTCTGGTCTCTCTCTCTCTCTCTCTCTCTCTCTCTCTCTCTCTCTCTCTCTCTCTCTCTCTCTCTCTCTCTATGACTCCTGCTCCTTTCCAACACATTGCAGCAGCTAAGACCCTCTATCTCTCTGGTCTCTCTTTCGGACTCCTGGCTCATCTGTAGCAAACTGCAATAGCTAAGGCCCTCTATCTCTCTGGTCTCTCTCTCTCTTTGACTCCTGGCTTCTTTGCAACACATTGCAACATCTAAGAACCTCTATATCTCTGGTCTCTCTATCTGACTCCTGGCTCCTCTGCAACACATTGCAACAGCTAAAACCCTCTATCTCTCTGGTCTCTCTCTCTGACCCCTGGCTCCTCTGCAACACATTGCAACAGCTAAGACCCTCTATCTCTCTGGTCTCTCTTTCTCTCTGACTCCTGGCTCCTCTGCAACACATTGCAACAGCTAAGACCCTCTATCTCTCTGGTCTCTCTCCCTCTGACTCCTGACTCCTCTGTAACACGTTGCAACAGCTAAGACCCTCTATCTCTCTGGTCTCTCTCTCTGTCTCCTGGCTTCTCTGCAACACATTGCAACAGCTAAGACTTCTATCTCTCTGGTTTCTCTCTCTCTGACTCCTGGCTCCTCAGTAACACATTGCAACAGCTAAGACCCTCTATCTCTCTGGTCTCTCTCTTTCTGACTCCTGGCTCCTGTGCAACACATTGCAACAGCTAAGGGCCTCAATCTCTCTGGTCTCTCTCTCTCTCTGACTACTGGCTTCTCTGTTAAACAATGCCACAGCTAAGACCCTCTATCTCTCTGGTCTCTCTCTCTTTCTGACTCCTGGCTCCTCTGCAACACATTGCAACAGCTAAGACCCTCTATCTCTCTGCTTTCTCTCTCTGGCTGACTCCTGGCTCCTCTGCAACAAACTGCAACAGCTAAGACCCTCTATCTATTTGGTCTCTCTCTCTCTGACTCCTGGCTCCTCTGCAACACATTGCAACAGCTAAGGCCCTCTATCTCTCTGGTCTCTCTCTGACTCCTGGCTCCTCTGCAACACATTGCAACAGCTAAGACCCTCTATCTCTCTGGTCTCTCTATCTGACTCCTGGCTCCTCTGCAACACATTGCAACAGCTAAGACCCTCTATCTCTCTGGTCTCTCTCTCGGACTCCTGGCTCCTCTGCAACAAACTGCAACAGCTAAGACCCTCTATCTCTCTGGTCTCTCTCTCTGACTCCTGGCTCCTCTGCAACAAACTGCAACAGCTAAGACCCTCTATCTCTCTGGTCTCTCTCTGTCTATGACTCCTGGCTACTCTGCAACACATTGCAACAGCTAAAGCACTCTATCTTTCTGTTCTCTCTCTCTCTGACTCCTGGCTCCTCTGCAACAAACTGCAATAGCTAAGACCCCCAATCTCTCTGGTCTCTCTCTCTCTCTCTCTCTCTCTCTCTCTCTCTCTCTCTCTCTCTATGACTCCTGCTCCTTTCCAACACATTGCAGCAGCTAAGACCCTCTATCTCTCTGGTCTCTCTTTCGGACTCCTGGCTCATCTGTAGCAAACTGCAATAGCTAAGGCCCTCTATATCTCTGGTCTCTCTATCTGACTCCTGGCTCCTCTGCAACACATTGCAACAGCTAAGACCCTCTATCTCTCTGGTCTCTCTCTTGGACTCCTGGCTCCTCTGCAACAAACTGCAACAGCTAAGACCCTCTATCTCTCTGGCCTCTCTCTCTCTGACTCCTGGCTCCTCTGTAACACATTGCAACAGCTAAGACCCTCTGTCTCTCTGGTCTCTCTCTTTCTGACTCCTGGCTCCTGTGCAACACATTGCAACAGCTAAGGCCCTCTATCTCTATGGTCTCTCTCTCTCTGACTACTTTCATCTCTGTTAAACATTGCCACAGCAAAAACCCTCTATCTCTCTGGTCTCTCTCTCTTTCTGACTCCTGGCTCCTCTGCAACACATTGCAACAGCTAAGACCCTCTATCTCTCTGCTCTCTCTCTCTCTCTCTCTGACTCCTGGCTCCTCTGCAACAAACTGCAACAGCTAAGACCCTCTATCTATTTGGTCTCTCTCTCTCTGACTCCTGGTTCCTCTGCAACACATTGCAACAGGTAAGACCCTCTATCTCTCTGATCTCTCTCGGACTCCTGGCTCCTCTGCAACAAACTGCAACAGCTAAGACCCTCTGTCTCTCTGGTCTCTCTCCCTCTGACTCCTGGCTCCTCTGCAACAAACTGCAACAGCTAAGACCCTCTATCTCTCTGGTCTCTCTCTCTGACTACTGGCTCCTCTGCAACAAACTGCAACAGCTAAGACCCTCTATCTCTCTGTTCTCTCTCTCTCTGACTCCTGGCTCCTCTGCAACACATTGCAACAGCTAAGGCCCTCTATCTCTCTGGTCTCTCTCTGACTCCTGGCTCCTCTGCAACACATTGCAACAGCTAAGACCCTCTATCTCTCTGGTCTCTCTATCTGACTCCTGGCTCCTCTGCAACACATTGCAACAGCTAAGACCCTCTATCTCTCTGGTCTCTCTATCTGACTCCTGGCTCCTCTGCAACAAACTGCAACAGCTAAGACCCTCTATCTCTCTGGTCTCTCTCTCTCTGACTCCTGGCTCCTCTGCAACAAACTGCAACAGCTAAGACCCTCTATCTCTCTGGTCTCTCTCTCTGACTCCTGGCTCCTCTGCAACAAACTGCAACAGCTAAGACCCTCTATCTTTCTGTTCTCTCTCTTTCTGACTCCTGGCTCCTCTGCAACAAACTGCAATAGCTAAGACCCCCTATCTCTCTGGTCTCTCTCTCTTTTTCTCTCTCTCTATGACTCCTGCTCCTTTCCAACACATTGCAATAGCTAAGACCCTCTATCTATCTGGTCTCTCTTTCGGACTCCTGGCTCCTCTGCAGCAAACTGCAACAGCTAAGACCCTCTATCTATTTGGTCTCTCTCTCTCTCTGACTCCTGGCTCCTCTGCAACACATTGCAACAGCTAAGGCCCTCTATCTCTCTGGTCTCTCTCTCTCTGACTCCTGGCTTCTTTGCAACACATTGCAACATCTAAGAACCTCTATATCTCTGGTCTCTCTATCTGACTTCTGGCTCCTCTGCAACACATTGCAACAGCTAAGACCCTCTATCTCTCTGGTCTCTCTCTTGGACTCCTGGCTCCTCTGCAACAAACTGCAAAAGGTAAGACCCTCTATCTCTCTGGTCTCTCTCTCTCTGACTCCTGGCTCCTCTGTAACACATTGCAACAGCTAAGACCCTCTATCTCTCTGGTCTCTCTCTTTCTGACTCCTGGCTCCTGTGCAACACATTGCAACAGCTAAGGCCCTCTATCTCTCTGCTCTCTCTCTCTCTCTCTCTGACTCCTGGCTCCTCTGCAACAAACTGCAACAGCTAAGACCCTCTATCTATTTGGTCTCTCTCTCTCTGACTCCTGGCTCCTCTGCAACACATTGCAAAAGCTAAGGCCCTCTATCTCTCTGGTCTCTCTCTGACTTCTGGCTCCTCTGCAACACATTGCAACAGGTAAGACCCTCTATCTCTCTGATCTCTCTCGGACTCCTGGCTCCTCTGCAACAAACTGCAACAGCTAAGACCCTCTGTCTCTCTGGTCTCTCTCGGACTCCTGGCTCCTCTGCAACAAACTGCATTAGCTAAGACCCTCTATCTCTCTGGTCTCTCTCTCTGACTCCTGGCTCCTCTGCAAAAAAATGCAACAGCTAAAACCCTCTATCTCTCTGGTCTCTCTCTCTAACTCCTGGCTCCTCTGCAACAAACTGCAACAACTAAGACCCTCTATCTCTCTGGTCTCTCTCTCTCTGACTCCTGACTCCTCTGCAACAAACTGCAACAGCTAAGACCCTCTATCTCTCTGGTCTCTCTCTCTCTCTCTGACTCCTGGCTACTCTGCAACACATTGCAACAGCTAAAGCCCTCTATCTTTCTGGTATCTCTCTCTCTCTCTCTCTCTCTCTATGACTCCTGCTCCTTTCCAACACATTGCAACAGCTAAGACCCTCTATCTCTCTGGTCTCTCTTTCGGACTCCTGGCTCCTCTGCAGCAAACTGCAACAGATAAGGCCCTCTATCTCTCTGGTCTCTCTCTCTCTCTCTTGGACTCCTGGCTTCTTTGCAACACATTGCAACATCTAAGAACCTCTATCTCTCTGGCCTCTCTCTCAGACTTCTGGCTCCTCTGCAACACATTGCAACAGCTAAGACTCTCTATCTCTCTGATCTCTGTTTCTCTGACTCCTGGCTCCTCTGCAAAACATTGCAACAGCTAAGACCCTCTATCTCTCTGGTCTCTCTCTCTGACTCCTGGCTCCTCTGCAACACATTGCAACAGCTAAGACCCTCTATCTCTCTGGTCTCTCTGTCTCTCTCACTCCTGGCTCCTCTGCAACACATTGCAACAGCTAAGACCCTCTATCCCTCTGGTCTCTCTCTCTCTTTCTTACTCCTGTCTCCTCTGCAACACATTGCAACAGCTAAGACCCTCTATCTCTCTGGTCTCTCTCCCTCTGACTACTGACTCCTCTGTAACACGTTGCAACAGCTAAGGCCCTCTATCTCTCTGGTCTCTCTCTCTGACTCCTGGCTTCTCTGCAACACATTGCAACAGCTAAGACTTCTATCTCTCTGCTCTCTCTCTTTCTGACTCCTGGCTCCTGTGCAACACATTGCAACAGCTAAGGCCCTCTATATCTCTGGTCTCTCTATCTGACTCCTGGCTCCTCTGCAACACATTGCAACAGCTAAGACCCTCTGTCTCTCTGGTCTCTCGCCCTCTGACTCCTGGCTCCTCTGCAACAAACTGCAACAGCTAAGACCCACTATCTCTCTGGTCTCTCTCTCTGACTCCTGGCTCCTCTGCAACAAACTGCAACAGCTAAGACCCTCTATCTCTCTGGTCTCTCTCTCTCTGACTCCTGGCTTCTCTGCAACACATTGCAACAGCTAAGACTTCTATCTCTCTGGTCTCTCTCTTTCTGACTCCTGGCTCCTGTGCAACACATTGCAACAGCTAAGGCCCTCTATCTCTCTGGTCTCTTTCTCTCTCTGACTACTGGCTTCTCTGTTAAACATTGCCACAGCTAAGACCCTCTATCTCTCTGGTCTCTCTCCCTCTGACTCCTGACTCCTGTGTAACACGTTGCAACAGCTAAGACCCTCTATCTCTCTGGTCTCTCTCTCTGACTCCTGGCTTCTCTGCAACACATTGCAACAGCTAAGACTTCTATCTCTCTGGTCTCTCTCTCTTTCTGACTCCTGGCTCCTCTGCAACACATTGCAACAGCTAAGACCCTCTATCTCTCTGCTCTCTCTCTCTCTCTGACTCCTGGCTCCTCTGCAACAAACTGCAACAGCTAAGACCCTCTATCTATTTGGTCTCTCTCTCTCTCTGACTCCTGGCTCTTCTGCAACACATTGCAACAGCTAAGGCCCTCTATCTCTCTGGTCTCTCTCTGACTCCTGGCTCCTCTGCAACACATTGCAACAGCAAAGACCCTCTATCTCTCTGGTCTCTCTATCTGACTCCTGGCTCCTCTGCAACACATTGCAACAGCTAAGACCCTCTATCTCTCTGGTCTCTCTGAATCTTGGCTCCTCTGCAACAAACTGCAACAGCTAAGACCCTCTATCTCTCTGGTCTCTCTCTCTGACTCCTGGCTCCTCTGCAACAAACTGCAACAGCTAAGACCCTCTATCTCTCTGGTCTCTCTCTCTCTCTGACTCCTGGCTACTCTGCAACACATTGCAACAGCTAAAGCCCTCTATCTTTCTGTCCTCTCTCTCTCTGACTCCTGGCTCCTCTGCAACAAACTGAAATAGCTAAGACCCCCTATTTCTCTGGTCTCTCTCTCTCTCTGACTACTGGCTTCTCTGTTAAACATTGCCACAGCTAAGACCCTCTATCTCTCTGTCCTCTCTCTCTGACTCCTGGCTTCTCTGCAACACATTGCAACAGCTAAGACTTCTATCTCTCTGGTCTCTCTCTCTTTCTGACTCCTGGCTCCTCTGCAACACATTGCAACAGCTGAGACCCTCTTTCTCTCTGCTCTCTCTCTCTCTCGCTGACTCCTGGCTTCTCTGCAACAAACTGCAACAGCTAAGACCCTCTATCTCTCTGGTCTCTCTCTCTCTGACTCCTGGCTCCTCTGCAACAAACTGAAATAGCTAAGACCCCCTATCTCTCTGGTCTCTCTCTCTCTCTCTATGACTCCTGCTCCTTTCCAACACATTGCAACAGCTAAGACCCTCTATCTCTCTGGTCTCTCTATCTGACTCCTGTCTCCTCTGCAACACATTGCAACAGCTAAGACCCTCTATCTCTCTGGTCTCTCTCTCTGACTCCTGGCTCCTCTGCAACAAACTGCAACAGCTAAGACCCTCTATCTCTCTGGTCTCTCTCTCTCTGACTCCTGGCTCCTCTGCAACAAACTGCAACAGCTAAGACCCTCTATCTCTCTGGTCTCTCTCTCTGACTCCTGGCTCCTCTGCAACACATTGCAACAGCTGAGACCCTCTTTCTCTCTGCTCTCTCTCTCTCTCGCTGACTCCTGGCTTCTCTGCAACAAACTGCAACAGCTAAGACCCTCTATCTCTCTGGTCTCTCTCTCTCTGACTCCTGGCTCCTCTGCAACAAACTGAAATAGCTAAGACCCCCTATCTCTCTGGTCTCTCTCTCTCTCTCTATGACTCCTGCTCCTTTCCAACACATTGCAACAGCTAAGACCCTCTATTTATCTGGTCTCTCTTTCGGACTCCTGGCTCCTCTGCAGCAAACTGTATCAGCTAAGGCCCTCTATCTCTCTGGTCTCTCTCTCTGACTCCTGGCTTCTTTGCAACACATTGCAACATCTAAGAACCTCTATATCTCTGGTCTCTCTATCTGACTCCTGGCTCCTCTGCAACACATTGCAACAGCTAAGACCCTCTATCTCTCAGGTCTCTATCTTGGACTCCTGGCTCCTCTGCAACAAACTGCAACAGCTAAGACCCTCTATCTCTGTGATCTATCTCTCTCTGACTCCTGGCTCCTCTGCAACAAACTGCAACAGCTAAGACCCTCTATCTCTCTGGTCTCTCTCTCTGACTCCTGGCTCCTCTGCAACAAACTGCAACAGCTAAGACCCTCTATCTCTCTGGTCTCTCTCTCTCTGACTCCTGGCTCCTCTGCAACAAACTTCAACAGCTAAGACCCTCTATCTCTCTGGTCTCTCTCTCTGACTCCTGGCTCCTCTGCAACAAACTGCAACAGCTAAGACCCTCTATCTCTCTGGTCTCTCTCTCTCTGACTCCTCTGTAACACATTGCAACAGCTAAGACCCTCTATCTCTTTGGTCTCTCTCTTTCTGACTCCAGGCTCCTGTGCAGCACATTGCAACAGCTAAGGCCCTTTATCTCTCTGGTCTCTCTCTCTCTATGACTACTGGCTTCTCTGTTAAACATCGCCACAGCTAAGACCCTCTATCTCTCTGGTCTCTCTCTCTCTGACTCCTCTTTAACACATTGCAACAGCTAAGACCCTCTATCTCTCTGGTCTCTCTCTTTCTGACTCCTGGCTCCTGTGCAACAACATTGCAACAGCTAAGGACCTCTATTTCTCTGGTCTCTCTCTCTCTCTGACTACTGGCTTCTCTGTTAAACATTGCCACAGCTAAGACCCTCTATCTATCTGGTCTCTCTCCCTCTGACTCCTGACTCCCCTGTAACACATTACAACAGCTAAGACCCTCTATCTCTCTGGTCTCTCTCTCTGACTCCTGGCTTCTCTGCAACACATTGCAACAGCTAAGACTTCTATCTCTCTGGTCTCTCTCTCTTTCTGACTCCTGGCTCCTCTGCAACACATTGCAACAGCTAGGACCCTCTTTCTCTCTGCTCTCTCTCTCTCTCGCTGACTCCTGGCTTCTCTTCAACAAACTGCAACAGCTAAGACCCTCTATCTCTCTGGTCTCTCTCTCTCTGACTCCTGGCTCCTCTGCAACAAACTGCAACAGCTAAGACCCTCTATCTCTCTGGTCTCTCTCTGACTCCTGGCTCCTCTGCAACACATTGCAACAGCTAAGACCCTCTATCTCTCTGGTCTCTCTATCTGACTCCTGTCTCCTCTGCAACACATTGCAACAGCTAAGACCCTCTATCTCTCTGGTCTCTCTCTCTGACTCCTGGCTCCTCTGCAACAAACTGCAACAGCTAAGACCCTCTATCTCTCTGGTCTCTCTCTCTCTGACTCCTGGCTCCTCTGCAACAAACTGCAACAGCTAAGACCCTCTATCTCTCTGGTCTCTCTCTCTGACTCCTGGCTCCTCTGCAACAAACTGCAACAGCTAATACCCTCTATTTCTCTGGTCTCTCTCTGTCTCTGACTCCTGGCTACTCTGCAACAAACTGCAATAGCTAAGACCCCCTATCTCTCTGGTCTCTCTCTCTCTCTCTCTCTCTATGACTCCTGCTCCTTTCCAACAAATTGCAACAGCTAAGACCCTCTATCTATCTGGTCTCTCTTTCGGACTCCTGGCTCCTCTGCAGCAAACTGCAACAGCTAAGACCCTCTATCTATTTGGTCTCTCTCTCTCTCTGACTCCTGGCTCCTCTGCAACACATTGCAACAGCTAAGGCCCTCTATCTCTCTAGTCTCTCTCTCTCTCTCTGACTCCTGGCTTATTTGCAACACATTGCAACATCTAAGAACCTCTATCTTTCTGGCCTCTCTCTCTGACTTCTGGCTCCTCTGCAACACATTGCAACAGCTAAGATTCTCTATCTCTCTGATCTCTCTTTCTCTGACTCCTGGCTCCTCTGCAAAGCATTGCAACAGCTAAGACCCTCTATCTCTCTGGTCTCTCTCTCTCTCTGACTCCTGGCTCCTCTGCAACACATTGCAACAGCTAAGACCCTCTATCGCTCTGGTCTTCTCTCTGACTCCTGGCTCCTCTGCAACACATTGCAACAGCTAAGACCCTCTATCTCTCTGCTCTCTCTCTCTCGCTGACTCCTGGCTCCTCTGCAAAACATTGCAATAGCTAAGACCCTCTATCTATTTGGTCTCTCTCTCTCTGACTCCTGGCTCCTCTGCAACACATTGCAACAGCTAAGGCCCTCTATCTCTCTGGTCTCTCTCTGACTCCTGGCTTCTCTGCAACACATTGCAACAGCTAAGACCCTCTATCTGTCTGGTCTCTCTATCTGACTCCTGTCTCCTCTGCAACACATTGCAACAGCTAAGACCCTCTATCTCTCTGGTCTCTCTCTCGAACTCCTGGCTCCTCTGCAACAAACTGCAACAGCTAAGACCCTCTATCTCTCTGGTCTCTCTCTCTGACTCCT